>VZSG01000367.1:673067-741801 GCA_013398315.1 Nothoprocta pentlandii | reverse complement strand
TTAAAAAGACTGCTATTTAAGGAAAATCAATGCTCTTCAGTGACCATCCAAAAAGACTGAAATAGTGCATGAGTGATGATGCATTTTTATGCTAGTGAATTTCCACTGTTAGCAATCTATTGATGGATGCTTGGTTAGAATGCTAATAGGTATATGTATTTTTGCAGCTTGGGTGCATGGCGACCCCAGGAAAGTGGTTTATCCAACGGACAGCTATGGGCAGTTCTGTGGTCAAAAAGACACCCCCAATGAGTGAGTACTAAATCAATTCACCTACATTTATTGCCCATGCAGTGTGGATAAGGGATGAGATTTCAGATCTGCTGTCTGCTCGAGGTTCTTGCATAGAAGCTGGAGAGGCAGCAACACTTGTCTTTATCTTACTCACCCAGATAGGGTGCAGAAATAGCTTAGATGCTTAATGCAAATCTGGACACAAATTTTTACTATAATGCAGCTATTTTTGTTATTGGGAGAATTCTCTCAATAAATATCAGTATAACCTAAAGACTGCCTCACTAATTGCACGGACAGTGACTAGGTGGCAGAGCTGCTGGCTGCAGAGTTCGGGACATTTAATAACCCTTTGAAAAATCATTCTATGGTTCCCTGTACGAGAGCAATGCTAAACTGTTGCTGCCTGGTTCTTTCTTGCGATATGGTCTTCAGTTTGTGTGCACAAATGGCTTTCTATATGCATGGGGGCTGGAGAGTAATGCAGCTATTGAGGCTGCATTTTGACATGTGTCACCTTGAAGTGCTTGTTATAAAAATATAAACCAAAAGATTCACAAGACAACTTTTAGGAAGGTAGGATTAACATTAGAGCTTGCCATGGCTCCTCTGAACACATCCAGTCCCCAAAAGTAGAGGCGTGGGATGTGCTTATCAGACCTTTACAGATACCATCTGAGAGTTGGCAGGGCAAAAGGCTAACCTAGGACAAGGGGGTTTCTGATGGCTTACTCGGAGACCTTTTCCTTAGGAAGGGGTGACCATCGCTGTACTTCGAATCTTGTGCGTGGATCAGGAGTCCTCTGCAATTTCACTGAGTGGTAGAAAAGAGAAGCTAACAAGCAAGCCAGTATTCACAGCTCATGCAAAAACAAACCAAGCAAACAATCGAGAACCAGTTGAGCTCCATGAATTCCATGCAGTCAAATTAATTCTGTCATATGTTGTCATAAGACTTTCTTTTAGGCATCATTTTGTCTCCCTGTCATCCATCCATTAACTCCATGTAATCTCTGCTGCTGTTTTGCTGTTTTGCCTCCTGTGGAGGCAGACTGATTGCAGAGTGCAGTAGAGTTCAGCTGTGAAGGATGTAAGAGTGTAAAGGACAGACAGCCTCTCCGTGGCTGCCATCTGCCATTACATGTACATTTAGTCCTTTTTCTCTGCTGCTAATATCAGAAAGTGCACAAAGACTTTACAAGTAAGGAGATCACTGCTGACATCAGTTTTGCTAAGCAACTCACAGATTATAAACACTTTGAGCAAACTATTGAAGGAAGATGACATTTCAGTCCAGTATTTTACTGATTTGAAAGAACAGCTCATGTTTGTGAATTGTATTTGTCAGGAAGTGTCTTTTATACATACAATAGAAGATACCTCCCTGAAAACAGCATAACCTTCTCAGCAGTCCAACGGTTGAGCTAGCTCCAGTTATCGTGGGCACCTGAGTGTGCCGTGATGCTCCACCACGGCCTGGGAAGACAGAACCCCTGAGCAGGTGGAGGGAGTCTTGTGCCAGTGGGAGGTCCAAGGACACGTCGCTGCTTGGGGAACACGGGCCTGCCCCTCAGCCTGGCTCTCCTAGGCACCCTGCTGTCCTATCGCACCGCCTTGCCCCTGCCAGCCATGGCTCCATTGTTGCCATGGCCTGGCTGTGCTCCCGTGACCTGGCTGGCATGGTGTGTCATGGCCTGGCTTGCAGGGCTTGCATGGCCTGGCCTGGCTCCTGTGATCTGGCTCCCATGTCCTGATGTGCATGGTATGTCATGGCCTGGCTCCGTGGCCTGACCTGGCTCCCATAATGTGACATGGCCTGGCTCTCCACTCCTCAGAAGCCCCAGCACATGGCAGAGATGGGCCACAGGGGCCATGCAAGTCTTTATTTCCTACGAGGATGGTGTAGTCCTGGTGTGGCCAGCTGGCTGTGAGGCCTCATGTAGAGAGGTCAGGACTAGTGCCCTGTCAACATAACTGCAACTATCAGTAGTTTCCTGACAGAGAAGAGTTTAACTGCAGATTTTGTTTTTTCCAAAACCAATGTGTTTAAATCCAGACATCTTGTGGTGATGAAATTTCAGTAAATTGAAGTTTAGGAGATACCTACCGCTGCATCCCAAGTTTCAGAATATGCAGGAACACTGCTTGGTCCTTAGTGATGTCAAAGGAGCTTATCAGTATTCTTATCAGATGCCATTATCATCCTCTTTCCTGGGCAGCTGCTTTGAGTTTCCAACTATGGAAGGCTCTAGATTGATTGTCAACTGATTAACAAAATAATAGGCACTCACAGCATGGTTCTGCCCATAGCAATGTTCAGCCGGAGCAGCAGCACCACAGTCTGCAGGGTGGCTGTGGGACAGCTCCGTACGGCCTCCAGCGGGACTGCTGGTGCTGTAACAGGGCCTGGGGCAGCTTCTGGAAAAACTGCCTCAAAAATAATAATTCTTAGGTCAAATACCTTCAGTTTAAAAGATCTCTTGGCAGAAAAGATTTAGGGTCTGCTTGTGGGTTGGTTGGTGTGTTTGTGTGGGATTTGCAATATGGCCATTTAGGAAAATAGAATTAAAATATCAACATGTAATATCAATCTAGGTATGGCAGGATGTATAAGCATCCATACTTACACAATTCCATGTTTTATATCCACTTCTGTAGGAACAAGACCTTTTTGTTTTACTTTAACATTCTGAAATGTGCCAGCCCAGCAGTGTTAATAAACCTGCAGTGCCCTACAACACAGGTGAGTAAGATACAAAGAGAAAACATCATTCCTGTTTTTCAGTCATGGTACTTAAGAACTGAACATGTACGTGATGCAGTGACTATGTAAAAGGAGCAGGGGCAGGGCTTCCTTGCTGCCGAAGTGGTAGATACAGTTCAACGGCAGGGAGTAGAACATGGTCTCAGGCAAGTTGGCCACAATCAGTTAAGTCTGCTGTTCCTCTGTGTGGGGGCTTCTATGTGGTAGCCAGTTTACTAATTACAAGCATTAAATGACTTTTTACTGGACTGTGATTTAGGAATGGTTCCCGTTCCAGCTTGTCCTTACTCCTGATCCCCATCCTTGCAGATGCTTTTGGCCCATCAGTGAGCGTGACTGTGTGGCACAGGGATGTAACCCTCTAGCCAGAGGGAGCAAGAACCCTTCTGAAGCTGGTGAGGTGCTAGCAGAGAGGAAACTTTACTGGTCAGCATCAAGTTTGCCTTCGGGAGCCCCATGTGCCCCAGTGGTGCTGTCGCCTCACACACTGCACGCTAGTCCACAGTGGCAGGACAGCTCGGGAATACCTGGGCCTGGTGCTGTGGTCAAGCTGGCACTGATCCTGAATCCACTACGGTGACACACTTGTTGCAAAAGTGTGTTGTTCTTTTGTCCGTTTTCAAATATACAACGTCCCCAAAACTGAGACAGTTTTTGAATGCTGTTTGTTTCTGCACATGTTTAATATTAAGGCCCTTTGTGAAAATGCTGAAGAAACTTGTGTTTCAAAATTTCTCTTCTAAACTGTAGGCAAGGTTCTTCTATCCCACTTCCAGCAAAAAGTTTGTGACAGGAAGCAAGAATTGAGCATGAAGAAAGTCTCGGTTCTAGAGCCAAGCTGTGGGTTTATGAAGTAAAGTGAGGCTTACTTCATGACCAGGAAGCCTGACAAGTCTAGCTCCTGGGACAGCCGCTTCTCCGAAACATAAATCAAGCCACAGCCTGCAGGTGGATGCATTCATCAAACTCCGCACTCACGCAGTTTTTCACACAAATCTTGTTTATATTGACTTCGTCCAGATTGCTGAGCTTTCTCTTCCTGGCATGTGCAACCTACCTGGGGAGCTTCATCATTAGTCAGGGGTACAAATAACTACCTTCACATGAGTAACACACACCTAACTTGACTCCAGTAGTGTCACTGGAGAGAGCGTGGAGAGGTGAAGTGAGTCTAGCTGCATGAGACATTTCTCTACAAATATAATGGAAATGCTGCATCCTGTGAAAGCAGCTCCTGTTCTAGCTTGCTTGTAAATGCTGCTGTTGGAGGTGGAGCAAGGGAGGGACTGACATTGTTTTTTCTCTAGGGCTCAAAAAATATGTTGCACTTGTCTACCGGAGCATGCTGAACCTGAGAAGATACAAAGGATGTCTAGATATGCTGTGTATGAGAGGTTTTGAAAGTGTGTTCTATTTTAAGTGTTGATCTAAGGATTTGAAAGAAAAAAATATGTTGTCTCTTTCTAAATACTGCAGTAAGTATTACAGCAGTCAGTCTCATAAAACAGAGCACTTTTATAGGAGGCCACTTTATCATCGTCTTCTCGATTGCATTGACTTTCTTTCTGCTTTTCCACCTCCAGTGTGTCTTTACTCGTTTTTTCTTTTTTTGCAGCTCTGCGTCTCAAAGTGCCCAGACAGGTTTGCAACCTACATAGATGTTCAGGCTTCCTACAGATATAAAGCAGATCACTGGAATTACTTCAAGCAATTCTGCAAACCTGGTTTTAACAATCCTCGCAAGGTGTGTCTGTATCAACAGATGATGCAATACAACTTTGCTTCAAGCTTTAGATAATAAACATGATTGTGCTCAGCTATATCAAAGCAATCATAGAATCATAGAATGCTTAAGGTTGGAAGAGACCTCAGAGGTCATCTAGTCCAACCCCCCTGCTCACGCAGGGTCACCTAGAGCACGTGGCACAGGGCTGCGTCCAAGCGGGTTTTAAAGATCTCCAAAGAAGGAGACTCCACAACCTCTCTGGGCAGCCTGTTCCAGGGCTCTGTCACCCTCACTGTCAAAAAGTGTTTTCTCAAGTTCCTGTGGAACTTTTGGTGCCTCAGCCTGTGGCCAGTGAATTATTACAGTTGTCATCAAATGAGTTGTTGTCCTGTATTGACACTGATTTAATCAAGGCTGAAGGTCTCATAAGCACTCACAATCTCACATAAACTAATAGTTTTTAATAAATATAAATAATAAATAGTTTTAAACTAATATCTGCATTTACTCATGAAATTGCAGTGCAGTGGAAGGTGATCTCCTCCAGTACTTAGGTGCTCCATACCAGGCAAGCAGAATCTCTCAAACAAACCCTCAGGGTTTTTGACTTATCCACAGCTACTTACTTAATATCTTCAGCTAGGAAAATTAATGTCTTTGGTATAGTTGGTGTGATATTCATCTTATATTTAAAACAAATTGCAAAATAACTAGAATGAGTTGTGCTTTTATTCTTTAAGAGTAAAATTGAAGAGAAGGCAAAGAACAGTTGCCCAGTTCTGTTTTAAGTGCTGATACAGTGAGAACAATTATTTTCTTCTTTGTCAATAGAAAAGAATATATTTTTTTCTCAAATCCCATGTGGCAGTTTGGACTCTCAAATCATGAGTGTCTTGTATCTCCATCAGTTTGGGAGGAGGCAAAAAAGCACAGTTTGGGACATTTTCTCAGATTGAGTGGGAAATGAAAAGCACTTATTCATCTGTGTGTTCACCAGTTCTTACTTTTCTGCTTTCCAGTCTGTTGCTCAAGTCCTACGTGATGAAGATTGCCCTTCGATGATCATTCCAAGCAGGCCTTGTGAGTGGCTAAACTTCTTATATATGTCTCAGCAGAGTATTAGTGTCCCCATTAAATGACAATCCATTTTGAAAAGTGTTTTTGTGACAAAGTCGCTAGGAGCTGTCTTTCTTCTATCTGCCAGTGACATCCAAATCAATTTTAGACAGTTTGCAAGTATAAAGATTTTTTTTCTAACTGTTATCCAGTAAAGTTCACTTTGTGATTAGGTCAAGCCAAACTCTTTCATGCTCATGAATCATCACTAACAGTGAAAACTTTACAGTTTGAATGATACTGTCTATATGTGAGGCCTTCGGTCACCTCTTACCTGTGAGCAAGCAACTCACTGGCATCAAGCAAGTGCAGAAAGGCTGGATGGCTTCCAAGATTCAGGGTTCAGATCCTTGAGCTCAGTTACAGTACAGCTTGCACTTCAGTCATAGGCTGGTTCTACAGTGCTTACAAAAGAATAAAAGGGGAAAAAAGATGATTTTGTCATCAAAATCAGTGGGTATTTTTAAATAGACACTTGCAGGTCTTAGGGCTGATCTCAGCCACAGGAATGTAATACTAGGAACATCTACCACTGGTCCAAAAGCTCCTGCAGAGACAGACCTGCTTGTTTTTCCATTTTAAAGCAGATAAAGCAGGGACAGATGATCAAAAAGAGAAACTATAGTTTCAGCTAAAAAAATATTTTAAATGATGTGTTGATCCAAAAGGCAGAAAGTCAATTTTCAAGAATCTGATATCTTCTTGTAGACTGCAGCAGAGAGGAAAGATTACTAGGGGAGAAAGAGAAAGAAGTATTTTAATTATTTCCTCAGAATAGTATGTGGTGTAGATAGCCTGTTTTTGCCTGTGTAGGGACTGCCTAATATCAGTATTTGTTGGAACTTGATAATGAAAGCCCGGCCTTGCTATATAAAGTTAATGTACAGTTGTGTAGGAAAACTGACCTCCTCTTTAGACTGAAAAACATGAGTTTTTGTAGCCAAGGACAAGGTGACATAAATGAGGACATAACCCTCTATTTTTCTCCCTTTCATAATTCTTTTCTTCCTCTATCTAATCAGTAGTTTCTGTATTTATTCCATTGCCTCTTCTCCACAGAGTCACAGACTCACAAAATGGTTGAGGTTGGAAGGGACCTCTAGAGATCATCCAGTCCAACCCGTGCTCCAGCAGGGACACCCAGAGCATGGGGCATCCGGTTGCACCCAGGCAGGTTTGGGAGACCTCCAGAGCAGGAGCCTCCCCAGCCTCCCTGGGCAGCCTGGGCCAGGGCTTCGGCACCCTCACACCAAACAAGTTCTTACTCACATGCAGATGGAGCTGCCTGGGTTTCAGCTTGTACCCATTGCCCCTTGTCCTGTCACTGGCCACGAATTATTACTAATAGCATCTAGTACTGCAGCTTATCTGGCATAGGGAGTCAGTGATGAAATTTGCTATTCTGTATGATTTTCAGACCTAATGCCATCCATGACCTGTCACACTGAGTCTGTCCCTGGAGACTGGTTGGTTATTATCACACAAATGACCTATCTGATCAGCTGCCCAAATACTGACTGGACCAGAAATTCTGCTTTTATTACAGATTTTAAACACCTTTACTATTGTTATTCAGAAGCACACAGTCAAAGGCTAGGATCTCACCATGCCTAAATTTTACAACAACAGACAAAAAGCCCCAAAGCATAAAATTATTATATTATATCTCAATATGATCTCTTCCATGATCTGTCAAAGTCAACATATCAATGTTCACCAAGTAAAAAGTCTGAAGCAATTTAAATATAATTTTATATAAAATACAAATGATGAAAGTGGATCTTGATTAACTGTACCTCCTGTTTTTTTTTTTTTTCTTTTTCTGTGTGTTTTGAATAGTTCTTAAGAGATGCTTTCCAGACTTCTCCACAAAGAATGGCGTGCTGACTGTGGCTAATCAGACTACCTTCAAGGACGGAAGAGGGAAGACCAGAAATGTAACTGATCTGAGGGAAGCTGCAAAGTAGGTTTTACTCTTCAGCTCTTCAGAACTATTTTTTCTTTGTTGGGTTCTGAGTGAATTACTTTAGAAATTAAAAATAAAAGTCAGAACCATTGTAGCAGGTAGATGAAGGTAACTAGGGCAGACCTGTGAGGAAATGGTATCTTAGTGCCTGAATCTGCAAAATCCTGGTGAGGAAAATCAGCCCTGTGATGTGCAGAAATGAGTTCAGCTAAAAGTTTGAGTCTATCTCAGAGTGGCTGATTGTCAGTTTTTAAATCATTCTTGCAGGTTTTCCTTGCAAAACCTAGTACTAAACAGACCAAAAGAAAGCTCATTGGATGTGGATGTTAATCCATAGAGCTTTTTTAATAGTTGTTTTTTTTGGAGGGAGATGTACAGATCATTTTAGACTGGCCTTTTATGAGGCCTTCTAACTTAGCTAAATTTTCATTGACATAACTGAAATTGATGTTCGCTTTGTTACAGAAGATGCATGATAGGAATGATATTTCAACTTTTTTTTTCACTTGACGTATTTGTTGTTTAAATAAATTCTCCAGTTTCATAGGTAAAGCAACGTTTTCTTTTGATTGTCTTTTTTTTTTTCAGTGGCATCAATATTGTCCTGGATGCAAGATCGGTTGGAATGAAAATTTTTGAAGATTATGCCAGTTCTTGGTATTGGATTTTAATGTAAGATTTTTAACAGGTATTCATAATTTTTCCAAACTCACTTTGGACTGTGCAAGAAATAATAAAAAAAAATGTATGTGTTTGTTACCAATCCTGCTATTGAACTCAAGTAGCAACCGTAATTTCTTTTTACTACATAGTAGTAATGCTGTTCTAGTGGTTCTGTACATTAGATAAGGACAGCACAGCATTCACACAGAGCATCAATTGTTCTGGAGCAGGGTTTTGATATATTACCAGGCAGAAAAAGTGTAGGCTGTGGCTTCTATTGTATAGTCCAGTTCCCAAACTAAAGGAAAACACAATTAAGAGACTTTCAGACCAATAACATTTGAAATGTGTATTAGTATATATATCTAATAGATGATTTTTTAATTCATACCTGCAAAATATAGTTAACACAATCATAAATTTTCTACTGCCAATGCAGTGGGCAAAGCAACACTGAGCAAAAGCTGCAGATTGTTTTGAGGAATATCTTCAAAATTTCAAACAAGTCCATCAGAAGGGAAAATAAGTCATGCTAGGAAACCTTTAACGGGCTAAGTGTTAAAAGTCTAAAATTTCCAAATAAGCTAATTTTCTTCTCTTTCTTGGTCCTCTGCCTTCCTGGCTTAGTTTGCTCTAGATTTCTCTGTAATTTTGATTGATTATGATCAGGCTGACCCATTTTATATCTTTGTTAACAAGAAAAACAAGCTGGGAACATTTAGAAGAAATGTTTTTGAACACAGGTAAAAAGAGATTTTAGAAATTTTTTGAGTCTGTTCTAATATAACATTCTTTTAACATCTGCTGAAAACGTTAAAGAAAGGAAACATTCTCTCAAGCATCTCAGCTGAATGTTTGCTGGAGGGGTTATTACTCATGCTGCTTTATGACTGCAAGCCTCACTGAGTAAAATGGCCTTTTGGTCATTTCCTCTTCCATTTTCCTTTTTGTACTGTATGGTCTTGTTCAGACCATAGCCTGAAAAAGGCAATTTGTTCTTCAACTGCTGCAGATGACCAAGTAAGAAGTACTAGGCCCTTCAGCCAAGATGAGGACCCAGTATGTACAATGATTCTGATGCTATCCTGAGAAATTGTCATAAATATGCTATTAGTTTCCAAGAGCAGGTGCTATTCAAGAGGATGTATTTCATAAATAGATTTTGAAACATAAATAGATTTTGAAATAGATCTTCTCGTGTGAGATGAAGTGACCCTCATTTGGTGGACCAGGCATTGCAAGAAAGTGAAGATGCTCTTTTTTTCTTTTCCTTATCTTTCTGTCTCCTCTCTTCCCAGTGGGCTGTTAATTGCAATGGTCGTGAGTCTGCTCTTCCTTGTGCTGTTAAGGTTCACTGCTGGGGTGCTTTTTTGGATCTTCATCTTTGGTGTGATCGGAATTATAGGATATGGTAGGTGCATTCTGCTAGCTTCTTTGACTATTTTTTGTGAAGTCTTGATATTTCTTTTCTATCAATGTGATTTTAAAGTTCACTAGTCTCACAGTAATGCATTTATGGGTTTTGTTTACCTAACATGCTAAGAAAAAAAAACACTTGAATTGTAAAACATTTTTATTTTTTAAACTTATAGCTGTGCACTTTTCAGAAACTCTTGTGTTTTATTGATTGTTTTTAAAGGTACCTGGCATTGTTACTGGGAGTACAGTCATCTGAAGGGAACACCTGGATCTGACCTCACTGTTTATGATATTGGATTCCAGACAGACTTCAGAGTGTACCTGCAGCTGAGGCAGACATGGTTAGCATTTAGTAAGTGCCCTTTAAATTTTGTATCTGTTCATGGATGTTCACAAGACGCAATCATTATCTCATTAGACTTTCTGCCTTGATAAGCCTTCTCCTTGAGTTATGTCATGCAGCAAAGTAAGCAGAATGCATTATAGTACATTCTTTCTTTTTTCACAATGCTTGCTACTAATTGCACTAGCTTAACTTAACCGAGCTAAATTAGAACGAGAACAGGTTTTAAAGAAACTGGATTCTGTGTGTATTTTTTTCCCCGTGAGGAAACATTTCAAAATAGTTTTTGAAGTCCAGGTAACAAAAACCTATCACAAGGAAGCCTGTGGCTCTGAGCATCACAGTGATTACTGCCAAAGGTTGCTGTGGTGGCGAGGGGGGCTGATGGTAACTGGGGACATCAGTGACTCTGCCTGGATCCAGGGGCTGTCTAAGCTGCACACCCAGGAAGCCAATTCCCATCTCCCAGGGATAACCTCCAGACAGGCATGGACGTAGAAGTATTATCCCCTCTGCCTCCTCCCCAAACCTGCCTCGTTTCAGCTGGGGGAGGCAGGCCCCACTGTATGCAGTCATACTTAGCACTGCTATTTAGAGGTTGCCTGAGGCACCCCGAATTAGTGGATGTGTTTCAGGGTCAGAGGAGATCACTTCAGGTGTTAAGGATCCTGTCCTCTCCTGTTAAAATTGAGAGGTCTTTTACTTTCTTCAGGAGTTGGTTTTGAATTAACACAAATAGAAATCGGGCTGAAGCTGATTTGGGTTCTGGTTCAAACATTGCTCTTAACCAAGAGACATTGCTCTCAGATCTCTGACCTCAGAGCACATCAGTTTGATTCCAGCAGCACTACTGCAAGCTGAAGATAATCTGCCCCAAAGTGCCTGATCTGACCTGGCCTCTCCTTTTTTAAAATGAGATGAAAGGAGTGCATACTAAGCAAATATCCACACAAACTATTGATTTAAGTGTATCTAAATGTTGGCATAACATACATCAGAGAAACATACTTTTTATGAAGAAGTCATAAACTTTGGGTTGCTAAGTTGACTCTCCCTCTCATTTTTGATTATTTTAGCGCATCTAAATACAGCAGCAGTAAAGTACGAACATTGAAAATGCTTGTTTAGAAATAACAAAATTTAATAATAAACTATATTAAGACCAAATGCTACAACTATTTTTTCAAAGTGAACAGTTATCTTTATCTAAGGATGGTATGTTCCATTTTTATTCTGAAATTAAAAATGTTAATGTTAGGGTATGACCACCTCTGTTATGTAGAATTTCCCTACATTACAACCTACTAGTTTATGAGATGGGATTGAAGGCTGAAAGGTGCAGTGGCAGGAAGAACTGCTCTGTCAGAGTTTTTTGGAGTTCGTGAACAGTACTATAAAATATGAGGATAATACTACCAATCCGCAGAGATAGCACGCTGGTTTGGTTCCTGGAAAAGATATATAGTTTTGTTTTGTTTTGTTTTACAGTGATAATACTATGTGTTGTTGAGGTTATAATCATATTGATGCTGATCTTCCTGAGGAACCGGATCCGCATTGCTATTGCACTGTTGAAGGAAGGCAGTAGGTATGTTTGTCTGATTTTACTATAACTTCATTAAATGCCTTCTACAGTACACCCTTTCCGAGTTTTGTCTTCCACAACCAAGGGCAAAAAGTTGGAGGCTGAAGCACAGCATGGGGATTGCTGAGCAGAACAGGTATTGCAGAAATTACTAGTTCATTGATGAAATCTTCTGCAACTACTGATGTAGACCACAGCTCTTAATTTTGGCATCACCTCTCATTCCACTCATTAGTGCATGCTGATTAAAATACAGAAGCACTTCAACATTCTGCAACCCTTTTCTTCACAGCTGGTACAGATAGAAATGTTTCCGAAATTTCATAAATTTCTGCTGAGAAATGAAAACATCCTCTAATTTTTGAGCAATGTGGAAAGGTCACTTGAGGGTGACATTTTTATTTATAAAGAAACACTGTAAATAATTACTGTAAACTTCTTAGACATTTCTGTATTCAGGAATATGAAAAACTAATTGCTAATGACTGGGAATCGAATAATGTTTTTAGCACATTTTCAATATTCTCCCAAAATGATTGCAATTTATCATATAATTAGTTGACTTGAAATCCATATTCAGGAACAGTGAACAATCAGTTTGTTGGAGTAACTGTCCATAGCTTGCTGGACGCTAGCAAGGCTTCCCATGAACTGCTGTCCATGGTTAGAAAGTAGTGATTGTTTCTCAGATAGTATAAGGTTGTGCCAAAGTATCTACTATTAGGGGAGCAAAGGGGCTTGCAAGAGAGTCCTCAAAGGCAAAGTGGTGAGGGGGGATTTCAGGCTGCCCAGGGTCATAAGGGAGAGCACAGGAGCTGAGCAGTGTGGGACGTAAAGATGAAGGGTTGTGTCTGCAGGAGGCACAAACAGATGGGATCGTAATGGGTTTATGACCTGGAAAGACCAGGATCTGAGAAACAGGAGTGGGCAAGAGCAAGTAGAGTTGGGAGACAGGCCTCAATGTGGCAGATAGATGAAGATGCCAGTGAAGCAGTGGCAGAAGAGAAGCTGTGTGAAGACAGAACCTGCAGTGCTCTGGGATTCCAGCACTAGATTATGTTGTTGCATATAGGTAGCTCAAAGCAAAAAGGATCATGACAAACAACTGATAAAAAAGCTTTTTTTTTCTTAAATCACTGTACCTTTCTGATATGTTTGATTTCCTTCACAGAGCTATTGGCTATATAATGTCTACGTTGTTCTACCCAATCGTCACCTTCCTACTCATTGCAATTTGTATTTCCTACTGGGCTGTGACAGCTGTGTATCCTTCTGCCTGTGTATCTGTCTGGAGAGGTCTCCTGCTCCACAAGACCAGGGAGTGCTCTGCTCTATCACCTTAACCAACCAGCATCAGGAGGGCTCTTGTTCTGCTAGCACAGAATTGTTCCTCACTACACATTTGGGCGTGATGTACAACTCTGACAGTGGATCTTAACTTCATTTAGACAAACTGGACTGAAATTTGTGCTAGGGCAGGGGGAATCGTATAAGGCTCTATATATTACCTAAGGCTGGCTTTAAGGGATAAGATAGGGGCCTACGCAAAGAGTGAATATGGCTTTTACAGTACTGCATGTACTACAGGCCTCATGTTCATGCTCTCCGATTTAGCTGGGGAAGCTTCAGGTGATTTTTTTGCTCAGAAAAGTTATAAGAAAGGAATGAGAGAGGACTGAGTCCTCACAGCAACAGCCACCAACTGTTTGTTCCTGGGATGGCAAGGAGGGGCATTTTGCTTTCTGAAAACAATTTGTTTTTCTTTCATGTGCAAAGATGCTCAGCTATTGCTGTGCAGGACAGTGTAATCTTACCTTGTGCTTTGTGTCTGCTTCCACTAAAACATGAACTTACAAAGTCGCACTGGGTGATGTGCCTCACCATAGCTGGATATGTAGGAGAGGCTGAGGCAACTTGCAGGGTGATGCCCCTTGCCCGTTCTGGGCAGGAATTACCTTAGTTCAGAGGTGGAATTTGCCTTAGTTTTCCAAATAATGGGAGAATTCAGTCTGTTCTGTTGTATAAATCTCCGCCTAACAAGAGTAGTTTTCGTATTATCTGCATAAGTTCTGTAAGTTCTTTAGAGCTCCTGATTTCCCACTGCAGAATCTTAAGATGTCCGAAGTCTGCAGTTCTGTGGTTCTTCCTTAAAATCTTTCCTTCAGTTTTCTGGCTACATCAGGAGAGCCAGTGTATAAGGTAATGGCTAATCAAACACTGTGCAAGTATGCAAACCTGAGCTGTGACCCAGAGGTAAGTGTGAAATGGCTTAGGAGGAAGCTATATTCTAATAGTTATATATACTGTATATACATATATCTGGTATATACATATAGTATATATACATAGTATATTATACATGCTATATACTAGTAGTTCTGTTTTACAGGCTGAAAAAGAGACATAGATAAACCTCTTTTTAATTATTTTCAGGAGTGTTCTCAAATTCTTGAGGCTTCTGTTTTGGGGTCTGTGAAAGGCAATGGATGATTTTAAAAGCGGAGCCTCAAATCTATCCAAGGACAAGCCATATTTTAGAAGCAGAGACCCAAGTAACTATTGGGATTTTCTCAGCACAGCAGTGGCCTTTATGAAGGTCCAAGATGTTTGGCTTTTTTTTCAATTAAATATTATGACTTAACTGTGGGATTGAATTCAAGTATTTTTTGAGTACTGTAAGTATTTATGAAATGTTATATCAGTACATTTATCTTTAGGCTTAAATGTCAATAAAATGTTATATGTAAATATATATTCAACAGAATGCTATAGTATCTGCATTCCAAACAGTTCCCAACTCTGCTGATGCCTGAAGGCTGAAAAAGAGAGGGTTTAGAAATGGACTGTTGTCATTTCTTTGTGTATTCTGGGCAAATACATGATATAAACAACAGAAATAGGAAAAGTTAATTCAACTTTAGAGATGATTCCAGTTTTAATACTTTGAGATGTGTAAGGGCATGTCATAGCTCAGCTGATTTCAGTTCAGAAATGGTGATTTACCAAAGCTGTAGATTTGGCCTCTGTTTTTTAAACAAATAATATTTTTACTTTAATTTTTCCTTTAATGAAACTGAGAAGTTTAGGTATCTTAAAAGCAGATTTCTGAAATTGAAGTTCCATTTGTATAGGTTCCAGGCAGAGCTCTGGTGGTATGTAAGGTATATGTGGTGAACAGACCTGCTTACAAACTGCATAGTTCAAAGTTCAGAACCTGCCTATCATATTAATATGAACCTTTAGATATATGAATAGTTTAAAATATATTGGAGTGCAGTGTTGAAACAAAAAAAAATGTAATTTATATTAAACCACTAAACTTCAGAGACTTTTTTTCAGAAAATTCATTGCTATTATTATGTTTTTTTTTTTCTTTCTATACAGACTTTCAACAAAACCAACGTGACCAAACTCTGTCCAGGTGCTCAATGTACTTTTGCATTTTATGGAGGAGAAAGCCTGTACCATAAATATATCTTCATCTTTCAGTTAGCCAATGCCTTTGTCTTTCTTTGGCTGGTGAACTTTGCAATTGCACTGGGTCAGTGTACCCTTGCTGGTGCCTTTGCCTCTTACTACTGGGCCTTTAGGAAACCTGCTGATATTCCACTGTGGCCACTCTTCTCTTCATTTGGCCGAGCAATACGGTAAGATTGTGAAGCTGGCTGTGACTCTTGTCATTTCCTAAAATTGCTCTTTGTACACTTAGGAAAAGAGGGCCTAACATAACAAATGGCGATGATTAGGTGGCAGTGGTAGGGGCACAGCATTTCAACCTAGAGGTAATGTCCTGACTCATTAAGTACATAGTCTAATGGTTTACTTTACTAGTTTGCTAATTACAGCTAAGCTGCAAACTTTCATGTAGTTTTAAGAGTAGTGTAACTATAACCAGCTTTTGGTTAGGATTCCATAGATAAGGACTCTTAGATAGAGAGTCATGCTGTGCACTGTGGGCAGCCCTCACTGCAAAGAGCACCTTTACACCTTGGCACAGGCTTTGGATGGATATTAGGAATATCTGCTGTTGGCAGGGAATTGTTGTAACACCTGAAGTGTAATTGGAATGCTGCTGTGAATGCTAACCACTAAATAGCATTTATTTTGCATTAGGTACCATACAGGTTCACTGGCGTTTGGAGCCTTAATTCTTGCAATTGTCCAGCTTGTTAGAGTAATCTTGGAGTACTTGGATCACAAACTGAAAGGTGAGATTTATGAATCTGCCCTAAGTTACTACAACTCATTTGACAGATGGTTTCCTTTGTTTTCCAAGATGGTTTTTCAGCTATGACTATCTGAAGAGCCAATCCAACATCGTTATTAACCATTGTAGTTGTATTAGAAACTAATGAATCTCTGTTAATGTACCTGAATCAAGTATATATCCTTGAGAGCTTAATGTAAATGTTCAAGCAGGACTTGAATCCAATTTAAATGAATGATAGTGAGCTACATTTTGTTGCGAAGGAGAGTCCATGCCTAGAAAAAGAGAAATAATGTTTCTACTTTTGCTGCAATTCAGAATTTCCTTCTGCATGTCTTTCTATGTTCTGCAGTCTGTTCGTGAGTTCTCTCTGTGCTATGCACTCTTTTTTTTCAGGCACACAAAACTCCTTCACTAGATTTCTACTCTGCTGCCTCAAATGCTGTTTCTGGTGTTTGGAAAAATTTATAAAATTTATAAACAGAAATGCCTACATCATGGTATGTATTTTCTTTCTCAGCGTGTGATCTCCCCTGTTTGGGGCACTAAAATACTCTAGCCACTGCTGGTTGGTCAACAACCAATGGTTGTCTGAGTCTGCTGAATAAATGATAGGACTTAAGTCAGTTTTCAAGAACTGCATGTGCTCCTTACACAAGAATGTGAGGTTTTTTTTTCTTACAAATTCAGACTCTCCCCTTGCCTATACCTGTTGTCCCTCATACTCTCTCATCCCCCCAGATAAGTGGGAAGGGATGGCATCCCTTATATATATATATATATATAAAAATACTTAACTTTCCCTCAGAATCAGCAGTTCAAATCTTGATTACAACAAGTGAGCTGGCTTGTTTCGTATTGTGTATTGAAGCACTTTAACACTTCTGTTAAAAGACAGCATTTTAGATAAGGAAGACAGTATGCAGATGGTGTCTGTATTTCTGCTGGAAGCCATGAGCATGCTAGAAGCTTTTCTGAAATAACTCAAACTGGCCTTCAGAAGAGAATTTTCAGGTTTTCACCTACATAAATAGACACAGATTTCAGACAGAGATGTCATTATTTGAAGTAGTGTAAGTGAAGGAATTTTACAGTCACAGATCTGTTTTCTCAGAGGTTGCTGTAATGGGTCCATTAATCCCATTTTCACACAAAAAAAGTGTTTCTGATTACTGCAGTCCTCAAGAGAAAATACTCTTTTTGATAGCCCTGTTTGCAGTAGGCAAAACTACTGTATTATTATCAGAACTCCAAAGAACTATGTTAATTTATCTTATCCTTGAGGACACTAGTCCAGAAATTAAAAAAAAAAAAAAAAGTGATTTCTGAATAACTTTACCTGGCTTACTCTTTGCCGGTGGAACTCCTCTGACTGCACTGATGTCAGTACTAGTATTCCTTATTTCTTCTTAGGGAGAGCAGAGTCTGCTGTTCAAGAAGACAAGCTAAAACAGGTCAACTGTCTTTTATCTGTTTCCTGTGCCTGTTTCCTTTTGCTGTCTATAAATTCAGTGTGAGCAACAAGCAGAGTAGAAGGAGTCCTCAGCAATAACTCACTTGTACTGTGCTCTGCTGCCTGCAGATCTCAAGGTGTAACATGCTTACACCCAGGTGCTTTGGAGAGGGAAGATGGGTGACATTCTTTTAAGGCTCTGTCTTTCTAATTAAGATTAGAGAGAACTTTGTGTTACATTCAGTCGAATTCAGTCGAGCTACCCAAATTAGTTAAAATACTTATCAAACAACTACTGTTATTTTGCAGATTGCCATATATGGAAAAAACTTCTGCACCTCAGCAAAGGAGGCATTCTACCTGCTCATGCGTAACGTGGTGAGGTAAGGTACCATCTCCCTGTCTTGCTGTGGCAGGATTTCCTGCTATTGCACTCTGAGGACATACTTCTTTCCTCTTCCACCTCTGCTCTGAAAATTAAACTGGTTCTGCCTTCAGAAATGTCCCTCCATTCTAATGGCCAGTGTGTTTCAACCAGCTGTCCAGCAGAGCAACCCAGGCAGAGCTGGCCTGATCCAGCAGACCATCTTGTTAAGATCACTCTTCTATAATCATCAGCACCCTTGTAGAATGTAATGAGGTCTACAGGTACATGTCAGTGGGTACATCATCTGCTATTTGTGTGTTTCTTGAGCTTTGGTTCATTTGTTTTCTTCTGAAAAGGAAAATGGAAAGACCTAAACATTCAGATTTCCCCCAGAAAACCTATGAGGTGTCAGAGAGCAGCAGGAAAGAAGAGGGGAGCACTTTGCTTTCAAAACCGATGTCTTTAATATATACAATAGCCAGATCTCTCCTAGTTCAGGGAACTGTTCCAACACTTTCCCCCACTACCAAGGCTGCTGCCAAGCTCCTTGTTCTCTGCAGTGCTTTCCTCCTTAGCTTGCAGCTCTTTCCAAAATACAGTAAGATCAAAAAGCACAGGTTCAGTAGTTCAAATTGTTTAGTGAAGGACTGGGAGGAGGACGGATTCTGAAAGAGGAATACGAGGCAGGAAAGAACTGGACATCCACTGTGTCTGCAGAATCTGTGTCAGAGCAGAGGCGTCCACACTATGCAGTGCTGGTGCAGTAGGGAGCAGCTCAGCCTTCCAGTCCTGTGCACTTCTGCTCCTCCTCTGTGAGCAGCAGCTAAGAAACAGACACTTGATTCTGTTGTTTTCAAAGGAGATTTTTCTTATCTTGTATATTTTGACTGTGACTCTTAACAGGTTAATGGTAATTTGTTTTATGTAGTGTTTGCTACTTGCTTATCTTTCCTGGTAGTCAGTGCTGGATCTCAGCAGTAGAGCAGCCTTCAGCACTGCCAGGAGGGTGGCAATAGCCCATTTTCCATGTCATTATTTACCTCCAGTTCTGATGAGACAGTCTAGTTGGATTTTGAGCAGAGACTCTTTGCAAAAAGTGTGTGTTTCACCCCTCTTCCTTACCTCTCCTTTGCTGTTGCTTTCCGTGAGAGCTGGACAGTGCAGAATTGTTGCTAAACTTTTTGTTCATCTGGGACTGCCTCTGCCTTGAGATCTCCCACCTGTGGGATTGTACAACGACATCTCAAAACAGTTGTGTGCATTTGACATATCCTGGGGCAATGACATGTGGCCAGGTGGCACCAAGAGACACCCGCACAAACAGCGCGCTCTGTTTCGATGGCCTCCCATGGGCTGGTCTCTCTCTGATCCTTTCTAAACCTTTAGAAAGTCATACTTTAAGGATGTTTATTTAACCAGTAGGGTCAATAAGCACTCTTCAAGTGCTGTCAGCAGTCTTGCTTCCTTAAGGCTTCCTTAACAAGAGGATCAGTGCTTCGTTTCCTGATGGGCACTAGGCTACCACCTAGCCCTACTCAATATTACTTTACTGCATTGCTTTATTATCAGTCTCAGAAATCAGCAGAAGACAATTCCTGATTACATTTTGCAAATTAGCCATAGTTTTAAAGAAAAAGAATATGAATGTCTGATTTGTGATGTTTGTGTATGATTTGTCCTTTGCTGAACAGAGTTGCAGTTCTGGACAAAGTTACAGACTTTCTTTTATTCCTGGGGAAAATTCTCGTTGCTGGTGGTGTAGGTAAGTTTAACTGGTTCTTCGCAGATGGTTTGGTTTTTTTTTCTGGTACCCGCAAGTTTGCCATGTCCGCATATGTTCAGTTAAGGGCTGGAGATTCTTGTGGGTTTGACTGTTCAGGACGCTGTTCCTGTGCCCAGGGGTTTACAAGGCTGCACTGGGAAGCATGTTGTTGTTTTCTTTTTCCAGCTCTTCTTGTGTGCTCTCAGCAGCATCTCTCCCATAGTTGTTTTTGCTGTTCTTGCACACGCTGCTGGCGTGGGAGCTGCCACACAGCGCTCTGAGACGCAAGCGCGGCTGCAGCCAGCTGTGTCCAGCAGCTCTGCTGCACGCGGGGCTGTGCAGGACTACAGCAGCGGCGCCCCAACCTCCGCTGGGTGCCAGTCCATTCAAAAGATCCTCCTCGCTCCAGGAAAGAGAGCGACAAAACTTTCCTAACATCCTTACCTTTTTTTTTTTTTTTTGGGTTATGATCGTTATGAGGGAATATCAGAGTATAGTATTCATAGTTTGCTGGAGCAGAAATTGATTTTTTAAAAATAAAGCACTTGCAGAAATTCAAGTTGGCAGTATTCCCTTCAAACTGTGCTAAATTGTCAAGGCAGCTTTAACACATTATTTTGCTAGTGCTAGTAACCATGTTTGGTATTCGGTATACAGAAAGAATTACAAATGGATTCTGTTTTTACCAAAAGTTGTAAATCTGCACTAAGACCACATCTAAAATGTTGTATCATTAATGCAGAATGACTCTCAAACTGAAACAAACTTGATTTGAAACTTATTTTGTGATATAAGCCATGAAATACTGAAAGTAATTAATATATTTTTCCTCTTCAAGGATAATTTCTTTGGCTGTTTCTGTTTAGATGCATTTTTCTGTTTATTTTTGTCTTTATCCATAGCACAACGCTTCTCTATTTAATCTGAAAAGAGTTAAATATTTCTTCAGGTAATAAAAGTTAAAAAGCAGAATTCTACTTGCTTACCTTTGTTTATTTTAGAAAAGGTCCACCCAAAAGTCTTTGATATTATCCCACATTATTGTCTTATCATTGTTTGTTAATTCTGTTATTAACTACAGCAGAGTGGCGATTTAAAATGATTAAAATATTTCTGGCTCTGAGAGTATTTTTATGATAACTCATTCTTTTACATCTCATTCTGTTAGGCCATTGTATAGTGTGGCCTTGGATGCCCTTTCTATTATTTTTTCTCACCCTTTCTGCAGGAGTGGCGTGCCCCAGAGTGACACATGTTCTGTATGTTCTCTGTGTTCTGTGCTTCTTGCAGGTGTTCTCGCCTTCTTCTTCTTCACGCAGCGAATACCGATATTTGCCAAGGAAGCACCAACATTGAACTACTACTGGGTGCCCTTGCTGGTAGGTCGCTCAGCCTTCATTGCCCTTGTTTTCCCCAGCCCTGCTGACAGTTGGAGGTGCTCAGGGAACATGTTGGTGACAGTGTCTCTGTCCCCTCCGGATGTGCCCAGAGACCTGCAGAACTGTTGGATCTCATCCTCATGGTGGTGAGGCACTGAATACGGTGCGCCTTCTGATGGGAGAGGTCTGGGGGCAATTCTTTCTCCTTTGGAGTCCACATAGATGCAGAGCATCTCTGGAGGAGGAGTCTTTTAGAGGACCATTGTGAAGGAGCTCAATGTTTCTGAGATATATTCTGTATGGAGTTGACATGGCCCCTGTTCATCAGCTTAAAATAAAAACAGCAGCTACTTTGTTAGAAATCCAAGATGCCTCTCCACAGCAGAAACCCTACACAGAACTGTAGAGCTGCATTAAACCTTCCCAGATTTTCTTAGCAGATGGGGATCCTGATTTGTGGCGGTTTTCAGCACACAGGTGCCAAAGTAACATGTGGTTTTATTGTGGTTTGTTTTTGTAGACTGTCATTATCGGCTCCTACTTGGTTGCACACGGATTCTTCAGTGTCTATGCAATGTGTGTTGACACACTTTTCCTCTGCTTTTGTAAGTACAAAGTTTTCTTTTATGAATTCCCGCAGGTTGCAGGAAGAGGAACTGACAGGGCAGTTTCTTACTTTCCTTCCCTTTCCCCCCAGTCTGCTAACATGTCACCAGGAATTGCCTCTGCTTTTCACACTGGCTCTTCGATGCATGTCTGAGCACAGAGGTGTGTTCAGATACCCTTAGTTTCAGTAGTGGGAGGTGGCTGTGATTCACTGGATCAGCTGGCTTTGTTTTCAGAACTTTCTCCAATAATTTGCTTCTGGATGCTTTGTAAAGGGTAACAACACTCAAACTTAAATTGGCTAAACTATTGAATGAATACTTCTGTATACTCCCCAACTCTCAGATTTTTTTTTAAGATGATTAAAACATATTACCTTTTTAATTATGAAACATATAGAAAATATAAGGGTTATTTCTTTGTACTAGTCACACATAAGTGTGATGCCAGACTCACTTATTGATTCAAGACTCACTTGTGTTATCAGAGAAAACTGAAAACAAATGTGTAGTTGATAGTGACCTCAGATTTATCTCGAATTAAGAAGTTTGGTTCTAAAGAAACATAAATATTGGCAGATGCAACAAAAGTGCATCTCCAAGAAATCAGCTAAAATGGCAATAAATAAATGATCAAGGGAAATGATTAAGGGAATGGAACATCTCTCGTACGAAGAGAGGCTGAGTGAGCTGGGCCTGTTTTCTCTGGAGAAGAGAAGGCTCAGAGGGGATATGATTAATATGTATAAGTTCAGGAAGGGAGAATGCAGGGAGGAAGGGGACAGGCTGTTTTCACTGGTGGCCAGCGATAGGACGAGGGGTAATGGCCATAAGCTGGAGCACAGGAAGTTCTGTCTCCAGGTGAGGAGGAACTTCTTTACTGTTAGGGTGACAGAGCAGTGGAACAGGCTGCCCAGGGGGGTTGTGGAGTCTCCTTCTCTGGAGGTCTTCAAAACCCGCCTGGATGCCACCCTGTGTCACATGCTGTAGGTGTGCCTGCTTGAGCAGGAAGGTTGGACTAGATGATCTCTAGAGGTCCCTTCCAACCTTAAATATTCTGTGATTCTGTGATTCTGTGATTCTGTGAAATGATTACTTGTGATACTTCAAATAGAAAGGAATTTAGCAAACTGGCAGAATACAGAAAGCTTACTGTTTTCTTGGTACACAGAAATTACCAAGTATTCTTTTCTGTTTATGCCATAGATGCATGTAGTTGGTTTATAGGATTGAAAGTGATGGCAGGGATTAGACAGACCGCGTCTTATGCTGAGGTGTTGCAGGGAGCCAGGGCAGTGTTGTTGGTGGGTGTTACAGGAGCATATGAAGAGAAAAATGTTGCCGCAGACTTCCTTGCCTCTCTAAACTGGGACAATGTCCAGACCGGAGCTGGCCATGCAGGTGGCACCACAGGCTGATGATATAGAAATCAGCATTATACATGCGTTTTGCAAATATGGCTCTATCGTGGATACCTGTACAGCAGAGTCCAGTGTGGTGTGAGCAGAAAGGTGCATTGTGCTTTTCTGGAGCAGAGGGAAGTCCTGGCCCCAGAGCAGCCTGTTACATGTCAGGAGAGGCAAATGGTGTGTCTGTGCATCTGGCTGGGGACAATAGCTCTCTGTTCAGAGGTGCTGCCGTGGGGATATATAAGGAATTTTCCTCTACCGGTGACTCTGGGCAGTTGCCTTCAGCTTGCGCCCGCACTGCAGCCTCATGTGCAGCTGCTGCGCGCAGCAGCACAGAGGCAGGACCTGCAGCCTCCCGCCAGGTCAAGACCCTTGCCTGCACCGTGGCCTGGTTAGGAGCTGGGTGATCTAGCTATGACCTTGTATAAGAAAAAGGGAGCATGCACATGTCACTCTTTTCAGCTCATACTGTTTTACTTCCCATGCATCATTCAGTAATGGTCAGAAGATCGTATAGCTATTGTGCACCACATCTCATCACATTTTCTAAAGAACTTCTTAGGCAGTGGGAAAGGATCCACTTTTCTAAAGTGCATAAATCCAAAGCTCTCTTTGGGACAAATTTTCCAGCAATGAGCAGCCAGAATGCTGGGCTTCTTTGGGAAGTCTGGCTACCAGTGAGTCTGGATACATGAGCCTTTCTGAGAACTTCCAGTAGTGCTGCCAAACCAAAGAACTGGGAGACTAAAACAGGTATTTCTGTCATTTTAAAATAGCTGGGTGTGTGTTGCTGTGAAAAGTTTTGTGAAAAGTTTTCTCGGGTTTGAAAGAATAAAAATTCTATGATGTCCTTTGGCAGCTTAACAATATGGCTAAATTGTCTTGTTTGGTTTTTTTTTTAATGTTGCTTCTTTTGCCTCTTCACTTCTCTCTCTCTTCTCTCCTTCCATTTTGCTGTGTGTCTGGCTGCACTGCTGCTTGCTGTTTTGGCTGATGAAAATTCAGGTGAAGACCTGGAAAGAAATGATGGATCTACAGCAAAGCCCTACTTCATGTCGGCTAGCCTTCACCGGATCCTGGGAAAGAAGGAACTAAGCCCAAAGAAGGCAGTGGGATAATGTGCAGTAAACCTCAACATCACAAGAGTGTCACTTTTAAGCAACACATGTACAAAGTAGGCAAAAGTAAAAACTGTAAATGATGCTTCTGGTTAATGGGTGATTCTTTTTCCTTTTGCTTCAATCTATAAAAAATGAGCAACATGGATAACAGTTAACTAGATAACTATATTCTTAAACTAACAGCTGTGAAACAAGGCCACATTTTAGTTTATAGAGTGCCTGTCAAAAGGAAAATGTAAATTTGAAGCTTTTTTAAGTCTATAATGAATAATGTTTTAATAACTTTTTTAACACAATTTGCTGCATCAAAGAACAGCGTTTTTGATAACATTTCTTTTTATAAGTGTATATTTGTAAAAGATATTCAGGCAATTTTCTGAAAGCACTACCCTATAACCTAATTAGCCATAAAAATAGTTTGAGAATTTCTATTTAACCAGCAGATGGTACTAAATTTGTAAATATGGTGCTATGATTGTATTTTTTGTACAAGCTGGTTCACAGCCATTTAAACTGTGATAATACATGCATTAATGATTCCCTACACTGGAAATCATGGTAATGTTTTAATCACATCCACAACTGTGTATTTTAAGGAACAAAGGATGGTACCCTGTAGACCCAAAGAAGATGGCCAGAGAAGACTACAGTGGATGGCACTTAAAGTGAAGTTTTCTGTGAATTGTGTTTAGCAGGTGATATAAGTGAGGGAAGGTCCCATTGCATTTAATATGATTTGTGGCTCACACAAAAGAGGTTTCATCTGGTGAAAGATGGCAAATGTATTGTTTTCAGCTGATATGTATGAGAGATGTCCTTGTTTTAATGTCCCCATCTCTAGTGACTCTCTGATTATTATCTGCATTACAAGAAAGTTGGCTTTGCTAAAAGGAAAATCAAATGCAGCTTTTCTCAGAGGAAAGCCTTGGCTGTATGTGTGCACACAGGTCCCATTGCCTCAGCCAGCTCAGAAGGGCTTCCTAGAGACACTGCAACGACCAAGCTGATGCCAAAGGCAAAGCATGTGTTCTTAGGTCTCCAAATACTCAGTGGCTCCAGCAGTAATGTACTGGGTAAGAAACAGAACCAGATCCTCTGATGACACAGGATTGTATCACTGATGAAAGATGCTCCAAATGATTGAGTATGCTTTTAGATTATTGAAGTTGCCTGATTATTAAAGTATCAGTATAAATCACACTAATCTTCTGTACAGATCTATAAACCCCCTTAGATTCAACTGTCATCAAGGTCAGTGACAGTTCTGCTCAGAGGTAAAGTCAACGCTGTATTACAGTGTTAAAAAGAGCAGTACCTAAGTCCTCAAGCCTGAGAAAATGAAAGACGTTTTTCAAGACTGTTATTTCCATGAGCTGAACTGCAGATGTTTTACTCCAGTAATGCGTGCCAGAGCCCCTGTCCCCAGTTTTCATGGGTTCCGTGGTACTAAACAAGGACACTAATTTAGTCCACTTTTCAGGAGCAGCATATTCTTCCCAGATCTACTGTTACAGAAATTCAGCTCTTAGAAATGTTTTTTTTTTTTAGCCCAGGTTATCCATAGATACCACAAAGAGAAAGGCAAGTTCTACTCCAGTTGATTAACTTCAGATGTTGGAGGAAAATTTACTGCCAGCTCACAACCCAGAGTGATATTGCACTCGTGACTCCAGTCTGTGAGCATTTTATTTGCAACAAAAGCAGAAAACCTCTCCCTTGTGCTGCTTCTCTGGGGCACTGGTAATGCTCCAGTGCTCCATGCATTTGAAGTCCTGGACAAGTAGGACTTCCAGAACCTGCAAGCTGTAGCGTTAGTGACAGAACACTGATGGCCTTCTGTCCAGGGAGCCCTGTAGCTCTTCTGAAGCAGAAATGGGGGGCTTAAGTTAGGACTTAAACAGCATAAGATAAAGGCATACAGCTTCAAATGAAACTAGTGATTTTGGACATCTTCATTTTTAAGAACCCTTTTGCAATACCTTAGAGTAAACTTGACTTCCAGAAAGGGCTGAACCTGCCTTCCAAAAATCAGGTGCTTCACTGAGGAGTAGAAGATTTTCCACCATTGTCATCATTCCCATCTAATCATGTGCATGATGCTGAATTTTAACCTCCTAAAATACTAATCTATTCTGAGTAATGAATCAACAATTTGGGGGAAGTTTGTGCCGCCTTTTCATGATTTAGAAGTTGCTGGACTATGAGTCCAGTCCAAGCTCCGATGTAATTCTGATTGACTGCGTCTAGTTAGTTTGCAGTTGAGAAACTGCTTTAAGAAATATATATTTCTCTACTGGATTTGAGTGTCTTACTGGGGGGAAAAAAAGTGTATTTCTGAATACAATGTGCTTTTTGTCATATGAATGTAACCATAGAGTTTATTAGGAATATAACATAATAGAAATAGTATAAAGTTATTTGATTAGAAGACTTTTGTAACAAACCTATGCATTTGCTAAATAATTTCTAAAAGTCAAAGTTTTAAACAGCATTATTATTTATATATAGTAAATATATATATAAATATATATATATATAAATTGCTCCACTCATTATTTTGTGAAAATTGTTTAGAATGTAAGTGGTCCACATTTTTGAGAAGAAAATTTAAAAGCCATTTACTTAATGATTTAGTTGAGAACTGTGAAAATACAAAGCAATATCATGTAAATTTTGTAGTCAGTAAATTGAATACATAAATTGTAATAATTTAGTAAAATTGGCTTTTAAAAATTGCTAGGGAACAATTAAGTAAAAATTAATGCAAGTATTTACTTGTAAAAGAGTCACTTTAAATGTTTTAAGACCAATGTACAGTGGTTGCTAACTAATCCTGTGTGCGTCAGCTAACTTACAGCACAGGTACTAAAAGTGAGATGTATGGATTTGGACCTTTGTTTACTTGACTTAGTATAAAATCGTAGATTCTGTTCTTCACCTTACCTAGTGAAACACGGGCTAGGTAGGTCACAGTAGAAGACGCTATATCCACTTTGGTGCTGAGTCCTGGAGCATCAGTGACCAAACGCTGTTGATGCCATCATGGGACTGTGCGGTGCCAAGAACTTGTCCCGCTCTGCGTGTGCAGCGCGGCAAAGCCCAAGGCTACAACCGTGCCCAGCACCAGGGCAGCACAGCACTATTGCTGCATGGCCCTGGCCAGCGCAAGAGCAGCATGGCCATGGCCCGCACTAGAGCCGCACGGCCATGGCCAACACTAGAGCAGACAGCGCTAGAGCCGCACGGCCCTGGCCAAACTTGAGCGCAGTGAAAGCCAAGGGGCCCCAGGACTGAGGGCGGTGGCGGGACTGTTCCTGCCCACTGGCTGGCTGAGCTCTGATTCTGCCCTTCTTCCCCCTAGTGGAAGATAGGTAGAGACATGCCAGCCCTGCAGAAAGATGCTTTTTTTCATGAATAAAACTCCTGAAGATTTTGAACAAGCAGAATGTAGAAACCAAGAGAAGGTAAAACATAGCCCATTCCGTAACCACACAACCATGTCTGTTTTAGCCCTGGTTTGATGCGCTCTGTCTCCCTATGACATACTAATGGATTGCTTCAATTTGCATGTTTTACACCAAAGTTTTTAATATCAAGCCTTTGTATTTTGTGAGGAAATTTAAAACAAGACACCCCTCCCCAAGCAAAATGAAGAAACAGGGAAATTGTATTCATTTTTGTAGCATTTAGTGATTAATTCTGTGAATTGGGAGTTCTGAGGAAGCTGAATATTTTTTCCAACATTGCTATTTAAAATAATGAAACATTTTATTGTTGAATGTTCTGCTGTAGAGCAGAAAAAAGATTTTGGAGGACACAATGTTAAACAACAACTCAGATGGTCACTGAGTATTCTGAAACCAGCGGTCACAGGAGCGATTTTAAGGAATAGGCCTGCTGTCAGCTGTGTGGCTCAGCCTGCACGGTCGTGTCCTCTCTGACCAAGTGCCTTACTGGCTATTATTTTACCTGGTTTATATTTCAACATTAATTCACAACATGTAAACTACAAACCAGAACAGGCTAGACAAGAAGGAAAAAAAATCTCTTTGCTTGAAATTAATGGATATAATAGTCCCATTATTAGTATAATTTATAGTAATTTGTCATCCTTTGTGAATACTGCAGCACACACACGTTCACTGCTGCTGTTGCCAGATCATGAAACTATTATGCATGTGCAACAGAAAACATGGGATGTGCAACAGAAAACAGTGGTGATGTTGCAAGGTTATCTAAACAAAAGTAACACAAAACTGAGTGTTGGTAGTAGATTTTTTTATAGTTTTAGTTTATGGGACGTGACCTTGTGAATGGGACTTTCCAGCTGGCAGTGATCATACTGCACCTGTAATATGGTGCACAATGGAGGAGGCGGCTCTTGCTATTTGAGGTAGAAGAATGAAGATGGGAGCTTGCAGACATCTGCTGCACCAGAACTATGTATGTGTCTCTGTGTTCACAAACATAAAGATGGTTCTCCAATTTTAGGCTGGTTATTTGCTATTTGGGAAGTGTTTTATAAATGACCCTTAATTTTCTTTTTTTTTTGATACAAGTGATGGTTTTCCAAGTAACATAATTTGTACTGCAGTATAATCAAATTAGAAATATAATTGTTTCTTCGTGTTTAAGTAACAGCAGTGCTACTAATATATGGATTGTCTGCTAGTCTTTGTTACCAAAAAATCATAAGTATTTGCCCCAAATTGCAAAATCACAGAATGACTATTTAGGACTTGAGGGGTGGGAAGAGTGGTTACCAATTGTGGCACCAATCCTCTTTCTGTTCTTAATGAGATTGTTAAAGTTATGTTATTTTCATGCCAAAACCAAATTAACATGAGCACATGGCAATTTGAGCTCTAAAACCTGTTTGCTTCTGCTGTGCAGAAATAGAAATGTTTAAATATCTTTGATAACGGAAGTGTTTAATATTTAATTTTATTGTTACTTACTGTTTTACAGCTCTGGGGATTTGTTCTAATAAAGATTTAGATACAAAGCGGCGTCTGTCTGTCTGTGCCGGTGCCTCGCGGGGGCCACGCTGATAACAGTGTCCCCAGCCCCTCTCTGGGGCTGCAGCCGCCCTGCACCGGAGCTGGATGGACACCCTGCGTCGAGGAGCCTAGGTGGGCTGTGCAGCACGGTGCCATGCAGGGGACACAGGCAGAGCGCTGCAGTGCGGTGCATGGTGTGGGTGGCATAGTGCAGCATGGTGCCGTGCAGGGGACACAGGCAGGACACCAAAGTGTGGTGCATGGTATGGGCAGCACAGTGCAGTGCAGTGCAAAATCAGACATATTCGTATCTTGTAGTTTGATAATAAGTTTTCTTGCTTGCTTTTGCAGAAGCTCCAGAGTCGCATGCTTTTTTTTGTTTTTTTTTTTCCCCATCTGTGCTTTGCATGAAGACACAACACGCTTCCAAGAGAGGTGGGCATTTCTCAGCTGCCAGAGGAGGTTCCCAGGTAGGTGTGGGACCTGCAACTGTAACAGAGCAGGGTCCCATGCCATTCAGGCCACTGTGGTGCCAGAGCACTGGTGGTATCTCTACCTGTGACAGGTTTTCTGGCTGGCAGGAGAAGTCCAATGAGGCAGCACTGTGGGCTGCGAATGGGTTTTGGCAGGTCGCATGAGCAGCAACAGCAGTGCAGAGGGTGTGGGCAGGAGCTGGACTAAAGGTTGAGTAGTCCCATGTCGGGGAGCCTTGCTGGGGTTGCTTCTGGCACTGAGCAATTTCTGCAGTGAGACTGCAAGCTGTGTGAGCTACTTTTTTTTTTTCCCTCTCTCCTTTTGAGTTTGAACAAGAAGTTCCTGGTATTGACATGCATGGACATGTCAGCCTTGCTGCCACCTTTGGCTGAGGGACAGCTACAATGGGAGGAGATGGTCACTGTTCTGTGTGGGGAAAGCATGAATATATACTATGGATTCAATCCTCAATGAGCAAATATAAAAAAAAGTGCCTTCAGACTCTGAGGAGCTTGGTATTTGGCGCTGCGACATATGCTGTAGAGCTGGTCTGTGGTGTGGGGTCAGTGTCGTGGGGCTGCGGTGGTTGGTGGCTTGTGGTAGATGTTGGGGGGTGTCTGTGCAGCCTCACGTGCCTCTGGTGGCCACACAATCGCGGTCCTGGGCAGTGCGGCCTGGGGCCCGGCCTGGCCGGGCTTCGGCAGCCTGTGCCCAGTGCAGCCTCACAGGCAGCCACGGCCCCGAGGCTCAGGGTGCCACGGGGCACAGAGGGGCCCGGCAGGACTGCCCCAGCCTCAGCTGTGCAAGGAGTGGAGCTGGCACCCGGCAGCGGCAGTGAAGAACAGACGGGGCGGTTTGCACCACCGCATGGTCACAGTAACCACAGCCCAGCCCGCCGCCCACGGTGCTCACGTGCTGCTGTGCTGCCGCCTGTCCTGGCGCACACAACTCTGAAAGACCCTACTTGCAATATAAAAGTAATTGTAAAGGGATTTTGGAGAACACAGGACATTTACTATGTGTCTCATATGTACACAGTTATTTTTAATTAAATCTGTTTTTTTTTTAAAGCACTTCGGTATCTCTATTTAACACACATGTTCTGTTGTAGCTGATGGCAGCTCTTAGTTATATTATCCTTCCTCAGAAAACTTTGGGCTTCCCACCAAAATTGCCTCCTTTCAAGTGAGTGTTCAGACTGATGTGTCATATAGCACATATTTTTCTTGCGATTCGTATTGCATTTAAATCTAGCCCTGGCTGCAGGCCACAGAAATGTTAATCCACATCCATGAAGTTGAACCTGGCTCAGCCTCCCACACCATCTCTCTGTTGCCTGTTTGGGGCAGCATAGGACAAATGCCCCTCCTGCCCCCCCCACCCAACCCAGAGCTCCCCACCAGGAACTTGGTGGCCCTGGTCCTGGCCCCATAGGTGTTGTGGTCTGGCTGAAACACCTGATGAAGAAGGAAATTGCACCATTGCCAAGCCATGGTAAAGAAACAGACCCTGGTGATAAATTTGGGTTCAAGATGCCTCGGCTTTGCCTTGGCCCGTATTCGATGTGCACCGCCCTTAGCATGTTTGCAATCAGTCTTGCAGATGAGCATTGCTGCTGATGTGCTTCCCCCAGGAGCTGGTGCACTGTTTGGTAAAGCCCACGTCTGCAAACGGCCTGGAGGCAGAGGAAGGGGCTGTTCCATGCATAGCTTTATAATGTCGTTTCTGGCTGCTGTCAATTTATCACATCTGACCAGCTCAATTTCCTGTCTCGAGTCAGCTTTCATTCCATGTTTGTGTTCCTCTTGGCTTGGTTGGGCTCTGGGGGTGACATGTTTTAATCTTGTAGTCTGAAAGAGCCCAAGTTTGCCATTTGAGAAGAATTCAAGCAGCATTGAGAGACATGGGTGTGTTTAGTTTGCACCAAATGATAATATCAAAAGAATATTTGGTCCCCTTTTCCTATTTATTCTACTTTATGCATTTCCAGCTTCTGCCCCATTTTATGAGTTTGGCAACAGTAGTCCACAATGTGTTGATGGTCACAATATACTGCTCAGCAGCAGTGGCTCTGGGTTGCCGGGGCTTGCTAAGGTTAATGTTATCCTTGTGAGTTCAGTACTAACAGCATGAGGTGCTAGGAGGAGGTGTGTTGTACCAGGCCAGTGTCCATGAGACCCTCATAGTTGCATGTGAAGTTCCTGCACCCAGTATTTCTCAAGAGTCGTATGAACTCCTGGCAGATAAAATGAAGGGCAAAGCATGCACTGAAAGATGATGTTTACATCACTTTAACTATGAAAAGATTTTTTGTCTTCAAATTGTAGTTTATGAGTTTGAGTTGAATGAGTTTCAATGGAGAGGGACTCGTTGCATACTAATATCTTAAGGAAGGGTGTCAAGAGGAGGGGGACAGGCTCTTTTCAGTGGTGGCCAGTGACGGGACAAGAGGCCGTGGGCACACAGACAAGCACAGGAAGTTCTGCCTGAATTTGAGGAGAAACTCCTTGACCATGAGGGAGACAGAGCACTGGCACAGGTTGCCAGAGAAGTTGTGGAGTCTCCTTCTTTGAAGCTAACCAAAACCCACCTGGATGCAACTCTGTGCTCTAGGTGACTCTGCCTGTGCAGAGGGGTTGGACTAGATGATCTCCAGAGGTGTCTGCCAACCTTAATCTTTCTGGGATTCTGTACCTTTCCATTAACAATATAAGAAAAGAGCCACTTGAAACAGCAGATTGCCACTGGCAAACACTCCTATGTTCTTTGCTTCATAGCACCAGTCAGCACCCATGCAGAGGATGCTGGGTGCCACAGATGAAAAAAAAGGGAAAAAAAAAAGCTTTTTATTGTGGTGCAGCTGCTTTCAAATGAGCCACGTAATCTGAAGGTAAGTGCGTGCACAGCTGTTTCACACTGCAGCCAAGCTAGGACACTACTGTTGGCAGGGTCACCACATTGGCATTGCTGGAGCAGGAAAGGCGCAGGGCAGGGAGGAGTCAGTGTCGATCTCCATGCTCGAGGGCTGCTGGTTCCTCTCCGCGGAAGGTAACGTTCCCAAAGGGCTCTGACAGTGCGCAGGGGCACACCCCGGTACCTGCTGCCTCCCGGGGCCTGCGGCAGGGCTGGCCGCACCGCTGGCCAAGCAGCCTGCGGCAATGCCCTGTGAGTCTTGGAGATGTTTCCTCACCTCGACCTCACTCCCGAAAGAGGCTGCGTTTCAGCACTGGAGGGGCTGTCACCTCATGGACCCGTCCATCTTGCTATGCAGGGGTGAGAAGCCTGACAGTGAATGGGACAATGTCCCGGAGGTTCCCATCAGAGCCAGCACCACCACTACTGCCACCGCCACTGCCTGCCGTGCTGCTGTCCTCGGAGCTGCGTCTGCAGCAGGGACACGTGTGCATCCCTGTGTGCCCTTGCACCCACCACAGGGGTGCCAGGTGGAACTGGTCACCGCGAGGCCGCAGGGCAGTGCGAGCTGCCTCGCAGACAGGAGATCCTTGCACTCTGGCGCTCAGCCTCATGCTCCTCTCACTCCTCTTGGGCCACAGGCACCAGCTGCCTCCAAGTCACAGGAGGCCGCAGGACTGGCCCGGCACAGGGCTGGGGCATCATGTGGCTCCTGCATTGCCAGTCATGGGGAGGGCCTGGTGTGCAGAGGCAGCTCTGAACACATGGAGAAAATGCAGCATGCTGCCACAGGCAAGGAGGCGAAGTAGTCGGGATCAAGCCATGGTGCTGCTGTCCCTACCAATGCAGCAGCCCTGTAACGGTGGCTTTGCAGCAAGGTCCAAGAGCAGCATGAAGGATGCACCAAGCAGAGGAACAGGCACCTGGCTTCATGGGAACTCAGAAAAACAGCACAAAGAGGAAGCTGGGCCTCCACCACCACCCATTCTGTTCAGGCAGGTTGTTTTATAAAAGCTTTTCTTTAGTTCTTTAGCACAGCAAGGACAGAGAAGGGGATGGAAGCAGTAGCAGGACCCCAACGCTGTGTTCCTCCAGCCCCACAAGTAGCCACAAACAGCCAGGAACCACACACCCTCCATCGCATCTCAGGCCAAGGAGCAGCATCCAACAGGTGTTTGGATCAATGGCCTTAGTGGCTCAACAGAGGCATTCAGTGCAGGCTGTGCTGGAGGTCAGCTCTGCAAATCAGCACCACAGAGTAAGCTGCAGCCAGAGGAGCAGCAGCACACAGACAACCCACACTCAGAACAGGAGCATGGAGCTGGGAACTGCTGCATGGCTAAACAGGGGCTAAAGCCCCTGCGCCAGCTTGCATCGCTGCACCTGCTGAAGGGGTGGTTGGTGCAGTACCCCTAACGATGCTGCTTACAGCCCAAGCGGGCAGCCGCAAACACAGGGAGATGAGCTTAGCATGCTACAGCAGAAACTTTATTTGGTTCATTTTGAAAATATTTGCAACCAAAATTTATTTTTGCCCGCTCACAGAAATAAGCTTTAACATAGAGGCTGTATACAACTCAAACACAGGTAATACTTTTAGCAATAACTTACAAGTATAAACTAATGGTAAACTACAATTTCACAAAGAATTGTAAACATTTTGCACAATTGTCAGTCTTTTCTTTTAGGCAAAGTGCTCTTTTGATGGCAAATAAATTAACAAATACATAACTAGACTACTTCCAGACATTACAAAAAGGTGTTTAATAAGGCTTGTAAACAACATTATAGTTATTTATGCAGGATCCATAAAAGTGTCTTGCAGGCTAAATATACTTACATATCTGGACAGCAAAAGTGAAAATGGTTTAGATGTTAAATAGAAAGTTAACATTAATCTCTCTGTGATATTTTAATACACATTAAAGGACCTAAACATTTAGCTATTCGTGTCCCTGGCAGAGGGGTTAGGTGTGGCTGATGGGCAGCTGTGTCATCGAGTGGGGTAGCAAAGGCTGGAGGCCAAGCGCCGTAGGTGAATGAGCTGCAACGAGAGAGGTTGACCCGTCAGCTTCAGGGAAGACGGGAGAGACAGTGCCCGGCTCTCAGCCCTCCCGCCCGCCCGCACGGCCCTGGCACCGCACCTCCCATGTCGGCTGCCCACAGAGCCTGGCCATAGGTCCGGTGCACAAGAAAACTGTTTTCTTTAAGGTATTCTTATTATTGCAGCATAAAACAAAATGAAAACAAAACACACACACTTGGTTTCTTATTACCAGTACTTGTAGCAAGGAAAAGGCACAAAGTGGTCTTCGCATTCAGATCATCCATTACATTATCATGGTGAATGGCTCCTGCTAGGAGAGCAGTGAGATGCAGAAAGCAGTTATGGTACCAAAATATTTGGTAACAGAATACTGGAAATGAGAAACCTGTTGCCTCTCCCTTAGTACTTGGCAAAGAGCCCCTGCTACAGCTGCTAGTGCTTTACTAGTCCTAGTAACCTCCAGCTAGCTAGTTAGTAAGTGTCACTATCACATGCCATGGGCCAACCGGAGCAGCACTCAGGCGGGGCACCCACCGTCCATGTAGGTGTGCAGCGCGGTGAGCATGGTGCCATCAGGGGGCACGTAGGCAGCGTAGGCCATCTCCTCCAGCATGGGGGGCGACAGGCGGGAGGGCTGCGCGGCGGAGACGGGGGCGGCGGACGAGTGGTTGGGGCTGACGTGCTTCTTGTGCCGTGCGCGGCAGTTCTGGAACCACACCTGCGGGGAAGCACAGCCACATGAGCGGCGCCTGCAGCACCAGCAGCGCATGGTGCCCGGTGCCCAGCGCCTGCAGGAGCCGCTCTCCTCCGCGCAAAGCGCAAAAGGAACACAACGGATTGAGTAATATTCAATCGACTCTGCCCTGCCAAACAGGACCGTAATACTCAATAACCCCAGTGCTCATGTCATCACAGCAGCTTTAAAAAGGCAGTTATTCAGAATGGGCTAAGATCAGCTTTTTAGAAATAAAGCTGACTATAGATATATGTCCTGTCTAGGACATATAATGATGCCTAAACTGCCAGATTAAGCCTTTGTCCACCTCTTGGCTTTGTCCACCTCTTGGTGGACAGGCAAACCCATCTTTGAGCCGTCCCCGCATGCGCCCCAGCTCGGCGCAGTCACCTGTATCACGCGCCTGCTCAGGCCCGTTCTCTCTGCCAGCTTCTGCAGCGTCTGCGCGTCCGGGTTGTTGTCCTGAGCAAACTGCGCTTGCATGACCTGCAACGTCAGGAGAAGGATGCAGTTGTGTGGTCTTCAAAACACAGCCACACTGCAGATTCCTCTTGTTCTGGGTTTAGGAAAGCATCTAACTAGTCCCCAGGCAGACTGCTGGATACATTAAAGCAAAGAAATCCCTCCACTCCCAAAAGACAACCCCTTGCAGTGAGCCTGGACACCATGCCTACCCCAATGCAGCTGAACCGGGAGACTTTTTCAGAATGAAGGAAACCAGCTGTTTCCCCCAGTTGACAACAGCAGAAGCACCAAGTACGATTGCACAGGAACCAACTGGGTGGAATTCAGCCAGGTCAAATGCCCTTGACAAAGACATGACCCATGGCAGCTGAGCAGCTAGCGGGTGGCCTAGGGTGGGATGAGGGGTGAACTCAGATTGGCTGCTGGTCAGTGGTGACCTGACGTCCATGCAAGGTCACGGCGGGAGCCGCCATCCGCACAGCCAGTGAACGCCAGGCACAGCACCCATGCTGCAGACACAGGGCTGCCGTGGCACCCCGGAGCCACACGGGCACTCCGGAGTACAGCAGTTCAGGAAACATGAAGCCTGCACAGACTTGCAGACCTGGCTGCTCCACACTACCTCTCCAGCAGTGACAAGATGAGAACATCAGAGCAGGGAAGAGCAGGTGGCAGCAGCGCCGGCTTCCATCCCCATGGCTCCACAGGTGAGGGGCAGGGCACGGAGCAGGGAGACCCCAGTGCCCCAGTCCCACACCTCCCAATGGCTCCCGCAGGCCTTTTCCCACCATAGAGGGGAACGCAGAGTGGCCGCACTCACATGAGGACTGCGCAGAAGCCTCCTCAGCATCACGTTGAGCACAAACAGCGTCGAGCATAGGGACCGCCACCCTCTGCAGAGGCACCTTCCCGTTTCAGCCCCTACTGCTAGGAAAAGCCACTTTCCCACCTAAAATCCTAACATGGAACAGCAGCGCCCATCTCCCAACACGGTGCTGCCCTGGGCTTGGCGCTGTCACAGCTTCCCTGGCTGGGAAGAACCTGCAAACCCATGGAGGGGCTGGGAACAGCGTTGAGGGGCCCGTGAGACCAGGCCAGCACCAGCACTGACAGCACCGACCCCCTCAGCACAGCTCTCCATGTTACATAACTCCAAAAATATTCCATCTTCATCACTGTGTGACGTGATACAAGCGTCTGATTAGAGAGATTTCATCGAGCAACCAAACTCATCAACCTCCTCTTTGTTTCCTCGCTGCAGAATTACTGGTTGCCCCCAGGGGAAATAAAAAGCTCGAAGAGTAACTATTTCCCATAAAACTGCTGAAGCTAACAAGCAGGTCCAGAAACATGCTGTGTCTTGACAATTTGTGAAATAGTTTAGAATATACAAGCCCTTTTACCCCCTTCCTTATGCATCCGATTTCCTATCGGTCCAGGAGTTACGTCCTCTGTAAACCTGAACTAAGCAAGTTTTCAGCAAAACCCTCTACCTGGAGCTGGTCTGCCGTGAAGCTGGTCCGAGCTCTCTTTGCTGGTTTAGGATGATTAACATCTTGCTCTGTTAATAGCGCTCCTTCCACACTAATCCCATTACCTGAAGCATTAAAAAAAATAAAAATAAAAATAAAAAAGTTTGCTAAACATTAAAAAATATTTTTGTTAATTGGACCATCCTCCAACAATAACTAATAGTGCTTGGCTGGCCGAGTGCAGATTTGGAAAAAAAGCTACGTTCGGCTCAAAGTTACGTGTCTCTGGCACCAGAACCCAGCTGGCTCCCTTACAGGAGAGAAGGAATACACCAGCGCGACATTTTATGGGCTAGATACACTTTGCTTTCTTTATCATAGCATAGAAAAGAAGTTATACAAACTATAAAAAATAACATATAACTTGAACATTGTTTTAATTCAAGGACCTTCACTTCAGCCTTGATAAAGCTAGATAACAAGCTCTTAACAAGAAAGATGAAGCCAAAGCCAGCAGAACTAAGCCAAAAGCACAGTTCATAACAGCAGCAGCCTGTTACCATTTTCAACCTCTCTCTTCAGGTTGTCCAGCATGCAGTCATAATGCACTCTGCACAGCACTTTCTCTTCGACCAAGGCAAACTCCTCGCCGGTAGAAAGCTGTCGCTTGCAGGAGAAGCAGGCGAAGCAGGCCAGGTGATAGACGTTCCCCTTGGCCCTGCGGACCCAGTCGGTGGCATGGATGTGCCTGCCGCAGCGGGAGCAGCGGGTGCCGTACCGCCTGCGGGAAGGAAAAACGGGCTGGAGCCGCCATGGCCGCCGGCTATCTGCAGCAGCCTGACATGCAGTTCTGCCCTCATCTTAAGGGAGGCGTTAACTTCTGCAGCTGGACTTTCTTTAAAAGACTACCTGAGTGTGCAACACTTGGTCCTTTGTGCTATAAAGATGATTTCTCCATGGGAAGCTGCTACCAAGAGGTGGAAGCAGCTGCCTTCTGCTCCAAGCCCTCCTGGCTGTTCAGATGCATGTCACATTACCCAAAGAAAGCCAGTGTGGAATACTACATTAGCTGCATCTTCCTTCACTAACCATTCAAGCCTTCAGCAGTGCAAGGGGAAAATCTAGATCTTCATGATCATTTCCTTAATTATCACAGCATGATTGTATTGCCTTTAAACAAAATTCAAACATGTGCAAATATTTATCTTGATAAGATAGAATATTTCCTTTTCAAGAGGAAACTAGCAACTAGAATACATTGGTTATATAGATAAGCATTTGGCCTAAAAATTTCTGTGGACTTGTGAGTTCTTATTTAGTCCCATGTAACTGATTTGCTTTTTGAAGCAGCTCCCCTTCCATGTCAAAATCCACTGGGTGAACATAACCCCCAAGGCAGATCCACATATGGCTGGGCTGCAGGGCACTGTGATCAAGCTAAACTTAACAACAAAGTTCTTGCTGCTGTCTGGACTCAGGATTTTTGTCTCTTCACTCTGTGACCATAAGGTTTTTCAACGCAAGCAAGAATTAATAATATTTTTCCTCCAAGGATTAGACCTTAGAGCATGAAGCATTCTCCAGGATTAAGTCAAACAAATCACATAGTATTATAAGTGCTAAAAGCTTCTTGTGAAGTTTAAATGATTTAATTTAGGTTATTTTACTACTTCTACGCAATACTCTATGTCTGGAACAACATTCCTCTGGGACCAAGCAGAGTCCTTGATCTGCCTTGTGTTCAGTAGCCGCATTGCTAAGGGCAATTCTTTGTGTATGTGATAAATTTAGAACCTGCATAGTGGTAGGGACTTGGACTTTTTTTTCTTTTACCTGTATGTGCATTTATTTCTGTATAAAGTTAAATTATTCAATAAGAGTTGCTATGCATGACAAAAAAGAATAAAAAAGCATGATTTTACATGAGACAGGCTCAGAATTTCCCAAGTCCCTTTGTGAGAAAAGTCAGGATTTAACTACCGAAAGCAAATCTAGCAAAGGAAAAAGAGCCTAAATGCACAGCATAAATTACAGCTTACATGATACCTGTCAGGCAGGTACCATGTCCTATCTCATTTTATATATATATATGATATACCTGAAATAATCGAGTTTGCAGAAGATATCCTTATCCTTGATGTAGCAGCTGGTGTGCCGCCCCAGGGATGTCCTGCACACGCTGCACGAGAGGCAGCGCACATGCCAGCAGAGATCGTTTACCTGCAGGATATGAAAGATGCTTCAGTGTTTGTGCTGCCAGCATTAATATCCCAGTTTCCTAAAACTATCTTTCCATACATGAAAAGACAAAAAAAAATTGCACATACCATAACAGATTCACAGAAAGTATATCTTCAAGACCACTCACTTTTCCTACAGAATTGCATACACAAAGGGTTAACTGTTTGATGGAGGTCTTTCTTCAGCAAAAGCTTTCTTGGCTTTGAAATTAAAGCACGGGAAGAGGAAGAAAGATTTAAGTTCCAGGTAGGTATTTTGCACCCGGCTCTGCTCTGCAGCGCTGGAGTAACAGCAAGTTACGGCCTCGCACAACCTCGGGAGCAGCTGGCTCCTGCGCTCTCGCTCCCCAGTCTGCCTAACATGGTATGTGCCAACAGGAACTTCATAAAGTTCTTCAACATTTTGATATGCAAGCACCAAACAAAGAGAATAAATGCCTATCAAAGATAAACACATCAGGAAGCATCTTCTATCAACGGATTTTAGCATTTCAATTCTTTAGAATGATCAAGAAATACTAGTAATTGTTTTAATGTTTAAGATATAATATCTGCAGTGAAATTTCAAGTAGTTATGAAAAACTATAGGAATTCAGGAGTTTTTAAATGTCGTGTTTAAAATTTGGGCAAGGAATCTGTGGGTAAATATTTTTTTCCATCCTTATAAAGAGGATTTTTTTATCCTGAAGCAATTGTGCATCTCACAGCAGCTATATTAAATATTCTGAGAACCCAAGACTCTCGGGGAGAGAGGAAAAAAAAAAGAAAAAAAAAACCTAATAAGTCTCTAGATAATTCCCTGTTATATAGGAAGAATTATGTAAAACGACGAGTTTTTTCTTAGGGAGTTTTTTTTTTTTCCCTTTTCAAATCCAATTTTCCAGTTTAAATACGTGTTAAGCCAGCTTCTCCCAGCGCTCGGTGAGGTCTCCGGTGCAGATGCCCCAGGCGGTCGCGGCAGCTCGGGGCGAGGAGCGCGGGAGGCCGGGCCCGCAGCGCTGCGGAGCGGCCGCCCGTCCCTGCTGAGCCGCGGGCAGCCGAGCCTCCGCATCGACACTCGCGGGGCGTCTCACGCGCGGCTGCTGGACGGGCCGGGCCCGCGCAAGGCGGAGAAGCAGCGGCGGCGCCAGGCGCGGGACCCACCGGTCCATCCGCTGCGGCAGGAGTCCGGTCCCGCAGCCTCCTCGAAGGGCCGCGCTGCGGGACAGGAATCGTTGCTCCGCTCGCGGCCCTCCGCCCGGTCCCGCTTCCGAGGACCAGCGTAGAGAAGTCCGGCGCACAGGCAGGGTCCAAACCCGGGCGGTACCGGCCCGGGCCGCGTCCCCTCCTGTTCTCGTCGATGGTGCCCGGCTTCAACTCCGCAGAATGTGCGAGGGCTTAATTTAACTTAGAATTTATGGGAGCAAATAACTTGTTAGCGAGATTTTCTAATTGCAGTTTTAAGCCGTGATACAGAGTAAACTATAAGGCATTTGGGGCTGCTAGGACTATATTTAAATCTCCGAAATTCCATGTTTTTAAGTGATAAGGCTTGGATCTTGGACGACGAAAGATCCTGCTCTGCTTTCACATAATCTCCTTCCTCCATGGGCGCTTCTAGACTGCCTTACAGGAGAGATTGTTTCTACGGCTCAAAGCACTTTGGAAAAAGAAAACTCTTTTGCCTTTAGATTCGTGAATTATTATAGAAAACTTATTTTCAGCTAATAACGAGATGGTCATATGGTCACCGCTTAATCAGAAACGTAAAGAACAAAGGAAATTATCCACGTCCAGAAAATTCGTTTTCTTCCTTCATCACTTTCCAGTTACAGCAAAATAAAAGGATCAAAAGGAAGAAGGAGGGAAGGGAAAAACAAAACAAAAAAATGCTTTATCGAAACGGAGCCGGTAGCTCCCTTTTTCGTCAAGGCCTGAACCGCACAAATCCGTATAGAATTAGCATAATGTTTTTTAAGAAATCCCGTTTGTACAGTAAGCCTGTTTCCACAAGCCTTTCCCACAAGCCAAGGGACGCTCCGGCCAGGCGGACACAGAAAAGAAGATCAAAAAGGGTAAAAGCGGTGGGTTCCCTCTCGCTTCCTCCCAGTGGTCCCTCTCCGCCGGGCCGAGGGGCTCCGGGCGCCGCGGCCGCCCTGGCGGGGGCTCCGTCGCTGCTGCCGGGGCTGCTCCGGCCGGGCGCCCCGCTCTGCTCAGCGCGGCCGAGCCCCGGGCGCCCCGCGGCGCAGCCCGGAGGCTCCCGCACCGCGGGAAGCGGGGCTGCCACTGCCACGTCAGTGCGAGGCCGCTCTCGCCGCCGCCCTCGCGTGCCCGGCCAGCCCCCGGCCCCTCAGAGCTCACCTTGAGCAGGTACTTGTCCACGATCTCCAGGCCGCAACTGCTGCACACGCACTTGCTGGGGGCGCAGCCGGAGCCCGAGGCCATGGACCGCGGCGAGGAGGAGGGCGACAGGGCGGTGGAGGAAGAGCACGAGTCCTCGTCGGCCGCCGCGGGGCTCGCCTGGAGCAGCGCGGGGAGTGCGGTCAGCGTCGCACCGACCCACCCCGGAGGAGCCCGGAGCGCCCCGGCCGCGCGCTCACCTTGTCCGAGGGGGTACCGAGCGCGGGCAGGTCCTTGTCGTCCAACCGACACACGAACATCGGGTCGCTCTTCCAATACATGGCCCAGCCCTAGCGCATACCAGCTCCGCGGGCCGCCGGGACCGCTCCGCACCTCTGCGCGCAGCGCCTGTCGCACAAAAGTTTTGTTTGCAGGGGGAGGGCCGCGGTGCGGTCCTGCCTTCCGCGGGCGCGCTGGCCTCTCCTACTGCCAGAGCCCGCCTTCCGCGTGGCGGGGCCGCCCGGGGCTGGAGGGGGGGATATCCCTCCGTCTCCATCCCTTGCCAGCCCTTCTCCTCCGCCCCAGCCCGGGCGCAGACTCCAGCTACGTCGCTCCTGCGTTAGCGAGGAGACCAACACAAGGGAAGCGAGACACCAGGGAACAACCAGGGTATCCGCCCTGCCGAAGTTCCCAGTGCGACCCGCAGCTCCCAACCCCGCTCCCTGCTCCTGACCGTGCCTCCCAACCCTCTCGTTAGGCCAGACCAGGAACACCTGAAGCGCCAATGCTGCAGCCTTCCTGTGGGCTGGAATCACTCTCGAAACATCGCGGCGTGACGCGCAGCAGCGTTTCCCGCAGCACACAGGGACAGCAGAGAGCCGGTGTCCCGAACCCCAGAACCCCAATCCTCTAGGAAAGCTCTGCTCTGCTCGAAGCTTGGAGGTGACTGAGCCTCAGCGTGCTCATCACAGGTGAGGTCAATAGCGGGAAAAATAGCTCCTCGCACGTATTTAACTCACCAGCTGTTTTTAATTAGCTCGTTGCTACGTGTGCATCTTTTTCCTCCCTTCTATGCTTTAGTTCTGTTAAAAGAAAAACTGATGTGAGACTTTTTGTGGAGCCTCGGTAAGGGAAGCTGAGAGAACTGCCCTCATGTTTAGCAACGCTAAAGTATGGTTGATAAAGAGGGATTTTAGTTCTGAAAGAGCGTGCGAGGAAAATCTCCCCTTTCCTCTAAGAGCAGTTATGGCCGTTAATTCGCCTCCCCCCATGGGCCTCGTCTATGCCTGACAGCGAGGACGGGGCGGCGTTGCCCGCAGGTCGTCCTCTTGGCGCTGGTCTTAGCCAGCCCTGGGCAGGGGTTCGCTCTGGGGTCCCCCCAGCGCCTTTCCCAGGGGAGCGGGTTTCGCTGTGACCGGGGTTAGGGCAGCCCGATGGGGCCCGCGGCGCCGGGCGGAGGGCAGCGAGGGCGGCGGCGCAACCTGGGCTTGTGTCGGCCCGCGGGTCAGCCCCGAGCCGCCCTCCTCGCAGTGGAACCGCCGTGCGAGAGCGGAGTACCCTCCCCGTGCGCAGGGAGAGCGGCCTGGGGCAGCGCTGCGCCAGTTTGCGGCTCTGCAGCCCCTCTCTGCGCTGCCAACGAGTTCGTGAGCAGCGCTCGGTGCTCCGCGTGGAGAACCGCACGTCGGATTTCTACAAAATAAGCTCGTTCCTATGGACCTCTCATCTGTGAAAAACATTAGAAGCAGGAGACCACAAAATCGGTACACTGATCCCCGCGACGCTTGCAGCCGCGTAGCAGTCGGGGAAAATCGCGCACGGGAGAGCGCGGGGGGAGCCCGGGCCCGGCTGCCCGCCCCGCTCCGCACCTCTCCATGACTCCTTCCGCGCCCAGTCCGGGCCCCGCGCTCCCGCGCTGCGTGCACGGCGGCGGCGCCTGCGGTGAGCGGGAGGCTCCCGGCGGGGCCGGGTCGAGACTCGGACTAAGGGTTTCGTTCGGGGCATCGCAGGGGCTGCGGGCTGAGCCGTGAGGCTTGGCGGCTGCCCCGAGCACAGCTCGCTTTTCGCAGCGCGCAGATCCGCCCTGTCGCCCGCCCGCGGACGCTCCGCGGGAGGCGAGGGGTTTTGCCGAGCTGCTAGAGGGAGGCTATTCTGAGAAGAAGCCAGAAGGGCTCTGGTTTCGGTGGGGTGGACATGAAAAGCCCCAGATTTGGTTATTCGGGCTCAAGCTGCGCTTTGTCCGTGATGTTTTATCGCCTCTCTCCCACGTCCCGTCTCTCCAAGGGTCGCTCTGCCGTGGTTGTGGTTTTGGTGAACGTTTCCAGCGTCGTTTTCTGAAGAGATGAAAGGCGTCCCCGCTCGCTCTCAGGGGCTCCCCAGCTGTGCGTGCGCTGCTCTCCTCGGTGCCGTCTTTGCGCCCGCGGAGGACGCGCGGCTCGGGCGGTGCTTTGATTCGGCCGCCCCGGCCCGCGAGAGGGAGGTCCCCGCCGGGCCGGCCGTGGAGGGTGCGCGGCGCTGCGGAGCGGGGAACTCCCGCGGGACGTCCCGGTGCTGGGACTGCGCCTGTTCCTCCTTCCGCTCTCGGGACTAACGCGAGGATGTGTGTGGGTGGAAGTGCTAATTAGCCGCAGAGAGGAGAGGCCTCTTCAGGGCTTGACGACTCGGCACAGCACGATGAGAGCACTGGACGCGGAGGTTGCGCAGAGCCCGCGGCAGCGCGAGAGCGCGGCTCGCTGCTTCTGCCCGCGGGGCGCTGCGGTGGCCCCGCTTCTCCCGCGAGCAAACGGCAGCAGAGCCACAAGCCCCTCCGCGGCGCCACTACAGGCCGCGCCGCTGAGGCTCTGGCCTCCCGGGCGGCGGGAAGGACCCCGCTCCGCCGAGCCCCACTCGCGGCCGCTGCGCAGTTGGGCCTCCGCGCGAGCTCCAGCCGCTTGCACCGCTTTGGTGTCTGCAACTCTGCCCCGGGTCCCGCCTGTGCTGGGGCTACGGGGCCTCCGCGGGACGTCTGAGGTAAGTGCGGAGCCGAAGGCAGTGCGCTCGGGGTCGCTCTTCAGGACTTTGCGAACCCAGCGCTCCAGCGGTCGGTAAAAGCTGCGGAACTGGCATCAGGCTCTCGTTCCTGACTCCGGGCTGGCTTAACGCGATGCGACTGACCCGTTCGCCTAATAACGGTCCGTCCTGCAGCCCCAGGGCAGCCCGACCGCCCCGGTCCTGCTGCGCGGCGCTCCTGGGACCGACCGGATCTGCCGGAGAGAAACGTTTCTGTTTCCTAATTGGGTGAGTGGTTGGGGCAGCGGTTCCCTCACCAGTGTCTAGAGCTCATTGCAACTTGCTGTTTTGCTGTTATTTTTCTCTGCTCTTTTAACGTTTTTTTTTTCCTGCAGAAAAATAAGGCAAAACAAAGGAGCAAGCGGGGCATTGGGGGACGCAGACCTGCTGCTTCATAGGGCATTGCGAGGGAGCACAGACCGCTCGGCGCCTCGGCTGGAATGATTTTGCATCGTTTATTCAGCTCCGCTTATTTTGCCTATTGGTCCCTCTAATATGAATACACTAATCTGGATGAAACACGAGCGTGCTTTAACGAAATGTCGCACTTCGTTCCCGAAACGGCAGTGAAAAATTAATCTAAATCTTTTTTTTTTTTTTTTTTTTTTTTTTTTTTTTTTTTTTTTTTTTTTTTTTTTTTTTTTTTTTTTTTTTTTTTTTAGGATTTTGCCAGGAGTGCAGTCATTTGTTTAGGGAAGGTGCTGGGAGAAAAGTGAAAGCAGTGATCAAACTGTGCAGAAGAACGTTTTGCCCTCAACGCTCCGGATGGCAAAGGCGAACTCGACCCTGTCGCTGGCCCTTTCCAAGCCCGGCTCCGTGCTGCCGGGTGTTGGTTGCCACCTCTGAGCTGCAGTCTAAGCGGCGAACGAGCTCCTGTTCACGCGAGGAACGAGCGCAGCCAGCGAACCTGCCCAAACGGATGGCAGCTCCCAGAGCCTGCGCCGACGGAGCGGCTGCTGCGCCACGAGCTCTGCACTGTCTCTCCGTGTCCCGCGCTGCCCCTCAGGGACCCAGCGAGCCCCTCGTGCCTGCCCGCCCCGTTGGTCGCGGGCTGCCGGCCGGTGCGGCAGCTCAGGCTTGGGTCGCCGCCGGCACCGGCACTGCTGCCCTCCGCGGCTCTGACGGGACGTAACCGCTCTGCTGGAGACCGCGGTGCTTTTCCACGGCTACCGGCAGCGTGGAAACAGAGCTGAAATGATGAGGGCAGCAGAGGAAAATATTTGGACACCAGTTGGTTAAAGTGGAACTTACTCGCTCCAAGAAAGAGCAGTTTTGTGTGGGGTGCCGAATGGGGCGGGCAGCTCGTGGCTTCCCCGCCTCGAGGCGCCTCCAAAGAGAAGGGGGCACCCTTGAGGGAGAGGGACATTCCCGCCTCCCCTCAGCAGGGACCGGGGGTCGCAGCTGGCAGCGCGTCGCGGGCCAGACGCAGGCGATGAGCAGGGTCAGCCCCAGGGCCAGCAGCTCCCGTGGCCCTTCTGCCGCCCAGTGAAGCTGCCTGCTCCAGGGAAAGGACCTTCTCAGCACAGGCCATGAATCCTCTGCGATGGGAGCCTGTCTGCCCTGCATTATCCTGGCCTCTCATAGGTGGTCACTGCTCATGGATTTTGTTTTTTCAGAGCTCTGCTGCAGACGTATTCAAGAGACTTCTCCCCATATAGCACTAAGGGTGGCAACGCCAGCATTCGAGGTGTGCTGCTTTGGCACACATGCCTCCCAAATCTCTAGCTGCTGCTAGAGATTTTGGCTGTTACTCAGCCCATTGAATGGCTGTGGCAACTGCAAGATGTCCTCAGAGCAGGTGCTGCTGCGAGTATCTCAATATGCACCAGCAACAGGCTCTTGTAGCAGAGCATCAGTAGGTACCATAGACTGCTCCTGTGACTGTGAGTTGCAGTGAAAGTTCACCCTGCTCAAGATGTGAGCTGCAAAGCCTCACCAGCTGATTTGTCACCCTACAGGTTAATGCAGTCTGCGTCACATGCGTATTAAGAATGAAACATCTGTTAAAAGCAGGATACCAAGGAGCTGGAATATTCTGTTTTCTAAGCTGACAGATAGGGGATAAGCTCATGAGAGAGGTCATTCCTTCACCCCAGGCCAGAACACCATGATGACCACCCAGAGTAAGACTCTGGATTGCCCTGCACAGGTTACATTAGCCTAAATCAATGTGTCTCCACAAGCTGGGAATACAGGTTCATAGTTTGGTAATGGGTATGCACAAAGCAGTACTGTAAATCTCTGAAATAAAATTTATTTCCTCTGAAAGGGCAGAGATTTCAGGTGTTCATTTAAGTGTTTCAAGTAGCAATACGGGACCTTGCTCCTTTTTGGGTCTACCAACTTTACCCTGATGCAGCTGCTCTGTTGACTCTTGGTTGACGCTTGTGTCACTGAATGGGGATGTTGCTGGGTGTCATGCTGATGGTGCTCCAGGGTCACTCACCTCGGCTGCTGTGTCGACATCAGCCCAGACACCCTTGGCTTTGACCTTGGTCCTTGGGAGCAGCTCAGGACTTCTGGACAGGGGATGAGATAGAGGAAATTTTGCAAAATCTTTAGCACAGGCCTCTCTGCTTCAGTTTGCAACAAAGGGGAAAAGGCGATGAAAGCGGCAGGGAGAGTTGCTGGAGATTTTAAAGGCAACTGCTTGTTTGAATCTGTCCAAATAAACATTCAAAAATGAGTCACCTCTGATCCGTTACCTGGTAAAGCTCTGCACAAAGGTGCACTTCTCTGTGTGATGCTTGGTTGGTCCTTAGTGCCAGCTAGAAGTTGATGCTTGAGCAGGATTCTTTGTACAGCTTTCAGGTAAGGAGGACCCGCAGGTTGAAGGAAAGCCTGAGGTGTGCATGGAGCCTGTCTGGCCAGGCTGTGCTGGCCGTAGCACTGCTCTTGTTCCATGCTGCGGCATGGACAGACAGGTGCCTGTACATGGAAGAGACCCTGCTGCCAGGGGAGGGGTGGTGCTGGCTGGCCCTGTGCTCGGGCACCACGCGGTGCAGGGCAGCGCATTGCCCTGCTCCAGCCAGGCACTGGGTGCAGCGGGGGGACAAGTTTCCCTTGGGTGCCAAGGTTGGTTGTTTTGGCCCCTGTGCATCTCCAAGTGGGCTGTGAGGGTGGCCCAGGCCCCCTCTCGCTGCTTGTGCCATATTTCCATCCTGGCCTTGTGCTGCTGCTGGGGGTCCTGGGCTTGCTGGAGACACACAATCATAAATTTCAGTGATGGAAACCACAGTTACCCCATCCTTGCTGGGCTGTATCGCTCTGTCACTTCTCATGCCAGCATGTTAGGGCATGTTCATGCCAATGGCTGACAGTGCACTGAGCTCTTATGTGGGAGCAGGCCAGGATGTGCAATGCTGCTTCACATCAAGAGAGTGGCCAAGGAAAACACATGGATCCAACTCGGCTCCAGGAGCCTTGGAAGCAGCATCCAGCTCTGATATGGAGAGACAGGCATCATGTAGACGGCTGGATTCTCACCGAACAGGTGTAGTATGTCTGAAGAGCAACGTGAGAGTTGTTACAACGAGGGTTCCTTCCTGTGCTGGGTGAGTGGTGAAGGCAGGATGGGACCTGCGATGGCTGCAGCAGACATGGGAACGTGGTGGGCTGAGCGCTGCGGCTCCCGCCACGGTCGAGTCTCCCCGGGCAGGTGGGGCCCTCGCGCAGCGCTGGGCACGGGGGTTTGTTGTAATGTCCAACACAAGAAACAGCGTTCCAACACCGCAGTCCCCGCAGCCCCAGTGGGTCTGGGGACTCCTGTCCAGCAGGGCTGTGCTGTGAGTGCCGTGGCACCATCTGCCTGGACCGTGCAATGCTGCCCTGCACTGTCAGGGCTGGCAGTCTGACAGTGGGGACTGGTCAGAGAGAGTTGGCTGCTGCTCGGACATTGTCCGACTTCACCTTCCGTCGGCTCCTGCTCTTGCTCTCTAGTTGTGTCCTCAGCATTTGAGTGCAGCCATCTCCCCCCTACTCTGCTTTCCCTCAAACCATCCCCTGCTCTTTATTCCCTCACCTCCAGTGGCTCCACTGCTGCTCTTGTCCCTTACTTCCACTACCAAGCCACTCTTCCCCTGCCTCTCATTTTCCCTTGCTTTGAGATGCATATTGCCCTGCTCCTTCCCCGCTGTGCTAAATTGCTCCTTGTGGAAGCTGTGCCTTCCATCAGCTCCTAGTGCCTTCCATCAGTGCCTAGCACCATTCCTTTCCCTCACAGGAAGGAGCAGCTGCCGCCTCCACGGCAGGACCTTGGTCTTCAGCTGCACCAGCAAGAGGGGTTTTCTTGCGCATCTTTCTTTCTTTTTTTTTTTTCTTCTTAGTATGTGCTTTTACTCAGTTAATGAGGAGCTTGAGCAGAGCTAGCTGCAGTCTCCTCGTGATACCAAGGCCATAGGTATCTCTCTGTTTCATTTAGGAGGACAGGATACGACCGCTTTTGACACGAGTGATGTCCCCATCCCAACTTTCTCCCTGCCCAGAGCTGAAGTACATGTTTAATGGAAGTAAGCGAGTCCATATCATTCTCAGGTAGCTAGAAAAGCTGTTAAATAGACCAACTAGGAGTCTGAGGGTGCATCATGCACTAGAAGAGAGATTGCTGTGCTGGAGCTTTAGGTGAGGGAAAGGCACGACTCCATTTGAAATGGTGACCAAGAAAGGCAGACTGTCAAGAACCCAGATACACACAGAGAAGCAGGACTAGAAATGGATTTTATCACATCCCTGCAGAGGAGAGGGTTATGTACGTTTTCATATTTGGGAAGCACACATTTCCTTTCCAAGTTGTGTTTTCACAGAAGTGAACTCCAGTTTTCCTCACTATGAGAAACTGAGAAACCACCACCACTATAAGAAACCACCAAGAAACTCTCCTCTTTGCTCTCCTGCTGTCCTGCTCCTGATACCCTGAGGTCTAGGCCCCAGGAGTGGGGGAAGCGTGAGGCCCACAGTGACGGTCAGAGTGGTTCAACAGACCTGCGTCCTCTCTGAAACAGGCTTTAGAGTTCAGCTGCACCGCCTGGCACTGCGCTGCAAGCACAGAGCTGCGGTTCAGCCTGATTTTAGCAGCTGCTAAGGCAATTACTAATGAGAAGGTGGCTTTACATCTATTTTCTTTTGTAACAGAAATGTGAAAGGTAGACAACATTGTTGTGAGTATCTGCTCTGTGTTCCTCACCAGTGCAAGCTGCTGAGGGGCTGACATGGGAGCTTTATGGCAAGAGTTAAGAAGCAAAGGTAAATGTTGTGGTCAGTTGGTCTTCCTCCTCCTCCTCCTCTTCCCTTGGAGACACTGAAACTTCATCTACTTTTGACTTTCCCTGCTCTGAGAGAAGCTGCCAGGTGACCTCTTGAGTTCCTCCCAATCAACATCATTCATTCATTCATTCATTCATTCATTCATTCATTCATTCATTCATTCATTGCACAATACAAGAATTTAAGAAAAAAAAAGTTTGACTCATTTGCACCCCCCAGGTGTTTCTCTGTGCCCCCTCACTCGTTACTGCAGGTCTGTGCGAACACCCCCATCTGAGCAGCCACCAGGGAGGACTCCTGGCTGCCCAGCCATGTTCTTGTGAGAAAACAGCATTCATAGCACACATTTAGTTCTTTTAATCTGAGTTGTGGGATTTATCTAATATAAGGAGTTCTCAGCAGCAATGAGAATGCTGTTTCTAAGCCCTTTCCTTAGCATAAGAATAATTATTTGCTTTGGAAATACAGAAAACAGAAAGCAAATACATCTCCATACATCACATCACATCTCCGTGCATCACAACACACCACATCTCCAGCATGGTACCTGTCCAGGCATGTGGGGGGAGAGGAAGAGTGTCCTGAGGCTGACATGGGCAGCAGGATGGCTGGAAAGGCAAGGACTGTTATCTGTGTGGACTCCAGACCGAAGGGATTGGCACAAGTCTGTCCTCTGTTGTGCACACAGAATCATTGCAAACTGCACAGCTTCCAGGAGACTTGGCAGCTTGGCTGCGAGCTAAGGCTCTCCTGCTGCTGCCTCCGGGAGCAAAGTGGCCCCTGCGCCGCACAGGCAGCCGAGGGGACCATCCTCCAGGCGACCGCCACCTCCTGCTCGGCTTTGCCGCCCTGGGGATGCGGGCGGCTTTTGTGCGCCCGGGAGGCTCGAGCGTCCAGCCTGCGCGGGGCACGGATGAGCCGCCAGGCACCGAGCTGCTGATGATTAAATGATTGCAAAAAGGAGGAGCTACAAAAATGGGATTCTTTTTGATGACAGAATCGACTTCTATTAAACCATCCACAGTTTTGAGCTTGCTGCCTGGAGAGGCAAAAGCAATCTTGATTTAAAACAAACAAATAACTCCTCTTTTTTTCCTGTTTGCTTACGCCACTATTCCCACTATGTAACCTGATCACAAAGGAAAGCAGGCTGCTAAACTTTCAGAAACCTTCATTTAGCATCTGCATGGAGAGCTTTAAAAGAAATAATACAAACAAGTTGAATATATATAAGGACCCTTGGAAGATCATATCACAGATAAGGAAAATGCTTAGGATTTTTGTGTGCGTGTGTGTGTAATCCTTTGCAACCTACTTGCAACACTACTCCCTACATGAGGCCCCCTAATTATTTCATCATGCAGCAGGAAATTCTGGTGGGTCACATATAAACAGCCCGCGGCAGAGACCTCTTCATCAGATAGAGCGTGACATCTGACATCTGTGCAGCCTGCCGTTCGCATGCCACAATTAGCGAGGCAGCCCAAACACTAACGAAGGCAGGAGTGGCCGGGAGCACGGGCTTGACCGGCGATGCCAGAGGTCTCCGCTAACTCAGAACTAAATCTGCAGCCCGTCCTTCCCAAGGGCCACGTCCCGCTCCAGAGGGGCTCAGCCGTGGCCGTGGCACCAGCCTTTCCACAGGGCTGTGGACCCGAGCACTGCCCTGCACCCAGGGTGCCTGTGTGGGCTGTGGGGCACTACTGGGCAGCAGCAGTTGTGCACACAGAGAGGCAGAGCATGGTGGGCTGCTACCCTGTGGGGCCCCATGCATGGTGGGCTCCATGTGTGGTGGGGCTCCATGTGCCATGGGACTCTGCGTGCTGGAGGGGTTTCCATGCATGGGGACACCTCTGGTTCCTTGTACAGCCTGTCTCCTGGTACCTGGAATTGGTACCAAGATGTGGTAGCTGGAGGCTCCTGGAGGCAGGAAACAGTCAAGAAATCAGTTGACTGTAATGGACTGGGGCTCTGGATCAGACCTGATCCATGACTGTTCTCATTGTGCTGTAGTTTTATAGTTCCTCTGTAAAAAGGCAGACTATATTTCCTCAAATGAGTCATGGTCAGTGGTGTTTCCCTGGCATGGCAAATGGCTTCTGAGCCAGGGAAAATGCTGCAAGTAGCAGCCCGGAGAGGAGATGGCAATGAACACACAGCCAGGCTGGGAGCTGCCCCTGGGAGCAGCGCTCCAATGGGAGATGATCTGCGTGTGCAGCTGTCCTGTGGCGCGTGTGGGTCCCCAATGCACCGCATCACCCCACTCCGCATGTGCATCCCCTCCTGCTGCCGCCACTCGGTTTCCTCGTCTGTCCTCGCAGGAAGGGAGTGACACCCAGGAGAAGTACAGAGAGTATCTGCTTGGAGAATGGTTTAGGGAAACATCAGGTCTCGGTGCCTCATGTGGGCACCATTTTTCCCCTCCAAGATACATTTCCACTGTCCTTAAACACACAGTGTGTCCTTAAACACACAGCTCTGCATCGTTATGATTATTGTTGCATCTGTTGGGCTCTATTTTCGTACGTTTTGGCTGTTTTTGAATCAATTCACAATGTTTTAAATATCTTTTTTTTTTTTTTACTTCAGCATTAACTTGAAGCCCAGCTCTAGCAAAATCAACGTTTAGCAGCTCTCTATAATCTGTCCAAGTCTATTTACACAGAAAAATGTTCTTTCCATTACTGCATTGAAGTACATAGTAAATTCCACAAGTTTTAGGAAATTGAATGAACTAGTATTTGAAAACAGAATTTCTTAACACAAGGCCATTGAGGCACGAGCTCTGCTGAATCTCCGTGCACAAAACCTTCTTCAGATAAGCCCTACATAATCTTTCTGTTGTTGCTGTTGAGTTTCATTCATTTAGCAATGCTTAAAATTTCCAGAAAAGTTGACTTTTTTTTCTTTTTTTTTTCCATAGGGCAAGTGGCCAAATTAGGTTAAGATTAGATTGTTTGCAGAAATTGGCTTTTTTTGAAACCAAAGTGTATCACGGAGTGAAATCTCTTCACCTTTTCTTCTGCTTTGCTCTAATGCATTTTTAGGATAGTTATGTTCACAACTAGATAACTTGTCATTAGTCCTTTTTCTCTAACTTACCATTCTTTATTGCATCTCCGTAAATCTGAGTGCATACACATTCGATTTCAATTTGACAACTGTATCATAGAATATATTTTGCATTTTTTAAAAGGTTAAAATTTAGTTTAAAATTGACATTTCGTACCCTCCACCTTCATTTCTCCTTGCCTTGTGCACCTGCAGGCATCTGAGCTTGGGAGCTATTGGTCAACATCCCCTTGTTTCAGAGTTAATGGAATTAAACGTTCACCTTTACATTTTTGACAGTGTTGTAAATAAACAACAAAAAAAAAATCTTTTACACAAGTTCTAAGGTAAAATTCAGACCTAGTTACAGCCTCCTTTGCTGTGTTTTGCAGCCTGGGACCTCATCATTTAGCTTGAAGTAATTTCGCTTTCATTTTTTACTGATCTGTAAATGTGATGTTAAATGTGATGTGATGGACAGCGATGCTACATGGTCAGAGTTCAGAGAATTCAACTTATTATTTCTTGGAAATTATTGAGCAGATAATGGAATTATTCCTGCATTTTAGTAATTACCAAAGCAATCAGTGGCCATAGAGGGGAAAAAAGATTCTTTCAGTAAATCTTTAATTGCTTCTTCATGCAAAAAGAGGTAACATGCTATTCTTGACGCACAAAACTGGCATTCCCCACCAATATTCAGCTTTTGGAAAAAGATAGATTTGCTGTAATCCACACTAACGATTACAGAGCACTCCAGGAGCTCCAGCAGCCACCTTGTCCTCCTGTGCATTGCCAGGAGTTTCCATGTTTGTGTGAGTTCTACATTTAGGGCTTCGCTAGTGTTATTTTCCTCATTCCCTCCGTTTTGCCCTGTTTTGGGTGCATCTGGCCGCTCATGACAGGCAGCTGGGGGTCTTATGCAGCAGCAGCCCCAAGCCCACCAGCTGCTACAGCCTATCCCTGCAAGGCGACTGTGGCTCTGTCTGCAGGGCCAGACGGTTCCCTTGGGAGGCGAGTGCAGCAGCGACGCCCTCTCGGCCGCTCGGCAAGCCGGGCCCGGTCCCGGCTGCTGCCCGCGCGGGGCTCCGAGGGGGCCTGCGCCCAGCCTGGGCTCAGCCTCCCATTCCCTCTCTCCTGCTTTGCACCTGTGAGTTCGCCCCAGCCACAGAGAATCGTGAAATGCTATTGCATGAGAGCACTTGGGAAATCAATTTGCAGTGTAGTGCATTAATTAGCAGTCCTGCCCGTGAGCAGCCTGTGCTCCTGTGCGTCCAGCCCGACCCGCGCCGCGCTTGCAGCCTCGCAGGACCCGTGTCCGTCAGCTCGGTGCCAGCCTTGGCTAGGAGCCTGCATTTCAGCAGGCCAGATCCCATATGCATAACCCAACGCAGTTTTTTGTTCAGTGCTGGGTGAGGGCTTTGGGGTAAATTTCTATTAGAAGAGTTGGTTTCTCCACCGTCATTTCAGGCTGTAAACAAGATATAACCCACTGTGTTAGTGGCATGAGCACAGGGAGAGGCCAAGGGATATGGGGGAATGTGGTGGGATGTGGTGGGATGTGGCCCAGCTGCGGCAGAGATGTGTGGGGGGATGCAACAGGATGCAAAGGATGCAGCGGGATGGGGGCATGTGGCAGGGCTGTGGTGGGATGTGGGGTTGCAGGGACGTGGCAGGGCTGCTGCGGGGGATGCGGCTGGGTTGCAAGGGAAGGAGGAGGGGATGCAGGGGGCTGGGGATCCATCGGGAGGTGGGAGGATGTTCCTGGCTGCCTGCACCTCGGCTGTGTCCACCCCAGCCTTGCAGGGGCTGCTGATGGATGGGCAACACCAGCTCTGCCCACCGGCAGGATTGCGGCCACAGGCAGGATTGAGCGTTGCCTGCACTGCTTGTCCCAGGGAGAGACACGTCCAGCCATTCTCAGAGCTGAGGAAACACAGGGAAGGATGCAGTTTATAACAGACCCTCCTTGCTGAATTGACATCTAGCCCTGTGTGTCAGCTAGACCCGGGGTTCCTCTGGAAAGTGCCTCCCCTGAACAGGGGACAGCAGAGCTGAAAGACCTTTCAGAAGAGCTGGAAGACTCTCAGAAGTCACCTCAGCCAAAGCTGAGCCCATCTGCCATCGGGAATCTCTGCCTTGGCTGGAGATTTTGTAGGGAGAACTGCAGCGGTGTTTGCTGCTTGCAGGGCTCAGGAATTCTCCAAAACTCCTTGTTTCCAGCGCACTTGTAATTCACAGTGGATCATAGTTTTAATACAGCTGTCCTGAAGTTAGAGCCAGACCGCAAGATGCAGTAGATGCTCTGTGGGAGTCTGGGCGCTGCGCTGTGGGTACCTTCCCAAAGCGCAGCTTCCCCGACGGCTCCACGGCCGTGCTCGGCCGACGGGCCAACCTTTGCGGTGCTGGCCAGTGGGCAGCGCTCTGAGGACGTCCCCCCGCTGCTGGCAGGGACTCCTGGTGCTGCCCCTGCCCTTGGGGACAGTGCAGGCTGGAGAGCGGGTGCGTGCGGCGGGCTGGGAGGATAGGTGCCTGTGAGCACATGCAGCCGCTGTTTAGCCCTGTGTGCGGGACACTGAGCTAAATGCTCAGCCCTCTTCTCCCTGTGTCACTCGGCAGAAAGAGCATTTTCATTTCCTGTAGCCAGGGGTATTTGGAAGAGATGGTCTATGCTATAGTCCTGGTGGTTCAGAATCTTCCAGGTGCCTCTAGAAGAAGGTACCTGTGCGTGGTCAGCATCCTCTCAGAGGAGGTTTCTGCTTGGTGCCACTGTGCTCCCACCTGGGATGCTGTCCCGGGAAATGGAGCAGGCTGGTGGTGGTGGGGAGAGCCCTGGTTCTGCACAGGTGAGAAGCTGCATGGTAAACAGCTGTGTGCATGGGACATAGCAGAGCGTCACGGAGGTGAGCGCCGCGGGCTGCGTGGAAGAATGAGGAGAGGTAGCGCAGGGTCAATAGGGATGCTGAGATGCAGCGACATCTCCCACCAGCTCCCTGCAGTGGTGGAGGGCAACCAGAGCCCTTTCCAGTTTGGCTTGTGGTTGGTTAATGGTAAAGGTGCTTGCAGCTCTTTCAGGAGCTCAGAGGGTTGACTGTTTTGTTCTTAATTTTGCCTGAAAATGCTGGTATGAAAAGCAGCACTGAACAGCTGGTACACGTGTGTTGCTCCCCAGTGTCTCTAACCCCTGTGGGACAGGGCTGTGTGAGAAGCAGCCTGTGGCAGGAGGTGGCTGCTTGGAGAACGTGCTGGCCTTGGCAGTCTGTGCGGCTCTTCCACGGCAGCGTCCGATGCCACCGGGCTGGTCTGAGCAGACCTGGACACACAGAGGTCCTTCAGCAGCTTCGCAACTACGTCATGTTGGGACCTGGAGAGCAGTGCTGCTCGGGGCCCACGTCCCATGTCTCCACAGGACCGGTGGCTCAGAGTGGATCCCTGGCTCCCCAGCAGCTCAGCCACAGCAGCAAGAGGCCCATGAGCCCCCATAGGCACCTCTCCACAACCTCGTGGGCTTTTGGCTGAAGTCTTTCATGTTTACATCACAACAAATATGAATGATACTCTTCTGCAGTGATATGAGAGAGCAAAAATGGATGATTGATAGTTCTTGTCTTAAAACTCTGAATATTTTAAATTTAGCATCTTATGAAGTTTGTGATATCCCTAACAAGATGCTGTAGGAAATATTCTAGACTTCAGCAGTGTAAGGAACAGGATCTTGTCTTGTGCTTGTGTGGTATCTGTTGGAAATCTGGAACACAAGCTGGGGAATGGCTGGAGGGGAAATTCGGTATCGTGGCACTGAGGTGACCCTGGCAAAGAGCTCAGCCCAGGCTTCCCTCTGCTTAGCTGTGCCTTTAAAACTCTTCACTAGTATAAGTTGAAACTTAATCATCAGTAATTATGTCATCAGCACCATCTGTTGGAAATTGCTGAGACTCAAGATGCTGAAGCTTTTTCAGTAATTCTGCCCTTATGCCCCAGAAAGTGTACGCAATGAATACCCCCTGCAGTTGTCTAACTGACCTTTATCTTCTCTCCGAATATTTCTTCTCTACCTCTACACCGAAATCCTGTTTATTGTTGAAGAGGATTGAGAAATATCTACTCTTTATAAGGCATTACATAAATCTCTATGTAAAGAGAAATATTATTGGAGATGGTACAGAAGGACAATTGCAGATAAGACACTAATGTTGAAGAACCTTCTAAAATAAAATCTTCATATAAATGGGAGTTTCGTGAGTGACTGTTTTTCTTTTTTCCTCCTCTTTAATGAAGAACACAAATAAAATTGCAGATTCACTTTTGAGTACTGGGGCAGGCAGGGGGTTGATTAGAGTTCTCTAATTATAACTAATGACAGAAATAACATAGGCTCCTGTTTGCCTAGATATATGAATTGTGCCATCTCACGTAAACACAGCATACTTCCCCTTACTTCTTAATGCAAAATGATACAAAACCAACCTAGCAAACAGTGCTGCTGTAGGACTTGAGCACTTGGTCCATCTCTGCATCCCCAGGCGGGCTCCCTGGGTTGTGGGTGGTGGAGGCAGTTGGGAGTGACACGGGAGCCGGGTGCTGGGCAAGGGCTCTGCTTCCACTGCTGCGTGCTCCCCGTGCACAGCTATTGCCGTGACACCCAGGGCTGCCCTTCAGACACAGCTCGTGTCACCCTTCCTCGTCAAAGCTCGTTCGCTCAGTCTTCTAATGAGCACATGCACAGAAACTGCCCCTGAAGTGAATCCCAAGGCTGGGGGAAAGGCCCACATTCCCCTCCATATCAGTGCTTGCAATGTGGTTCCCCGCAGCGGTGAATGATGTGGTGTGAGCTGCAGCATGTGCCATGGTGCATGCCACAGTGCGTGCCATGGTGCATGCCATAGTGCATGCCATGGTGCATGCCACGGTGCATGCCATGGTGCATGCCATGGAGCATGCCATGGTGAGTGCCGCGAGAGCATCAGTGAGTAGCGGTGGGGAAGGGGAGCAGCTCTCTGCCACACAGCTGCAGCAGTTGATTTCTGCTTCATTTTTGCTCTCCCCAGGGAACTCCGTGTTCATTAAGATGTTAAAATCCATTGTCTCATTCTTCCTCTAGGCAAAGGCAGATTTAGCTGGAAAATCCTTTTTTATTATTATTTTAGGGAATACACTGTAAATCCTACTCCATTCAAACAGGTTTCATAGCGGAACTCAATGAAATCCATCATTTTAAGTCTGTGAGCTCTGCTTAGGATGACAGTATCCATGCACGCAACACCGCATAGTTCTGAGACCTCCAGGGAAAAGAGTGTATGTAATATTTGTGGTTGTGTGTAACTGTGAGGTTAGCCCCAAAACCATTCCTCACAAAACCTGACCTGCACTTTGTTTCATTTCAAGGCCCAGGGAGGCAGAATCAATGTTGGAGCCTGAGAAGCGGACTGGGAATAGCATCAGGATGCAGCATAAGAACAACTGGAAACTTTCAGAACAGCCAGGTATTTGCCATGCTAGCGCTCTTCATTACGGACATCTAAGTTGTAAAGCATGTTCTGACGTACCCTGCTACGTGTGACAGTGGGTGCCTGCCTGAAGGTGTCTTCGGGTTCCCCAAGGAAGAGGGATCCCATCCGAGCAGCAGCCTGTGACTCAGCCGTGTCATGCACAGAGATCAGGGCTGTGAGCCCATCAGCAGATGGGGCACTGGAGCACAGAGCCCGCGGGGACATGTGCTTGGCTTTGCCACCGAGAGCACAAACTGAGACTCAGGAAGCTCTGTCCAAACACGGGGAAAACCTCTTTCCTGTGTGGGCAGCAGAGCACTGGAGCAGGTAGCCTGGAGAGGTTGTGCAGGCTCCTTCCTTGGAGACAATTCAGCAGCTGCTGGACGCACTCTTGGGCGCTGGGCTCAAGGAGAATGTGCTGGAGTGGGAGGGTGGGACCAGATGAACTCCTCATGTCCCTGACAGCCCGACCGTTCTGGAATTCTCTTTCTTGCTAATGCTCTCTCTGACTAAAGTTCTTGTGTTTTGGATAATGACAGGCTGAAAGAGCTGGTTTTATATTCTTTTTAAAAGGGAATCCCTTGGCTAGTTTCTCAAGATGTGGGAAACTAAATTTCTGCTTCAGTGTCCAGATGAACCTCAGAGTCATTTTCATTAAAAATAGTGTATTTATTAAGTATTCATTAAACAGACTTAGCTGGTGTGCCTTGGGTCTAGTTATAGTGGGAGATAGTTAAGGGTTATCCTGGACCTCCTGTGCTCTTTGAATAACTTGGTATCTAGTGCTGCAGATGTGTCTGTGAGGGTAGAGGACAACAAGCTGAGCGGAGTGCACCGTGGTGCTTCCTGCCACCCTCCGCAGTACATTGTAAGTGAACTGTTGTCCTGAAGGACTTCGTAACATCTGTAACAATTGATTGACCATTTATAAAAGTGTTTTTTAATTATTTACCACTTTTATGGACTTTTTGTAAATGGAACATTAGTACAAATTATGATTTGTACTTCTTTAGTAGGAACTGAAGTTTTATGTATAGTGGGAACTGATATAATATAGAAATAATCACTCTGATACTGGTCATAATGGACAATTCCTTCTGCTTATTTCTGTTGTGGGATACCTTATACTCCTGGGAGAAATAACCAAATATTTCCTCAAGTCATTGTGTCTTCTGTGACTACTTTGTGCTGACAATCTGCAAATTCAAGGCTGTGTGTGATATTTATTCTTATTGTTCAATATTATATCTTTTTCAGTTGAAGAGAGGTCATAATTTTACTAATCAAGATTATTCATTTGTTTAAATTTGCTCGTTGTAAGGCCTTGCTATATCGAGACTGAGGAAATCTACTGGACTAATGTTGGCCGTTATAATTTAAAAGATTAGTTCCTTTGAGTTCTATGACTGTCTCTTTTATTTTTATTTTTATTTTTATTTTTATTTTTATTTTTATTTTTATTTTTATTTTTATTTTTATTTTTATTTTTATTTTTATTTTTTTTTTTTTTTTTTTTTTTTTTTTTTTTTTATTTAATTTTTATTTTATCCTGCCTGGAGAACTCCCTCACATATTTATGTACATGCATGTCAATTAGTGCTTTCCTGCTCTGTGATGGAGGTGTCCTGAGGAGTATGATTATTATAGAGGATGCAGGTGGTTGGTACCATTTTGAGTTCAAACAAGGACTAGGGCTTATTGTATTATGCACTTGCATTTACATTATAATAAAAGATATCCAACCTTAAAAGGTATCCTCAACCTTACTAGGCACACAAAGGAAGATTGCAGGAGGACTCTGAGAAAAATGAGCTCCCTTTTCTACTTGCAATCTTCCAGTTGGTTTTTGATGCGATGCCCTCCCAATGCCTCCTGCACTCATTATTTTTTTATTATATTTTTATGTTATTTTCAGGGTTGAGGAGTGATGTTGAGTTACTGATAATGATGCAAATGGCCGTTACCAGTGTAACATGTCATTACCTCTCTCTGGCTTCCCTCTGCCTTGTCTTGAGGTATGATTTTGAAAGTGAGCTTTGTTCCTATCTGCTGTGTTTCTGGAAGTTCTGGCAAGGAGATCTGGGATGACTCACCAGAGAAGCAGCAGAAATAGAGAAAACAGATGAGTGATGGATGACTTTCTTTTTTAAACATGAATTTACATGAGAAATGGTTCTCTCCTGGGGCTAGGAGGAAGGCAATGATTGGAATTGTTTCTTATGGCTGACATCAGTGTCTACCCTTAGGCTAGTTATAAGGTAGGGGATTTGATTTGAAGCAAGACCAGGCTTCCCATCCAGCAGAGACCCATTCTTGTCCTCAGTAAGTACTGGATGTGTTGGGGTTTATAGGTCTTCATAGCCTGCCAGAATCTCCTCACAAAATATCATCCCTTTGACATTTCAAGAAGGCATAAAGCTCTCTATTTATAAAATCTGTAATTTCAGTGGACTATTGAGACTCAAATCCTTTCTCCTTAAAGAAAGAAATTCTTGGAATAGAAAACCTGTCTGCAACATGTCCTTGAACAGAGCATTGTGTTAAAAGACAATATCCTTGTCATGGAGGTCCATATGCCTAGCTGCTAAGGGAAATTGTCTGATTGTAGTCTGCGTCAGACATCTTCCTTGGTGATAAACCCTGATATTTCCTCTTTCTGAGACATATAAATGCAACCTGTTGAAAATTCAAACTGGATCCTCAGGTAATTACTGTAATAATAGCACATATGTGATAGAACAGTATAAAAGCAAAGAAGAGTAATTATTTTCCATTACAAGTAAAATACATCAGTGGCCCTAGAGATATGGCTCAGCTCATTCTTGATGTAACCCTTATAATTTAAATAAAGTGACACAAGTGGTATACCTCAGAAAAAATGTTTGTATTTTCACCCATTAAGGCCAGTCAAACAATACGGATATAGATTTCTATAGTGCTTTCCTGCCAACATTTTCTTTTGTTTCCATATTATGATTCTTTCATGACTGATATCTGCACACTATGAAACCTGTCCTTAGTAAGGGAACATTATAGATAGAAATAATCAAGCAGGACGTCAGTTCTATTTGCATGTCATGCCCCATCAACAGAGACCAGGAGTTATGTACATAGGCAGGATACTGCCTGAAGTGACGTTGCCATGCCAGCTGGTGGAAAGCATCCGAGAGGCCAGCGAGGGCCTGCTCATCCTTCACCCCGTCTGCCTGTCTGAGGATCTGGTCATGAGTGATGGTGGCTTTCAGAGGCCTGCAGAGCCGTTGGACTGGGAGCAGGAATCTGGGAGCAATTGGCTTGGGAGCTGAGCAGTAGGAGGTTCTCCTCCCCCGGGAACACGTGTACCCATGCCTATCTGCATAGCACTGGGCACTAACGACTTAGCTGACCTATATGAAAACTAGAACCTGCCTGGGACGTGGCCCCTTTGGGAAGGGGTGATACAAGGGGCTCTACCGTGGTACAGTATCTGCTGTAGGCCCTTGGGGCTGGATTTGGATATGCAGGGAGATTTCTATCATGTTGTTAGAAAGATAAGTCTACCAGTAATTGCAGCATTATGGGAGACTCTCGGTTTCCAGATACAGACTGGAGAACAAACACTGCTAGTATTAACAGGATCCAGATATTCCTGTTTGTGTTAGTCTCTAGGTTTCTTTGGATGAGGAAGAGTTTGGAATGTCTTGAAATCAAAGGTGTAAAAAAAAACTGGGATTTTTACCCTCAAGAGAAAGATCTCAAGGGGGATGAATTGTATAAATACCTCAAAAGGAATTATGACTAATCAAACAGCCTATAATGGAAAGGAAAATATGTTAGTCAAACAAGAACGTTGTATCTTAGTGGTGAATATTCTGGAATAAAACTAAGGTTCCCAAAGACTATGTGGTTTTAGGAAGGAAATTCAAAGTTGTTCAATTAAGTGTACATTGAGGCTAGAAGGAGAAGTTAGAGGCAATTTAAAATATAATATATATTGATAATAAACTAATGTTTTGCCTAAGTTTCCCTTAAACATGATTTCAACATTTTGGGCAGACGCAGGATGGATAATGAGTCTTAAGGATAAGGAAATGGAGCTGAATTAGAGACTGTCTCAAAGATTTTGGTGAATCCAATTGAAGGGATCTAAAGATCTAAATATAAAGATCTAAATATCTCCACCTCTGAAAGGACTTGTATGTAAAACTGCAAAAAGCTTTACAAAAACACAAAAGTCAAGGTGATCTGTGCGGTTAGAAACCAGTGGTGATGTAGCCTCCAAGCAGCACGAGGAGAGAGGGCAGAACTAGTTGAATACTAGTGACTTGTTAAGCAGACCAAATGAGCAAAAGCAGCTTTATTTATGAAGGGTTCATGAAAAGGTATGGAGGTAAATGACAAGATAAAATGCAACATAAATCTAGCAAACACCAGTCGCCTTGGACTAAAGTGTTATCCTTTCCTCAAAAAGGATTCTATTTCTAGATAAACAAAAGGCATTTCATCTAATTATAGCCAGGCAGTTTTTACATTGCCACATCAAAAATTATTAGTTAAACTAATATTAATTTCATGTTAAAGTACAATTTCATTTAATGATGGTTCTGCAATCATCATCTCCAGTATGATTAACTTAGAGAGTGAGGAACTGGCATAAGGGAAGATGACAACAGATAAAAGATACATTATTGAACTACAGGGAGGATAAAAGTGAAGTTTTTAAAGATTGAGTCATGGGATCAGATATATTTATACTATTTGTATTAGTGTTGCTGACAAAAAGTAGAAGTACCTAGAAAATCTGGAGTCAGATCAGTATCGGAGCAGAGAAGGATGGCAATGTCATGCAGGAAAAAATAACGATCTTGAGGACTGCAGTAACGGGAACTGGCATAACTCTGCAGTACAATCCACAGGTTCTTGTATTTCAGGACCAGCTGTTCTGTGCTAAGCTGGTAGTTCATTGATTAGAAGCAATAAGAAGGGTGGAAAACTTGCCTGAGTATGAGCCACTTGTGAGGCATGAGAGGCAGATGGGTTTGGTGAAGTAATTTGTGGGCACCAAAGGAATGTTAGCACCATGAAAATAGCACTGATCCAACTTTGTATTCAAGCTGTGACAGTTCTGGTCAGCTCTGTTCACACCGGGACCAGGGTACAGATGAGCTGCTGGCAAATGGGGCAAGGGGAGCAGATCCTCCGAAGTGGGGCTTTACCGGAGCAGTATGTGCAGCTTGGGAAAGGAAGCAGCAGAGCAAGAAATGCAGGTTGGGGACACTCGGGAAACGCTGATGGAGAAAGATCTGTTCAGGATGTAGGACAGTACTGTCACGGGAACAAGGAAGCATGGCCTGGTGAGAAAGGCAGGGTGTGGGCAAGGGGAAGCAAGAGCGAATTCCTAGAGCTGCCTCCCCAAAGTGGCTTCGGGTTGCAGGGCAGCAGCGGGGTCTGCAGTGGGGTCCGATCCAACGCGCCTGCCTCATATGCACTTACTGCTCCCTGTAGTGATGCAGCAGGCTGGGATGGTGACAGTCCACGTAAGACGTGTGCTGTCCTCAAGCCTTCTTCCAGCTCAGGTGCTGAAACTGGAGCACTTGGTGATCTTCTCCAGGTCTCCTGTGTTAGCAGGTCCTGCCTGCAGCTCTGCCAAGGGGTAGGTATGCCCGTCTCCTCCCAGACCAAGTGCCATGAGCTGCTGGGATGGATAAATTCATATATCCCAAATCTCAGAGCATCTGAGCAGGTATTTGAAACTGGAGCAAGAAATCAGCTGAAACTAGGTGAAATAATTAGATCAAAATAGTTTTTTTTACTGAAAGTTCTGAGAGTTTACTAAGTGCTTTTACATCTTTCCTTTTTTTTTTTTTTTTGTGGTATTTTTTTTTCCTTTACTGAAGTGCAAATTTACACAGGAAATTGTTATTTATAATTAAGTTTTGGGGGTATTACTGCTGAGTGGAAAAAGATTTTTTAAATGTTTGAAGGATGAAATGTCTTCTCTTTGGGGATTTCAAAGAAAATGCAAGGATTGTTGAAGAAAAATATTAGAAGAATATGCAAAATTGGTCTTTTTGTTGTTAATGTTTTTCCTGGGAAATGAAACCATTCCTTTGTCAGCCTGGATGCTGCTTTTGCCCACTCCAGCACAGTATTGCCACTCTCTTCCCAGAGCACGTCCTGAAGCAGTCACAGTTCCCGGAATGTCCCAAACCAGATGGTGGCATCGGAACCTAAATGACTCACAACTGAAATGCTTTAGTCTTAATTTCCTCCCTGATGTTACTCCATCAAAGCCAATTAATTTGCCCCCCTGAGCCAGCATCCTCCAAACCTTTGCCAAGCAGCTTTGGCACATGGTTTAGAACAAGCTCTTCCCATCCCCTTCCAGCACATGTGATGATGCTGGAGACTTCTTCGCAGCAAGAGAGCTATTGCTACCTAGGGACTTGCATTCAACTTGAAGAATTTTTTTAATAAACAGCATTATTGGTTGTGGGTCTGACAAATCAGAATACCTTTTGGGGTTAAATATCTAATTTTCATCCTGTTTGAGTTTGCTGCTCATTGATCGTATCAGAAGTCCAACATCCATTAGGAATACTCTCTTCTCCAGAGGAAACAAGGTACTGCAGTGGTCAGAGACATCAGCACACTGAGGAACAGTATTGCCTGACCATCCTTTCAAAAAGCCCAACGTGCTTAGAGAATGTGCTGCTAGAACACTCTCTGTTCGGAAACTGCTGAGTTGTCAAGAATTCCAATTGCTCTCATTGAGTCAGCCAGCGTCTCGCAGCACTACTCCTGCTCAGGCTAGCAGCCCTGGTGGCTCTGTGAGCCACACTTGGAGCTGGAGCTGGTTCAGATCCTGCATGGATGGGCAGCGAGCAGCTGCTCTCCCTTGAGGGGACATGTATCTCCCTAAGGAGCCTGGTGCTGGGGGACACATGTCCTCTTGCTTGTATCTTCCCTGGCTACTAAGTTCATCTCCAGTCCCAAAGGCAAGGGAAAAACTCTGCTGAAGCCATGCTTTGAATTGATGGCTCCTGCGGCAGGTGCTTTGGTTAGTGTCGGTGTCCAGGGAGGGAGTTGCACTGATTTTTCTTGCAAGAAAGGCGAGAAACAGGGGAGCTGATTTCCCTGCACCCTCCACACCACACTATCACCCAGAAGGAATTTCAGTGGATTTCTTGGAGTTGGTCCAGTTAAAAACAGGAGAAACAGGAGAGACTTTGTTTAATGCAGCTCTTCAAAATGGCATTTTTTGGTGTTTTTTTTTCAATGTCATCTCATGGTGTCCCATGTATTGTTGTGTAATACAGTTATACTATATTGATTGGAAACATTTCTAACATTATAGTGCTGAAGTCAAAGAAAATTGGAAAAGAATATTAATAGCTGAGCTTTTAATTTGTCTTCAGCCAGTCAGGAGTGTGCAGTGAGGGTGGTGAGGACGCCTGTCCTTGGGCCCAGTGTTTCTTTCCACAGGTTTTAATTTGATTGTATATAGAGTTTTAAACAGAAAAAGCATCCTGCCAGGCAGTTCAGGTGCTCTTTCCATGTGTTCCAGAAAGGAATATAAACACAACACCAGGTCAGAGACAAAAAGCAGCCTAAAATATCTTGGCAGGGAGTCCTCCTTTGCTCTGAAAAGCCAGGGCTCGTGGTGGGGGGCCAGGTCTCTGCTGCTTTTGGTGCCCCTCATGTCTTTCTGTAACGCAATGCTGCATTTCCCTTGAGGAGGGAGTGCCATTACATCTGGTAATGATGTTATTCTTATTGCATTCGTGTGTTGCACTGCTGTACAGATCTTGAAATACACATCCAGCCATCCGATCCAACTCTTTTTTACTATACACATTCACTTACTCTTCAGTTCTGAGGCATATTGACTTAATTCCCTCTGTTTTCTAATGCTGTGTGTGGTTTAATCACATCCCCAGGAAGAGGTGCAATTATTAAACCACAGGAAAGTTAATGACTAGTATTTGCTATTCAGCATAACCCATTTTTGTGTCCAGGGTTTGGCATGTCATCCAATGGGAAAACCAGCTCGGAGATATAATCCTCAAACCACACGTGATTTTCCAGTGATTTATAAATCCCTTTTCATATACCAGTTAGAACAATAGCTTTGAAGGTCGTCTTAGAAATGTGCGTTTTTATTCAAGCTAAGCTGGAGTTACCATGCGGCAGACAGGGTACCTGCGGAAACTGCCACCCTGAATTTTTCTGCATTTTGGGGCGAGGTGGATATTTTAGTATAGGCACACTAAAATTTTACATAAAATTTCCATACTCGTGTAAATTTTGCCTACAGCACTTGTCATTACACAAATGCATAATTCAGGTTTTTTTGTTAAATAGAGAGCTCCTAATGTACTTTGCTTATTATATATAAAATCCCTAGGAAATTGGCTAAGAATTGCTCAGTATTTTCTTTATTGAAGAGATTTCCTGGCAGTCCCGCTATAGCAGTTGCTTCTCAGGAGTTCTGTGTATTTCTAATGAATTCTTTTTAACTAAGGATCTACTAAACTGTATCAAATTTTATATTAGTCGAAGAGAAAGGAATCGTTTATGAAACAGGATCTCTGTGTTCATCTGATATTTTATTTAGCAAATCATGTTCCAAAGTCAGTTCTCTGCTCATTGCCTTATTAGATAATAATAAACCTTATAATAACAAGAAGCTTAAAAGCAGTCTCAATTTAATCTTTGTGATTCCCCACCCAAAATTTGCAAGAACAAATTTGTGAGCCGTGATTAGCTGAACGCTGTTGTGCGGGTCCCTTTCTCTGCTCTATTTTCCATTCAGATCAGGAAATCAGAGACTTTGTGCTGGGAGGATTAGGGAATGGCTGGAGTTTGCCCTTTGGAGTGAGGACATCAATGCAGTGCCAGGCTCCTGCTTTGTCCATTATGCAGAAGGAGAGCACACCAGTCATGGGCTGCACTCCCTCCAACCATGCCTGGTTTCTGTCAATGACCTGGGGACAGGTTGCAGCAAAGGAAGAGAATAATTGCATGAAATCAGGGGAAACACTGGGGGAATAAAGTACTCCTCTTTACGGATAAAGGTACCAGAACTGGAATTAGTAAACTCCTGACAACCTCCCTGTGTTTAAAAGGACAAGGTTAATAGACCTGATAATGGAGGATTAACAGTATTTTCTTGGGTGAAAATAGCCATGATTTGCTCTTCGTTTCACTGAATGGGCAAAACTAGAATTAAATGATAAAATCGTTCAGCTGCATGCAGATTCTGCTTCTGGAGTGCCTGAACACTGCTGCTGCAGTAATATCCACTCCTCCCCCACCTCTTAGCTATAGTCGGGGCTTTATGTGGGGCTGCTGTTAAAAACTTGCAGGATACAAAATGTGAACTTTAAAGGGCTGCTTCTGGGTACATACACAAACTTTACACTGTTGATTTTTACTATATTCCTTTTCAAGTTTGTTTCTGCTGTCCTATATTTCAGTTCAAGAATGACAAAGTTTTTTATTTGAAATGAAGTCAGAAACATGCTCTAAAATTTTGCTTAGGAATTTATGGTCATGTGAACATCAGAGGGGACTAGGCTTTGAGATGGAGGCTCATCCCTCCCTCCCCAGCCCAGCGCTTCATCCACCTCCTCATCCTGGCAGAGCCTCCACCCTGGCTCAGGACAAGGATAAGGGCATCCCCATTTCGAACACTGAACCCCACTGAGTGCGGGCTCAGCACATCAATGAGGGTGCCCCCAGACATGGTCCTAAAGGGAGGTATTTCTTCTCCATGTTCTGCTTTGACACGGGCGGGAGCCAAGAATCTGTGAAACTGCTGTGTGCTGGCAGAGGCATGTGGCTATGCAGAATCTTAACTTGAGAAAATCAGATTATTTTTTCAATGAAAACGTGCATGACTCTGGGATTGTTTCCATTTTTTTTTTAAGGGAAGATGAAATCTGGGAGTGTGCTTTTGTTTTGGTACGTTTGGGACTCAAAATAAAAGAAAGTCACTTGGGGAGAAGGGAAACAGTTATTCAGTTAGAAAGTTTGAAAGTTGTTTTTGAAGCAAGAGAACATATTGGCTTTTTTTTTTTTTTTTTTTTTTTTTTTTTTTTTTTTTTTTTTTTTTTTTTTT
>VZSG01000367.1:645191-673051 GCA_013398315.1 Nothoprocta pentlandii | reverse complement strand
GTTGGACCAGAGTTTTTGTTTAACATTTTTTTTTTTTTTTTTTTTTTTTCACTCTATAAATAACTCTTGGCAGGCAGAAAAATCCTTGATTGCATGAGATGAAGTAGAGCAACCAGCAGGCTCTACAGCAGAATAAATGGCACTGTGCCAAGAGCTTCATCAAATGAATAATAGCTTCCACTTGACAATCAGTAAAGTGCCTCTTCTCCTGTGGATTTAGTTTTTAATGATGATTAGAGAGGATGGGCCCCTAAAATTTCTCTGGTAGAAATGACCTCCTATTAATTTCTGTTACTTAAAATGCTGAATTTCAAAGCTATTTTACAGCTGCAAAACCAAAGGCACTGACATAAAGGAACTATTATCTTTGTAATTGTAGCAACAAGTACTAAATTTGTCATTGATTAACAGAGACTTTTTCACTTTATGATCCTTTTGTTGGCTCTGTCCCTTATATAATATTCTGAGCTTTCCAGATTGCCTTACTTTGAAAGCAAAATGCTACAGACACTGCAAAAGTGTATCTTGTGTACTAGAAGCCCTTTCTGTGTTACTGCTTTTCTTTCTAATTTGATTCCCTCCGTATTTTGTTCTAGCATTTGGTGTTGCTGGTGAAGCGTGGCAGCGCGCGGGTGCCGGCGAGCTGCCCTACGAGCGCGTCCCCAGCGCCAGGGCTTTGCTGGGCGACGCTCGTGGAGAGACAAACCGAGCAAGCAAATTCCAGTGTTCGTGCCCTTTTCCTCGTGAACAAAGGGATCTCCCTGGATCAGAGAAGCAAAGAAACCTGGGGAGATTAATGCTGGGAGAGTTCAATTGCCCTTGAAAATACGGATCTGCAAGTATATCCCATGCCTCCTTTCCTTGCTTTTTTTCCAGGCAAAGTAGCAGGAAGAAACTTTGGAGAATTCTGTTGGCATTCCCAGGAAGCTGTGTGTGTTTGTGTGTGTAAGGAGATGTAAGAAAGGCTGATTAGGTCTCACCTCTTGATTAAAACGTAGAAGCAAATTGCAATCTAGTCTCTGCGCCCGTCCTTGGGTGGCTGCTGCTGCTGCATAGGGACAACCTGTGCTGCACGGTGCTGAGCAACATGGGGTGATGTTCGAAAGCCATAAAGCATTTGTGCAATCAGCGCAGCCTATGAAGCCTGCCGAAGGTCCACGGGGAGCACAGGAGCTCAGGTGCCGGGGTGCATAGGAGGACCCAGGAGCGCAGGTACCCAGGAGTGCAGGTACCCACAGTACCCACTCAGCTGCATTCCCGGTCCTGCCCCTCTAGCTTTTAATTCCATTTTACGCTTTTACTGCAAACAATAGTATTTCCATAGCAAAAACATTCTTTGAACCAAAAATTGTAACTTTTCACTTAAAATGCTAAAACTGAGTGGTTTGGCAATTTGCCGTTACTGACCTTTTTCCCCATGACAAAAAAAATCAGTGTTGATGAATCAGCATATTTGTTAAATAAACATTTCTCAAAAATTCCTGGCAGGCAGAGTAAGTATACAGAGCAGAACAAGCAAGCAGAGGTGGTCATTTATTCTGTATGCATGCTGTGGGAGTTGATTTTCTTCAATTTTGTCATGATTAAAAATTATTTTGCAAATCTTTTTCTGCAGATAATTGCTTTGGCTGCCTTTGTGCACTCTACAATTTTATTTGATGAGTCAACAAAATAAGTCAAACTAGCATTTGAGGAAGGGCAGAGGAGCGTTGGAGCAGGAGCTCTGGTTTGCAAGCTCTTGCAGCAGTGTGGAGGGAGGCATCAGCGCAAATGCCGGTGCTGTCAGCACGCGCATCATGAGGCTGGGGCAGGTTAGTGCCTGTGCTCGTCTGTGAAATTAAATGCACTGGGCTGTCCCAAATGGGCCCTGGCACTGCCTGAGGAACCTCTGATCCCTAAGCATCTGTAACAGCCCCGCTGGGATGCGGATGGTACCCTGGTGGGGCTGGGGGTGCTGCCAACACCCTGAGACCAATTCCACCCTCATGAGTTAAAGTTGGAGTTTATTGTTTCAAGTTAATGAGTACTGCTTTAACTTGAGACAAAGACAAGAGCTAAAAACAGATCATGCAGCTTCAAATCTCACAGTTTTCCCTTGTGAAATTTCTGCTGTTTGATTTCTATAAAATAACCAAAATGCTTTTATAAATTTCAAAGCATTTCATGGCAGTATTGTGGTTTGGATATTTTGTGGCATTCTGGAACTCAGACCGTGGTCAGAATAATTTATTGTAAGTATTAGAAATCAAAATTAGTGTTAAATCCACTTCCTATAGAGATTCTTGTGATTTCAGCTTGAAGAAGTCAGCCAGGTAGACTAAAATCAAAAGCTTTGTCACTGAGGTAGATGTTTGTTGTAGGTGCTCAAGTTTTGAAGACCATCATAATTTTTCTCAAGAAATCTACATCTTCTGTATGTCTACATATTTTGTATAGGAAAAAAGAAGACTTACAATCTATAGATCTTTAGGGTTCTTCTCCCTTCCAATCACTGTTTTCTAGTTAGTTTAAAGAAAAAAAAAGACAATTGCTCAATTATTTCAAAGATCTGTAATGTTCTAAAGTCCTTTACAATCTGAATGTGCAAGAACAGTCATATTGCAGTTCCATTACCTGGGGGCAGAGAAGCCCAGTTTTGTACTCCTGCAAGTTGTGAGCTATAATACCTGTTGCAAACCAGAATTATAGTCTTGAGATTCATTTATTTTGAACTACTGCTAATTTTCATACTATGGGACTGATCCTTCTCAAGCCAGTGGTCATAGTCCTATTTTATCAGCTGGAAATCAGGCCAAGGAAGCTCCAGAAAATCTGAATTAAATATAGTGCTCTCTTATTTTGGATTTATATATATATTATTTACAAGTTTTACAGGTCTGAGCTACATTTAACCAGCAAAGCCATGGACTTTCTTCTCGGGGTATGAAGTATTATTTAACATATTGCAATAAATGACTCTAGCAGAGCCTCTGCAAGGCTCAGAGGGGCTGCTCGATCGCTTTTGATGCCTAAGCCTTGTATTTCCTCTTAGGAGGTGGGGTTTTGTTTGTTTTTTTTTTTTCTCCTAAATAGGCACAAGATTTTTGAAGTGAATGGGGATTGAACCAAGCAGAAATGAAGAAATGAAAAATGGAGGGCCAGATCTTGAGATAATGTTAATTAGCATTTTTTATTAACTTCGTGCTGAGCAAGCTGGACTTGGGTGCATCCATAGCCCATAGTAACTACATCTGCCAGGGGATCAGCTTGTGACGCTCAGCCCTGTGTTACCGTTCAGGAAGCATTTCAGGTGTGAAGGACAAGCCTAGGGAATGGTTTTTATGTCCCAAGCTGGCAGTGTCTCATTGCTCTGCATCGCTGGAGGTGGATCCTGCCCTAGCTGGTAAATGGGAGCCCAATTTCAGCTTCATTGAATCAATGGCAGCAAAGTTTCCATTAACTTCATCAGATCTTTACTGCTGATGCAAAAGTTCTTTTGCCAGTTTTCTTGTAAATCTTGGCTTCCTCCATGTAGTGTTCCTGAGAAAGATCCTTAATATAAAAACATTGTTTAGACCCCACTCAGAATGGAGTTTAATCTTTGCTGTTCACAAGTGATTACTCTTTGCTACAAGGCAATTGGCTAAAGTATCTTAATAGTTTCCTGAAGTCAATACGAATTCATCTTGACCTGGTGAACTATGAAGTTGTAATATCTATGGAGTGGGAAGGAACACTAGTTATTCTAGTATTCCCCATGAACCCTCAGCAACAAATGAATATGTTCAGGGCTATGCTTTGTTAGTATGGGAATAATAATAGATGTTCATTGCGAAATTCAAGATCAGACCTTGCTTCTCTCACTCTTGTGGTAATCAAAATGACCGCAGTTCCCCAGTATTGTCATACGGATCTTCCAGAATGTGAAAGCAGTGCATGATGCAGCTCAATGACTCACCACAAAGAAAACAATACTTAATTATCTTTAATAAAAGCTGCATTTTTCAGGAAATTTAAGCCCCAGAGTGGCCATGTTGAGGCAATCTGGTATTTATCAGTGAACAGGGCCCCTTGTGGGGCATGGGAGTGCTTGCCATGAAGTGTGGGATAGACCAATTGATCCCTGCCTATCCCATCCGTGGTGGGTGTCTCAAGGGGGCCTGGCCCTGGCCCACTCCGGTGCCACCCTGTTGCTGCTTCTATCACCATCTTCATCCATGGTTTTGTTACATGCTTCAGTGAGAGCGCACAGCACTGAGCTCCCAGAAACCTGCAACCACTTGAAAACTTACCAAAATTTGGGCTAATTATTTGCTAGTTCGCTAGATGTGGAGGTGCTTTTGAAGGAAAAAATGCATATCCAGGACCCTCACTGCCACCAGGGCTGGGATGATCTGAGTTCTGCTCAGTGCAGCTGTGTGGGCCAGCATCTCCAGGCAAGCCCAGACCAACCAGCAAGACCTACAGGCATGACAGCTTCATCCTCGGCTGTTTGGACCTCCAAGGAATCCTCTGCTCTTCGCAGCATCCCATGGGAGCTGTTTGCTAGCAGCAGCTCTCCCTCTCTGCTCACTGCAGATGATGTTGATGTGCTTCTCTCCACCAGCTGCATCCTTCCTCTTGCTCCAAGGACCTGCCTTCAGCACTGCTGCTCGGTGCGGTACCATCCTCCTCAGCAAAGAAGCTCAGAGTTGAAAGATGGAGCAAAATGGAGCTGTCCAGTTAGCAAAGAGGGAGCACAGGCAGCTCTGGCAGGTTAGGTTATCCAGGGCTTAAGCTCACTGGAAATAACATGGTCCAGCGTTCAGCCATTGGGTAGTCATAGTCCCTGAGGATTTCTGGAGTTTTCTCCCTGGGCCACTGCAATACATGTGTGATAAAAGCACTGCAAAAATAACAAAGCTATGAAGTGCATTGAACCAAAAACATAGTTGTTCCCCGAACCACTCAAATCAGTCTTGCTTTGGCACTGGCTCCTCAACCAGGATGTACACTTCACTCTTGGCACCAGTGGGACTTAAGCAGTAGTTAAGTTAAATGTTTAAGCAGGTTAAGGATATGCTTAAAGTGTGCTTTTGTCGATTGGGAATCATTGAAAAACAGATAAAATGTCTTGTCTAAGGGTGAGCGAGCCAAAGGATAGTTGGCATGGCAACAACTGCAAATTCTTGAAGGGACAAATGATGGGAGCGGGAGCTGGGGAAGCTCCTTCCCCGCTGCTCGTGTGACCAGTCTGCAGCGGTCGTCCCATCCGGGGTCACCTCCTCCTGGCCCCGAAACCCGCGTGGCTTCACACCCCATGCACTGCCTTGACCGCCTGCAAGCAGGCACAGCACAGCCTTTTGTCACTCCTGCTTGTCACCATTCTGAAATTCTATTTATACAGCTTCCAAGTGGACCAGGCTTAGCCTTCACTTAGCAAATTTTGGTGGAATAGTTCCTGCATAGTAAGTTAATCCTATGTATTTTATCAGGGCAGCTCAGGTTCTCACCAAGAACTAAATATCTTTCTAAACTGAAAAGTTTGCATGCTTTATTAAATGTTTGTCATGGGTATTTTGGCTCAATACTACCAAAGTAAACGATGTTTTACTTGATATGTTGATTTTGATGGAAGATTATAATCCAGAAAATTGCTTTAGCAAACATTGGAATGGCCTTATCTAAATCTTAGGTCTCTTTCCCTTTGTCCCTCTTTAATATCCTTTACATGCACAAGTGGGATCGTATATCGGTGTTACTTACTGCAAACTGTTAAAGAGACCGAATGAGCCAAGTTTGCTTTAAAGCCTTGTGTCTCCGAGATGGTGTTGCTGACCTGGCCTCGTGTTCTCCTGGCAGCTCCGTGCGCTCTCGATACAGTCTGAGACAGGAAACCGACCTCCTCGCAGTCACTCTGGATGGAGCCAAGAGAAGGAGAAAATTCCCAGGAAGACACCACATTACTCTTGCTCAAAGGTAGCTTGCTTTTCTCAAGAGCACCGTCAAAAACCTGTGAGTATGTGTCTAAGCCCGGGTGGAATTTTTCTCATATAGACTGAACTGTGGCCTTCTGAGAAGCACTTACCAATCCTGCGTAATCAGTCTGCTCTCAAGCAGTGAAGGTGGAAGAGATGTGGGGAGTCCCGTAATTCATTTCTGCCAGGATCTGCTGTGAACAGCTCCTTTTAGAGATGGATTTTGTAACTGTGTGCACGCCACTGTGAATAACCATACAACTTGAAGTGATTTTCTTTCCTACCGTTCATTCCATTGTTCTTGGTGCTGCCCTGCAACAAAGACAAGCTTTTATGTTCATATTGAGAAACACACAGATAAAATCGCTTGTGGTAGCTTGTAAAATTATGTTATTTTTTGATATTGTAAGTAGCAACTATGCAACCCTAAGAGGTCCCATGTTTTTGACATAAGACCACCTACAACAGTGTTCTGTGCTGGTATTTAGATAGTTAATAAACACGGTTTAAAAATAAGCACAGTTGCAGCACCCAGGAATATATAGCCTATCTCACGGGTTTTAGAACCAATAGAAATGACTTGTGGTGCCTGGGGGTGACATCCTTTTGGCAGCTGTTAACATTAACTTTTAACACCAACATGGAAAAGAAAACAGAGGCCTAGCAATCAAAAATGCTGCATAAATTGATTTTTTACAGGAGGTGGCATGACTAACAATGCTATGGTGACCTTGCTGTTTATTGGGTGGGTTTGCAATACTACAGTGTTTTGAAAAAATCATTTCCATATGAGTACTGGTGTGAGGCTTTGTTTTCTGAACATATCTTCCTCAGTTTGTCATGGCTTTCACTGTCATGGAGCTATGAGTAGGAACTGATCTGTTTTCAATTGGTTGTCAGAGTGCTCAAATACCTAGACTGCGCTGTTTACACTTGATTTATTTTGTGGATATGAAGTTGCAGTTACAAAGTTTTATTGAATAGTCATCATTGGTAAAGAAAAATCTTAGACACACTGCAAAGAGATTAAATACCTTTGAACCCAGGGGCTTTGGCTGAGTGGTGAAGTCAAGAGCAGTTGCCAGTATGCCCTAGAGAGGAGCCCAGGGACCTGCACTGCCTACCTGCTCCGAGTTCTCAATTCGCCCTGAGTGTTGAGCTCTACGTGATAATAGACAAGTGATGGGATATTCTTTTCTTGCCAAAGTCATTCTGCAGAGGAAGCTCAGTTTTGTAGCCAGGATATGATACTACCAAGTTGGAGTCATCTCAAATGGAACTTCGATGCTTACAGCTAGGGCTAGCTTAGGGTGACTCTGCTGTTTCTTGCTGGAATTTTGTGCCTTTGGACACAGATTGCATGTGGAAAATGGATTACACGTGGAAAATAGTCTTGCATTTGGAGAACAAACCAAATACTATGGATATATTATATGGATATATGTTAAATTTTTTACATGCATGTGCTTGACCATGGCTTCCTGCGTGCCTACTGGTAAATCATCCTGTCACTCTCCCTGTCTCAAATCACCTCTGTAAAATGGTTCATCACTTCACCTCTTATAGGTTTTATATAGGAAAATACCCCAAGGACTGTGAGTTGTGCAGCTTCCACAGCAATGCAAAACCCTGCCTGGTTCCTGGACTCACAGTGAAGCATTTGCTTTGTCTCCTGGGTTTTGCTTAGGGTGATTGTAGCAGGAATTCAAAATCACTCAAGGCAGAAGGAAACTTCAGATTAACAACTGTATATTTCTTATGCTTGCACTCATCAGTCATACTTTCTCAGCCTCCCAGCTTGATTAAGTCATCTAAGAATGGGTTGAAAGACCTAGTTTAGTAATTAAGAAGTGATCATGTGGCTGAATTTTCTTTTACCTGTTGCAGAACATGCAGCATAGGGCATATAGGACATGAATGGATACACTCTTGAGGGGAAACTGATTTATAGTTTTAGAGATATTGCCTTCATTTTGCGTGCTTTCTTTGCAACTATAAGTTTACCAAAGTATTGTTGACATCACTGTGACTGTTGGGACCTGGGGATTTTGGTGACGTTTTCTTTCAATGTCTGTTTACTTCTCTTCTACTTATTTCTAAGAGTGCATATTTTTTCAGTTTGTGTAATGCAGTCCTAGTCACAGTTTTCCCTCAGATTATCTCTGAAGGAAATGAAAGTTGAAAGAAGGGGCTTGACAGCATTTTGGCTGCAGTCTTTGGCAGGCTGTGAGTAAAAATACGGTATTAAAAGTGTAAGCTGTACTATTTACATCCACATTGAATAGCGGCCCTAATGGACTGAAGCTTTCGGTCTGTTACCTTTGAATACCTCTTGCAGCTAGAGGAACCCCATGGGCAAGGGTCGGGCTGCCAGCCTTTCCAGGGCTGGTTTGTGAGCGGTTGCACACATCGGTCCCTGAAAGCTTTTCGGAAGCGCCTGCGGCTCCAGTTGGGGCTTCCCTGCATAAGGAGCTGGTGCTGGCGGGTGCTTCCTGGCCCCGTCTCCATGCCCGCACGTGTGCTGTCGGGGGTGCAAAGCCCCCTGGCACTACCCCATGGTCCTCCTCTCCCTCCTCTTTCATGGGTCTGTCACCTGAGCCCACATTCCTTCTTTCCCATGAAGGACTCAATAAAACTTAAACTCTGTCTCTCGTGGCTCCTCTTTGAGACTTTGATGATTTATTCAGCTGTGATGAAGGTTTTATTGTGCATGTCTCTACTTCTTGACAAATGCAGAGAGCCAGACCTTGGTGACTAACCCCTTATGAGGCGTCCTTTCAGGACAGGGCATCTCTGCAGCTTTCTTTCCAAGGTCGTATCATTTCATCAGGGAAATCTGCCCATGACATTTCCTAATCCTAACACCCCTCTGGCAGAGAGCATCCTCTCCTCTCCTCTCCTCTCCTCTCCTCTCCTCTCCTCTCCTCTCCTCTCCTCTCCTCTCCTCAGCCAGAGAATTCATTTTTATATATTGACTTGTCTAAATTCTTCAGATTGACCTTGAAGCTACTTCTGTTGATAGTTTAGATATACAAACACTCTTTTAAGAGTGCCATGTATATAAAAATCTCCACCAAATCCTGAGATGAGCCTAATTTTGATGTGCTTTGTAAAAGCTCAGCCTAACTCAGGAGTCACTCTGAAAAGTTCTTTTATCCCTGACTTTGGAAAGCAGCTACCTGAAGCTGTCCTGAAGTACCCATGAAAACATAACACCAGTACAAGAGGTTCAGATAAAGCTGAGGTTTTGGTGCTGTAGTTTTTGTCAGCACATGTTTTACCTGCAGTTTTGAGTATATTCAGTTTTGAGTATATAATCACAGTCATTAAAATGCACATTAAAATGGATACCTATAGTTCACTATACTGAAAGACAGGTAAATTAATGCACAAAAAGTTGGAGAGGTTTAAGTTCATACAGAGAATCTATGGGAAAGCAAAAGACAGACATCAAACCTCGCAAGTCCTGTCCCTGAGCTGTAATCACAGATCATTTTTACTCTTATTTACTTGAATTGTCATCAGGAGCTGATTTATCATAATCCCCAAAGGTCACAGTGCTCCTTGCAGTAAGAATGAGACAATACAACAGCTATTGTCTGCTGCACTAGCCACAATCTGATATAACTGTTTGTGTTAGCGTCGATGTTTATTTATACACCTAGGAAACTCCTTTTACAGTTTACTTTTGCTTGCTCCAGTTGTACATTCTCAGTCAAATACCTAAACCTTAATATCCCACTGGAAACCACCATCTATCCTCGATTTACTCAAACAATGACCTAAGCACAAGGAGTGTTTTTGGTACCAGCCCAGGTCCTGTCTCGGCGGGGGATCCCTACCTCAGATGCTGCCAGCGCTTCCGACTTGATTTAGTGCTGCTATCTGGTAATTCACACAGACGTGTTGCTTTGAGATGGGGTATGGATTATTTATTGTGTGCAGATTTCAGGTACTAATGAATAGAAGAGCCCCACATCCCTGCTAGTGGCAGATAAGTGATCTGTAAGGTTTGTAGAATAACTATATTTCTCTTCCTGAAGTGGCCTGCTCTCTGTTTTGTCTTTAATACTTTTGCTGGTTATGAAGGAAATAGCTTTTTTCTCCAAGTGGAGTTGCCTTAGGATCCCACAGCAGTGACATGGATCCCGGGAACCGGCAGGCCAGGATAGGCTAGGGCCAAGATCCATCTGGATGCTGGTGCAGCAGCAGTTTTTTGCTGAGACTTTTCATGAGCTAAGGGAAGTTTACTCGAATAATAGCTAGATGGATTCACATAAGATGCATTCCAAAAATGTACCAGGCTTTTTCTAGTGTCACCTTATTTCCATCTCAGCTAAAATCTATGCCTGGAGAGCAAGAAGAGCTTGCATGGTGCAGCACTGCAGTGAGGCAGCAAGTGCACTTAATTTGGCTAAACTGCAGCAGCCTTTTGCAGTGAGCGGCATGGAATGGGATGTGCTTTCCAGACGTGTGCACGGAGTGTCGGTGTCCCAGCAAGGCTTGGGGTGCCCGGGGAGCACGTGCACATGGGGCGGCCGTGCTGTGTCGGCACACGCTGCGGTGCAGGGGTGCGCGGGGAGCACGTGCACACGGGGCGGCCGCACTGCGTTGGCACACGCTGCGGCGCAGGGGTGCGCGGGGAGCACGTGCACACGGGGTGTCCGCGCTGCGTTGGCACATGCTGCGGCGCAGGGGTGCCCGGGGAGCACGTGCACACGGGGCGGCCGCGCTGCGTTGGCACACGCTGCGGCGCAGGGGTGCGCGGGGAGCATGTGCACATGGGGCGGCCGTGCTGCGTTGGCACACGCTGCGGCGCAGGGGTGCCTGGGGAGCACGTGCACACGGGGCGGCCGTGCTGCGTTGGCACATGCTGTGGCGCAGGGGTGCCTGGGGAGCACGTGCACACGGGGCGGCCGCGCTGTGTTGGCACATGCTGTGGCGCAGGGGTGCCTGGGGAGCATGTGCACACGGGGTGGCCGCGCTGTGTTGGCACACGCTGCGGCACAGGGGCTCGGCCGTTCCGCACGCACAGGCTGTGCCCACGGCCCCCTGCGCCGACAGGGAGCGTGGAGCGTGGCCGGCAGGTTCAGTCCATGCAGCGACTCAAGTGCTGATGGGCCAAACCTGCCTCGTCTTTCCCCAGATCACCAGACCCAGGGACCAGGAGTGGTCAGGGAGCATGGAAACCCCAGGAGCTCTCAACATCTGCACTGGATAAACCCTAATTAGATTAAAGCCAAGAAAAGGATGTTCAGGGGAGCTAGGATGAGATGCACTCTGCTTTTGAGTGCTTGCTCAAAGGAACTACATTGTTTAGGTTAGCTGAAGTGAATAACACCTTAAGCTGGGAGACTTACAAAGATACATAATAATCCAGCTGCCACTTTGGAGCGTCTGAAATTTACCCTTAATGCCTGTAATATTTTATGGTTTCTGTCTCTGAAATAGTGCAAGCCGTTTATCGATATGCCTGAACACTCCTGATGTGGAGCAGCTATATACCCTATTCCCAAGCAGCTCTGTGTGAAAAGGGTTTATTCAGCTCTGCAGAGGCGGGGGAGCTCCACAATGATACAATGCAGACCCTTGAAAATTAGTGGAAGTGGAGAAGGAAAGGCAAGGCCACGGTTATCCACAGAGCCGAAGGCAGTGAGCTGGAGAAGCAAACCCTACATTAGGGAAGGAGCGTTCATTACTGGGCATCGCGAGGGATGTGTGAATTAGGAACTGGGGCAGCTTTCCTGTGGCACTCAGGTGTAATCACAATGATTTTGTCACAGCAATGTCAACCCTAATACAAAGGAAAACGTGGCCTATGGACGCTCCTGATGGAGCCGTGGCAGCTCGGAGCAGACAGTGGGGTCACCAGGCTCCTGTGGCCAGCTGGCGTGAGGGGTGCGGGACGCCAAAGCCCGTGCCGGTGCATGGGCTCTTCCAGTCCTCAGGGACATGTCCTGGTCACTGTGACTGCTCAAGGATAATCAAGACAACAATCAAGATGATCAAAGACAACATCCAGCCACCCTGGCACACTGGGGTGCTTCCCATCAGTGGACTTGTGTACGTCCAGTTAGTATAAATGATCCTTCCCACTGTGTCTTGCCCTGGTCTCAGGTGCTGGCAGTCCTGCAGGCTGACTCCCTTCGCCTGGGGTGCAGAGGTGTCCAGTACCTTGGCCGTTCCCTTGTCACCAGGTCCCTAGAGCAGGCCCTGACAACGCCACGTTCAGTCCTCCAGACAGAGGTGTGGTGCAGGCGGCTGCAGTGAGTTATTCGGGATGGCTCTTCAGGCACTAGAAACCGGTGTGCAACTTGCATGCACACAGTTGTGCAGGCACACAAGCGGTTATGGAGTGTTTTCAGTTTTATCTGTGCTTTTTTGTGAACTTGCAAAGCTAAAACAAGCTGTGCAGCAGATGTGCAAGTTTCAAAATTAAATTGGATGCTAACAATCCAAGATATTTTAGGGGTCCTGTGTATGTCAGCCTGCTTTTTTATCAACATACCTCAAAATAGTGGAATTTCAGCAACTGTTTTTTTAATACACTAGTAATTCCCTGCATCCGTAGGAAGCCCCTGAATGAGGATCTGACATGCAATTGTAAACACCTGTGGTTAATAACGCCAGTGACTCTGTTTGCTCAGCTCAGGCATGTGGGCTCATTTCCTACAGGGCTTCCTCAGGCTCATGTAGGCAGTGGCTGCAGAGGCAACGTTTGCTGTGATCACTTTAGTTAGCACCGTGAAGGTGGGCTCACCAGGGCAGCCGAAAACCCTTACAGCAATTTTCAGCCTGACTGTATTTTGGGGGAAGGAAACAGATTAGCGAAGAGTTACTTTTCCAGTCCAGTATGAGCTAGAAAATCTTATGGAAAGTGGAGGTGAGAGAATGACTTCCCCAGAGTCTTGAATGCAAAGATTTATGTTTGTTTTTATTTTAACTTCTCGCAAACAAATGTGTTTATTGTGCTCAGTAGCTTTTCTGTTGGTCTGATATTCCAAGTCTTCTCAGGGAATCACTTTTTGTCACTCATCTTGACTTGCTATTTCTTTATTTTTTTTTTTAAGCTCAGGTTGACTCCAGCAGCTCTTACAAGCTGCTACATACTATGTTAGAAAGTTCTTTGGCCCTTCACAGAAATATGTAGTGACGGGTTGATCTTCAAAGAGCTCACAAACTTGACCTATTCTCCAGCTTGACACTTTGACAGGTATTTGGGGACTTCTTTTCCAGCAGAGGTAATGACTGCTACTGGAGAGTTAGAGTGAAGGTGAAAGGCAGCAGATGGTCCCTTGCTTTTTAAGCGTGTGTACTGCCAAGATAAAGCTATCGTATTGAGGAAATTATACTCCAGACAATGTCATTTATTGAAACAATAAATGGCCAATACAATCAACGTTATAAAACATGGGACTAAATTCTCATTCTTTTCTTTAAAACACTTTGTAGCCCTTGCTCATGAGGAGACGTTCTGCAGTAATGGAGATCTGGACTGCCTGAGCTCTGCTCTGGGAGCTTTTGAGGCCAAACATGCAGCACCGACCCTTGTTCATGCCCCGAGCGCCGCCTGCCAAGGCCCTTGTCCGAAGGGGCAAGTGTTTTCCATGGTCTTGGAGCTGGTTCAGAACAGGGCTGCACGAGTGGTCCCCTCTCCACAGGGCTCCTGCTGCCACGATCCCTGCTGGGAAGCGGCCAGAAGTGGGAGCTGGCAGGTTGGGCAGGTCTGAAGCATCTCCTGCTAAGGGGAGGTTTGTGCTCCATGCCAGGCTACCCAAGAACCCGCCTGCTATGAGTCACGCCACCAGAAATAAACCCGGAGCTACCAAAGCTCCTTGTGCTGTGTCAGGAGGAAGGTTTGGACAGGAAATGGAGCTCTTTGGCTCGGAGCACATGGAGTGAACCCCCTTGTGAAAAGAATTTACAATTTCAAGTGGAAAACGTGGAAGGAGGGAAGAATGCGCAATAATTTCCTGCCAAGAAACAAACTCACTTTCCTGGCACAAAATATAAAGAAGTCTTTCCAGCTGGTGGTGAGGGACCAGAAACAAAGAGATGGTCAAAAGTTAGCAAATCGAACTGTCTTTCTCCTCTGGTTCACGCTTTTCAAGGAGGTTTTGGAGAGCCTGTAGTATGTTGTGAAATCCCTTTGGATGACAAGAGCGGGAACAAAAAGCAGATTTTACTTTTGTCAGCCTCACGCGCTCATGCCCGGCCAGTGAGAACAAGCAGAGCTGTGAGGCTTTGCAGCGGAGCTGGGTGCTCGCAGTGAGCTCGTGGGGCCCACGCGCGGCCGGCTGGGCAGCAGTCGATATCGCTGAGTTCCCTGAACCACAAATACTGGGGCTTGCAGAAAGTGTGTTATTTGATGTACGTGTAAACACCAGGTGTGGAAGGGAGCTGCTCTTGCAGCCTGGGAATCGTGCGCCTTCCCATCGATAAATGCAATTAACCATTTCACATGCGTAGCTGCGAGGAGGGAGTTTGGTGAGCGGGCTGCAGAGCGCGTGGCACAGTCCCGCTGTGCTCTGCTGGTGTGGGAAGCTCTGACCGCGTCGCAAACCTGCGGTTTCCAAAGCACAGCTCTCCCTGTCCTCCTTTTCCAGACAGGGACCGCCCGCTGTGGAGGCTCCCGTCCCAACAGTTTCCTCGTACAATCGCACTGGGGGGTTCCCTAGCTTTTTGCCTCCTTTGTGCCTCCCCAAACCAGCTTTGGGAACACTAAACTCGCGTCATGTCCCTCCTTTCCTGACCAGCCGCTTCCTGGGCTCTGGGGAGTTCCCGGGGGCTCCAGCCCTGGAGCTCGTGCTGCAGAGAGGGGTGAGGAGCTGTCGGGGCTGTGGGACCCTGTGGGAGCAGCTCGCCCGCTCCCTCGTCCATGAGAATGTGGGCTGCAAGCTCTGCGCCCTGCGCCCTGCGAGGAGGGCTCACCTTCATACATCTCTGTCAGTCCCGAGGAAGCGCTGGTGCTCTGCGCTAAGCAAAATATTAACGGAGTATTAATGAATCATTTAATTAATGAAGACAGACCCCTCCTGCAACCCAGAGTCATTGGAATTCAGTTTTCTTTCGACATTTTATCTCCCCCCACTTTCCTTTTTTTTTAAACTGATGCCCAGCTTTTAGCAAATTCTCAAAATCAATAAGAAATTAAGGCTTTTCCATGATATTAAATGTTCGATGGATCAAGACAATTTGACACATTCATGGTGGGAGGTGAATGACAGATACCTGCTCAGCAGATCCCTACACTGAACTCTGCCATCCACAGATGTTTATGTTGTGAAATGTGGACACAAAATCTCTTTTTAATTTTTAAAGACTTACTTTTAACAATTCTCCTCAGTTTTTCAGCTTCTAATACTAAAGAAAACCTCTCACAAAATCTGTCTAAAATTCTTTTTCTTTTCCATTTTTATTCACCTATTTAGATCCTGAAATGTATCCATCGTATCTCAGGTTCCTTTGTGAAGGACAGAAATAAATTACCTGAGGTCAAGCTGTGTTTATGCAGTGGGCCGCTCTTGCAGAATTACCTTCTTGACTTAATAGCTTCCTTTTGGGTGATGTTTCTCTCAGGGAGAAGACAAATTGTCTGAGGTCAGCGTGCAGCCCGGCGTGCCGTGTAGGAGGAAATTGCAGCGGATCAGCTAAATTGGGGCGGGTCAGCGGCAGCGCGAGGCGCACGAGGCCGGGCAGAGGGGCGCTCCATGGGGCACTGTTCCCCAGGCTGCTGCCCCCAGGAGCCCTTGGGTCTGGGATGTGGGAGACCCTCTGCTGTGGGTTATGGGAGCCCCTGGCTCGGGGATGTGGGAGCCCTTGGTTTGGGATGCGAGAGCCTCTCGGCTCAGGAATGTGGGAGCCCTTGGTTTGGGATGCGAGAGCCTCTCGGCTTGGGGATGCAGGAGCCCTTGATTTGGGATGTGAAAGCCTCTCGGCTCTGGGATGCAGTGACCCTCAGCTTTGGAATGTGGGAATTCCTTGGCTCTGGAATGCAGCAGCCCCTGATTCTGGGATGTGGCAACCGCTGGCTCTGGGATGTGGCAGCCCCCAGGTCCAGGATGCAGCATCTCTTGGCTCAGGATGCCGTAGCCACTGGCTCGGGATGCAGCAGCCCTCAGCTCTGGCATGTGGCAGCCCCCTGCTCTGGCATGCGGCAGGCCCTGGCTCTGGGATGCAGCAGCCCCTGGCTCTGGGATTTAGTAGTCCCCAGCTCTGGAACGTAGCAGCCCCCAGCTCTGGGATGCAGCAGCCCCTGGCTCTGGGATGCAGCATCCACTGGCTCTGGGATGCAGCAGCTCCCAGCTCTGGGGTGCGGGAACGCGCTGGCCGCCCATGCAGCTGCTCTCCGGTTGCCGAGCCTGGCCGGTGGTGACCACGAGCGACTCAGCGGAGCCGTCCAGCTCAGCACCGAGCGCGGCAGCCCCGTGCGCTTGGTTGAGCCAGGCAACTGCCCGGCCAAGGTGCCCCACGTGCTAGTGCTGCAGCTGGGCACAGAGCAGCCGCCCCTGCAGCCCTCGGGATTCCCGCACGGACGTGGAGCGGAGCTGGCGGGCGAGAGCATCTGGGCAGTGCCGCTGCGGATCCGCGCGCTGGGAAGCCTGCGGCAGCCCGTGCCGGGCTGGAAGCAAGGACGAGAGACCTTCTCCCGCTACGCGTTCCCGTATTTATCCTGTTCTGCGAGGGGGAAATAAAAGGCTCCTTTTAATTAAGCTCTTTAGCCTTTGAAGTTATTTTTGATTTTTTTTTTCACATTGATGATGTAATTTATGTAAATAATCATCTATCTATGAAAGGAGTGTGTCTGTCAAAAGCTAAAATAAAAAACATCCGTCATTTTGAAGTGATTAACATTCTCCAGATGTTTAAATCATCAGATTTCAGGAGTTTCTCTTTGTTGTGATAATGATATAGTATCCAGAACAAGAATGTTTACTTTTTTGTATGGGTCAAACACAGATTTTTCACAATCCTATTAAAGCATGTAGTTTATTGTAATTGTATGTGCAGATGAAAGCATGTGCAGTTATTATTGTTCCCCATAATTGTAAACTGCTGCCGGTAATTTTACTGTAAAGCCGGAACCAAAGAGGTGCGCTGGAGAGGACCACCAGCGCCCACGTGTGCGGCGGGTTCCCGTGTGCCGGGGCCGCATGGAGCGGGTTGTCCCGCGCGTGCGGGGCTGCGTCGCGCGGCCGGGCCTCTCCGCAGCCGGCCCTGCTGCACGGGCCGGCCTCTGTGGCTGGCGGCGGCCGTGGTACTGTCCCAGCGCTGGCAAAGTGCTCCCGGAGCTCGCGGCCGAGAGCGCGGCCCGTGCCTGGGCCCGCAGACGGGCTCTGAAGCAGATTCATCTGCTGCAGAGCGGCGGTGACTGGCAAAGCGATGCCGGTGGCGGCGAGGAGCAGGAGCGGCTGCTGGCGGCCCTGCGTGCGGGCGCCGGGAGCAGCAGCTGCGCAGGCGCCCGAGCCGGCGCGCGGGGAGGGAGGCGGCCGTGATTGCGCCGGGCCGTGAATGTGCCGCCCGCGCCGCGCGAATCAGGCGGCGCGGAGCGCTCAATCAAGGCGGTAATGGTCCCACTTCACAATCAGACAAGTGCCGCTCCTTCAGAAATCCTTCCATTTAGGGCTGATTGCTAACCTCGGCCTCATTTCTAATCTAAAGGGCGAGCAATAATTTGGAAAAGGAATTATAACAACTTCCTAGCCATTTGGTAAATCGTTATTATTTCAGAGGGATGTTGGGAGGCAGGCGCTGCTTGTCAGGTGCTTTTCCTTTGGCTGCTCCCCCATTCCCGGCGATAGCGGCTGGCAGGGTAGGAAGGAGAGCAGCAGCAAGGTGCCAAGCATGCGGACGTGTTCAGGGACATGGGGCTTTCCCATGTCCCCACGCAGGGATGGCATCATCCTGGCTGGGATGCTGCAGGTACCACGGAGCATCCCGCGCTGGGGTGCTCTGGTGCCGGGGCCAGGAGGGAGCCCCTGGCCAGTCGGTGCCTGTAACACCAGCACGGTGCCGGCAGCTCCGGGTGCCACGGGATGCGCGGGGGGCACAGCTGGTGCTCCACTCACTGCGGCCTTTGCTCCACGCAGCACTGCTGCCTGGTGCTGCAAGGACATCTGAGGGCGCGCAGGAAAATCCGGGCCTGAGATGTGATTTGGAAGGGAGAGCACGAGAGGAACCTTCCAAAGTGTTTAATGACCCCGTGAAAGCTGAGCCGCCGCTTGCAGGGCGTGGAGCACAGAGCTCAATGCAAACACTCCCTGAACGAGCTGTGTTCGACAGAGCTCGCTGAGCATCACGTGAGGGCTGCGCTCAGAGTGCGGGTGTCCAGCCGAGCGGCCACGGGGAGCCCCGTGCTGCTGCTCCAGCTCCCGTCTCAGGCTGCAGTGCTGTGGATCCTTCACACTACCCCTTCCGTCCGCACAGCCCCCAGGGCAGAAGGACCCGTGGCACCAGGAAACAGCCTTGCAGGAGACGTGCTCCGAAGCACGGCTCCGCATGATGCGGGGCGGTGGAAAACGCAGAGCCGATGTGTGAGCTCAGCTGCATTGCACCTGTGAACGGTCCTTCATTTTTGTCCACACTATTAACGTCAGTCCAGGCTGCCTGGGCAGCTCCCTGGTGTGTCCGTCTGTCCGGCAGCAGCGCAGCGAGGAGCTGCCATCCCCTCCGCAAAGGGGGCAAACGGAAGGGATGGCGGCTCCGCTCCACCGCGGCCTGGAGCAGCGGGAGCACGCGTGTGAGCATGTGTGTGTACGTGTGTGTGCACGTATGTGCGTGTGCACGTATGTGCATGCACACACGTATGTGCTTCTGCCTGCAGCCCAGGGGGTGGATGAAGCTGCTGGAGTCGCAGCAGAACAGGCAGGTTTAGGGAAATGGCTCTCAGGGACTTTCTCTTGGGGTGCACCGATGAGGTAGGCAGCAAGGTGCACAAGCCTGCTTTCTTTTTCTTCTAATTTCCTTGAATTTCTTAAGGAATTTCTTCTCAGCACTTCTTTGGAAACCGCCCAGGACGCTGCTCTGGTTGTGCTTTCCTATGAACTTGATCCTCTTCATACACACACAAATATGTACACAAATCAGGGGAGCCCCTAAAGTCTTGATGCAGCTTTTTACCTTTACCTTTTGGAGCAGCCCTGCATTTTAACTTGAAAACAAGGAATTTTGAAATGTTACCAATGACTAAAAATAGCAGAACAACCATCTGCAAACACTCACTGCACTGCTGACTGCAGTTCCCATGTCAAGTCAGAAAATACTGGGAACTCTCATTTCAAAGGTGTTTACGCAGAGAGAGGGAAACGGCCGCTGCTCATACATAGGGCCAGGCGAGACGGGGATCCTCATGCGCTCTGAGCTCGGGGGTCTGCGGCACCTCTGCTGCCGTGGCCGGGGGACGGGACGGGACGGGACGGGACGGGACGGGACGGGACGGGACGGGACGGGAAGGGAAGGGAAGGGAAGGGAAGGGAAGGGAAGGGGCCACACGCAGCGCCTCGTGCAGTGTGAGCCCACGGTGCCTGGGCTCCGCCAGTCCAGCCACACAAACACCCATCCTTCAAGCTCACAGATTTCCTCTCACCAGTTCCTTTAAAAATGCCCTGCACACTGTGTTATTTTCGGCTGATGCTAAACATCCTCCTTAATACCACATTACATAAAAATAAATTACCAACATACTATGAAAAAATTGTGTATTTCTAGCAGCAATGAGGACATTCTGCAACCATAGCGCACAGTATGTGCAATAGTGTTTAACCCACATCATGTGCACATGAAGCTCTTGGGCCGAGCCTCCCGAAGGCAGAGGCGCAAGCAGCCGTGGGAGCGCTGGGGACACAGGTGCTGCGGGAGCGCGTGGAGGTCCTGTGTGCGCAGAGAGGTCCCGTGCGCCCAGCTCTGCTGTGGCCCTTCTGCAGCCCCACCGCCGCTCCCCGCTGCTCAACGGGGTACAGAGCAGAGCTACTCGGCTCCATTTCCTTGCAGTTAGCAGCAAGGGCAGCTCACATGTCCACGTACTTGTCTGAGGACTCTTGCACGGGGCGGGATGTGCGTTGCTCCTGCCTCCCCACGGCGCAGCGGGGTGCGCGGGGCCCAGGCCCACGGGAAGCATGACACAAATCACACCAAACTGCACCGCTCGTCACGCAGAAACACAAATAACTAACACCCAAGGGCACAAGTTTATTTTTCTTGGCCTGCCTGCTCTGGAAACGCAGCCCAGCGGGGCTTCCAGAAACTCTTTAAAGCCCCCATTACTTTTTCCCTTTGCTGCCACCTAGTACGCCAGGTTTTTTACAGTGGAATTAAAATGCCCCCAAGATGTAGGTTTATGTAATGGAAGCAATGACAGTTCCCTAACGACACAAACTGGAGGTACTGCACCAGCCCAACCATTTCCTTCAGTCAGTCCTGTGATGGATGTCAGCAACCACCAGGTCATAAAATGTAAGAGCTGAGAGTTCACTGCTGCTCAGGTTTACAAATTCACCCTCCTTCCCCTGCCCCCCGCAAAAACAAACAAAAAACCTCCCCCAAATCAATACTGAGAAACTTTCCCAGTGTACACAAAAATACACAAAAATTGCACCTATTTTATACTTAACAGTGAGCGTACGTCAGTGATTTAAAGCCTGCTAGGAAAACCTGTTGCTCTAAACTTACAGCTGAAATTTTACTTGATGCTTGGAATTGGAGTTGGGTGCTGGCCATAGAGAAATATATAAAAGTGAACTAACAAACTATCAGCACACAGTGTTGGCTAGAACATGCAAAGAAAAATAAGGCCGATGGCTGCAAGCCAAGGGAAGCAGAGCACATGAGCAGCGGGGCTAAAGGCCGGGACAAAGAGCAAAGTGCAGGAAAACAAGCGTCAGCTTTGCTGTGCGGCGCAAGGGGCAGGGGCAGCCGCCGGCTGCAGCCCGCACAGAGCAGTGTGCAATGCTCAAGTTCCTGCTCTGTCTCCAGAGCAGGTCCCTGGCTTTGGCCGACTGCAGCACGGCCCCGTGTTGGCCGGTTGTGCTGCTGCACGCTGCTCCGTGCAACAGCCTTCAAGATAACTCGGCTCCCACAACCCCGCTCCTTTGCAGAAACGAGAGGGAGTATGGGCAGCATTTTGAAGGAGATTGCTCCCACAGTGTCCATGGAGAATGTGGCCAGTGGCTGTAACAAAACGGTTATTTCTGCAATAACTGACAAACTAAAATAAATAAATTCAATCTTTTTTTTTTTTTTAAAGTATTTTTCTCCATGCTTCTGTGACATAAAACTCAGTCACAACTCAGTTTAATTACTTTCTTTAGGTAAACGTCCATAAATGTGATTACTTAGAACCACTTAGAACAGAGTAGTATTTATATCTCTTATGAAGAGCAGTATAACTGTCCACTTTGACCCATGCTTTCAAATGTCTTGGTCTACTCCATAATTTCACCAAAAATATCGATACTGCTTTCTGGGTCATCCTCCTGCTCCATCTCTTCGTTGTGGTCACCCGGAAAGGCGCACCCACCACGCTTCCCCACAGCCTTTCTCTTCCTCCTGCGGATGTACACATTGAGATGCGTCCCTCTCTCTTCGGAGGGCGAGCTGTCTGCACCGGGGGCAGGCTTCAAAGCTAACTGTAAGCAGTTGTAGAACCTAGAAGGAAATAAATGTGCAGTTAATGTTGTTGTACATTTGTGTAGGATCTGCTAAATTACTCAGAGAAATTAGTGATTTTGTAATTCAATGGAAATGCATAAAGAAAACAAAATTGTTACTAAACTTTAAATGTACCAATTAATACCACAAGAAAAATTAGGAGCAGCAGTATGTGTCATGCTTATGCCATATCGCTTCTCTTTTGAATGTTTGTATATTAGAAATCAATTACAAGGATGTACCTATGTGCAATTAAGGCCCTATTAACTTTACAGAAACCATAAATCGTTATCATCTTCAGTGTCTAATAAACAACTGCAGTCGGTTGCACTGCTACCACTTGTAGCAACTTTAAACCACTCTGACAACTACAGAGATTTTAAATGGACAAACAAAAACAAACTGGTCTTAGTAAAGTAAGTGCATCTGCAGCATCCATTTGATCTTCACACCACTTGGCTCTTCTGCCTGTTCTGTTCCTCATATTTAGAAAGAAAAGCATAAAAGATCCCAAATCTAGGTAGCTTTCCATCTCCTTAATCAATCATCAATTTTGGAAACTGTAAAAATTTGTAGGTGATTAAAGTGTGCACTGCAATCTGAAACTGTTCCTGTGTTTAAAAAAAAATGCTCCTGTTATAAATAGAAAAAGAAAACTTAATGCTACTTAGTAACAAACTCAGTCTGCAAACCCATACTGCTTATAGGTTTTGTTTAAATAAACAGTTTACAGTCTTCAGAGCTCAAAGTTAATGGAACCTGCATTTCAGATCTGTAACTTTTTTTTTAAACATGTAGAATTCTACTTAGATGGCCTCTCCTGACCAATTTTCACTTATGCATTTAACGTCATCAATAGAATTAGTGTAATCTAACAAACCTGTCAATCCTTCTCATGTTCTCTTCCATTTTTTGATTTGCTGTGTGTACCAGAAATTCAATATATTCTTCAGAGACCAGGAGTTTCCCCATGTGGCTCAGTGGAACTTCTAAGCAATGAGTGCTCCGCACAGCCTAAAACACACATTTAAGTATTCGTCTAATATAAAGATATCTTATTTTATAGGGGTTATTTAAATATAGGAAATTCATTACAAGAAGAAAAAAACAAGCACACAATTGTTTAATTTGTTGTCAAGTAAAGCAGATCTTTTTTTCAATCACAATATTGTGAAATAGCAATCTTTTACCTTACTATTCAGATCTCGGCAAACATTAGTGAAATATCTGTTCAAATTATTTATAGTTAAGTAGAGAAGTCCTTACCATCATAATTTTTCCTTTTTTGCCAATTGTAATACCAGAGTTCCTGAACCCAGAATCGATAGCTACAGAAAGCTGCAGAACAAATACATGTCAAACAGATCATGCACACTTTCACAGCAAGACTGTATTACAAATTGCAATGCAAGTCATTAATCCAGTTTCTCAAGAACTTATTAAAAATCATTTCCCCAGATTAATGCAATAATAGTTGCATTTGAAACCATAAAACAGTGTGGTTGGTTCTCAGAAAACCAATGCTAGTTGATCGTCCTACCTTAAACCATGAACGCAGGTGAGACGCTCGTGTTTCCCTTGCACTGCACTGTTTTAGCTGCTGGAGCCCTGGTAATGCCATAGGCCATTTTACAGCACCCACAGCTAACGGGCAGCACCTCGGTGAGAGATGTTCACCAGCTCCCCTCTATGTGAATCATGGAACAAACCCATCATGCCTTAGGCTCTCCAGAGTTGTTCTGGGAAAGCAGAAGGCAAAGGTGCTACTCAATTAGGTGAACACCGGAGCCAAATGGCTTGGCAAGCAGCAAAATGACTTACAAAAAACCTCTCATATTCAGCCAATGAAAGCAACACAGGCTCTCCAGGATTTCTTGTCTTTTTTTTTTTTTTTAACCTGCCAATCTGCTTCATCTAAAATACAGAAGTACTCAAGTAATCTTGTTTTCTAAAAAGTGCAGCAAAATCTCTAGTAAGTTTAAGGCTATGTTTTCTTCATTAGCTTATTTTTATTACCCTAGTTATTAAACATGCAGTACATCTGGGAATATTCTTACTGTTAAAATCTACTCAGGAGCCAATACTTTTACTTATGCAGCAAGGAATATAGTGAAATAACAATATCACATTGTTGCTTGATGTAATTTTACCAGAAGTTGTGCATCTTGCAGTTCTCGACACAGCACGTGAAGAACAAAGGGTTCAAACTTGAATACGACGTCACCAGCGGCTCCTTCTAGCGCAGTCATCTGGAAAAGGCACAAACATTTATATTAACACTGAAAACGGGCACTGTTACTCATCAAAAAATAAAGCCAGCTAGTGTGTAAAACAAGCATTAAAAACACAGCAAATTAACCTGTTCCTTTCACTTCCTTTCAATTTTTCGTTCCTCATAATGCACAGAAATTGCCTAGACTCCCAGATTTCTGTTAGCTAAACTAGGTTTGATAGAAATTCATGGCAAGATAGACTTTAAAACTTTAATGTGCCTCCCTGTTTATTTCTTTGTACATTCTAATGAATTGATATAGTCAGTACAGCACAGGAAGACGACTGTTTGCCTGCAATCAGACGAAACCTGAGCAGTCAGGGTTTTTTTTACGCTGTTCTGTACAATCAAAGACATTGAGCTGCTCAAGTACATTCCTCAACTTCAGAGAACTTTGGGGTTACAGCAGATTAAATTTATAGCTTAATGTACATGATCACATTTTAATCTTAGTTTAAACAACACTGCCTTGCCTACTGTATGACAGTTAAAAAGATAAAAAAAAAAAACCTTCAGAGGTTGAAATTACAGGCATAAACCACAGGGGAAAAGAGGGCAAATAACTTCCTATATATATACAATTCTAAATGTTACCTTAAGACTTCAGTTTTGTAAAAAGTGTGAGATACTAGCGACAAATTTTCCTGCATCTGCAAACATGGAGAATGGTACTGTGCAGTACTACAATTTCTGTTTTTCTATGCTACGTTTATGTAGAACAATCTCAAGCGGTTATGCGACTTCTTTCCTTTCAGAAAGGTTGCTTTGAAGCAGTTACATTATATATTACTTAAATAATATTCCATTGTTCTGTATTCCATGTACTGTTTAGGTCCCTCTGCTTCTTATTCACATTCACTTGCTTAATTCACAATATTAAAATGTTGCTATATTAACTTGGAAAATATGAACTGCTTTCTCATATTTTTTGCTTTGTCTATCCTTTCTCATGTTTCCTGCAAAATGAATATATTCAATAAAAGTCATTAGAAAATAATGTTCTCCTGCGTTTTTAAGACACTACTGACAGTACAAAAGCAAACTGCTCAAGTGACAACTCTTTTCCTTTTAGATCCTGAGAAATAGTGAGATGTGCTCATACAGCACCCCCTCTGCAGCTGCTGTCATTCCGAGTTGAAGACAGCTCTTTCTGAGGGACAAAGTCACAGGATTTACGTGCTCGGCTTTATGAGGATGCTGAGCGACCGCAGCTGTGCTCACGCTGATGGGTAGCGGGGCAGAGCAGCGCGGCAGAGCGCAGAAACCCCCAACCCAGCTCGCTGCGCATTTGCGGGGCCACTGGCGGCAGCAGCTCTGCTCTGCTCTGCCCAGCCGGTGCCAGCAACAGCGGGGCCCGGCAGCCCCTTCCCGGCGCGGGACGCATCCCCTGCAGCCTCTGACAGCCTCCGCGGCTCCAGCATTGCCTTTCTGGGTGTTTTCCCATCTCTGAAAACTCTGCTCTGGTCGCAGAGCCACGCGGGGCTCTGAGCGCAGCGTGTCGGCAGCTGCCAGCACCCGATGTGCTTGGAAGCCAAGTGACGCAGACCCGTGTGCGAGTTAATGTGGTACCAGAGAGCATACCCGAGCCGTGCGCTGTGCCACGGGGAGCTGCACGTGCCCCTGCCTCTCCAAAACGGATAAATAATCTCACAGGCAGCCCAGAGACAGGTTTTTCACCGGGGGAACAGAAACATCTGGGAAAGCCATACACGAATGTTCATGCTGCCCCACGGCTGGCTTACTGGTTTCAGCAGAAACTTTACTGATGGAATGAAATATTCCAAGTAAAGGTTTTTGGTTTTTTAATCATCTTATTGCTTCTAAAGGACTAGTTTGCTGTAAAATCAATTTAATAGAGAAATTCGAAAAGTAATTTTCTGTTAAGACTGTAACATTTCAGACTCAGTTCTGCTCCCAAAGATTTTGCTGGAAAAACACCCTGCATGAGGTCCTAAATCTATAAACAAAGCCCAGCTAGGAGAGTGAGACGACAGAGTATCTGTCAGTGTTAGGAAATTCCAAAAACAAAGAACACACACGAGTGAAAATCCCTGTATTTCAGACACAGGAGGGACTGACAAAGCGACGGCAGGCAGGAAGCTTCTGCCTGCGTAGGGGCGGCCGGGGCAGAGCGAGCGCGGCCGCTGCAGCCCTGGTGCTGGCCCTGCTGGTGACGGGGCATGCGGCCCTTTTGCAGCGCCCGCCCAGAACAGGACAGGACGGGGTGCCCGACAGCCTGCGCTGCGGGAAAGCACAAGGACCTCACGCTCCGTCCCGACACACACGTGAAAGTACACGTGCAGTGGTCCAGGGAAGGCAAACGGCTCTGCATGTGCATATAACAAGGTATGGGGCAGCAGCTGCCCGGGTTCTGCTGCCTATACGGACCTCAAGTCAAGGCTGAAGTGTCTGAGTTTAGTGCCAATAGCATGACATGGAAAAACAACAACAAAAAACGAAAAACGGGACCTTTTTCAGTTTTAGACAATCTGAGAATTATACAATTAATATTTGTAGAGTACTAAAAACCTTGTAAACAGGTACTTTGTAATATATAAAGCTTTTTCTTTACGTGTTGGGAAAAATCAATTACAAAATAAATATTCTTAGCTTGTATTGTTGAGGTTGATATACACAGTGTATCAAATAGTCTCCTAGATAAAAAGCAAAACAGACAGGAACAACTCTACTAGCCCCTCTCCTTCCCTGAACACTGGACTAGTCGACCTTTTTCCAACCAGCAGAGCATAGCTGTTTAAAAGGCATATTTCTTGCAATTCAAGCAGTAAAAAGTTGCTAGCCATATGCCTACTAAAAGGAACTGAAAATAGAAGCAAGCGGCTCCTCTGGAAAGGGCCAGGTGCTGCCCTGCTGCCTCCTGCCCAAACCAAACCCAGCTGGACTGCAGCAAACGCTGCTTTGCTACTGAGCTGCCTGCACATCATCTAGACACATCAATATTAGTGATGACATGTTTGTAGAGATGGGGCTTTTTTTGTATATGTATGCAAGTGTATACGTATCTGTAAAATGAGTTATTAATAAGTGAGAAAATCTGTGATCCTGTAGCTGCTTCAGTTTTAGAATATACACTGCAAAGAGATATAAGAAGAGAGCAGCCTATTTTGAAAAGTAAAGCTTTTTTTTTTTAAATTCGATGAAATTTAAGATGCCATATTAAAAATGCAGCATAAGAGACTGTTTGCTGGTCTCAGGTGCTTGCAAATGGAGCTGTTTGCAGCAAGGGTGGACTCGTGATAGTTTGTCAGGAGGCACTTACAGTGCACGCAGTTAACAGGCTCACTGGCAGGCTCAGCTGCATGCGTCTGCTTGCACGGAGATGAAGCAGCCCGGCCCCGGCTGCCCTGCAATCGCTGACCAGGGGCGCAAGAGCAGCAGGGCCGTGCGGTGCGGCGGCCCCGGGGACGTTGGGGGGGCTGTGCGGGGCGCTACGGCCGCCAGCGCCCGCCGGGAGCCGCGGCTCTCGCACAGCGGCCACTCCGCCTGCAATAACAAGGAATTCACAAGGAATCTCCTTTAGTGCAGCCTGGTCAGCCTGAGAACAACAGCTCGTGCCTTCCTGACACCAGCCAGCACGCCATGGGAATTACGGTTACTTTGGTTCTGGACAGGAAGGTGTTTAAATCAAAATTAGTCTCCACTTGGCACCTTGCTGCAGCCCAGTGAGAAGGGAAAAACAAGCACCCAAACAGTAACTGCAGAAATAAGAAATAGTTATTCTAAACAGTCACCTTTCCGGAGAGGGACACCACTAGGGTAAGGAAAGCTCAGCTCTGCTGGTTCGGAGCAAGGAAAGGGTTAAGCACAGCTCAAACTCACTGCATCTCAGGTTTTCAGAGGCTGCCATTTAAAAGCCAGCCACGTGCGGTCAGTCATTGCCCCGATGGCGAGGCCCGCGGCGCTCCGCGATGCCGGAGCCGCGGCGCGGGGGCCGCTCGGGTCAGGGTCGGGTTAGGCGCGGGGGCCGCTCCGGGCGGCGGCCAGGG
>VZSG01000367.1:604791-634160 GCA_013398315.1 Nothoprocta pentlandii | reverse complement strand
GCCCCGCAGCCCCGGGAAGCAGTTGTGCTACGGCTGGTTGTGTCGCACTGAACGTGCGTGAAGGGAATGTGCGCCGCCTCTCTGCCACGACGTGAGGCCCGCAGACCTGCGGCTAGGGAAGACGGGACGAGGTGCGAGGGGCAGAGCTGCTGGGCTCCCCGTGACTCCAGGGGTCCGTGCCAGGAGATCACAGAGCTCGTTAGTCTAGGAAAGCACTGCTGAACATCCCAGGTGAGAATGCGGGCCAGACGGGAAGCGGCCTCCAGGGGCCGCAGGCCTGATCCTCTCCCAGGAGGGTCATCCATGAGACTGGACGAGGTGTTAGCCTGAAAACCTCCACGGGTGGCGATCACACAAAATAAGTGACAATGTTTTCTCTGGGTGTCTGCACAAAGATTCCTCAGTAGCTTGGCACTAGGATAGGTTAGATGGAGAAAAAGGAAAGCAATGTGAAGCCCCTGAAAGGAGAGCCCGTGGGGCACGTGTGCACGGGGAGGAGTTTGGTCCGTGGCCGCGCTCCGCATGGCTTCACGTGCAGAATGCGGCAGGGGCTGAAGGTTCATAGCGGTCTGTGGAGGCCAAGGCGGTGCCCGAGGCAAGTTCTGGCCCGCTTGGGTCAAAGGGCTCCCTTTGCCCAGGTGGCTGCTTGCCTGGGTTGGAGAGGGGCTGTGGAGTGTGGCTGCTGGTTGAAGTTCACAGGTGCTGCAGCCTTGTCTCCTAATGAAGCAAGAGCCTTTTCCATGCAGACTGAGGATTGTTTTCTCAGGTTTTGGTCTACTGAATAAACAACCCCTTTCTCAGGAGAGAAGCGCCAGCCCGCTGTAGTGGGTGGCCCTGTTCCCCCTGCTTAGCTGTGGTTCAGGGGCACCAGGTGACGTGCGCATTTATGATGGGTTGTAGAGGGCAGCAGTCTGCCCGCTGCATGTCCACAGCGACTTGTAGGTGGCAAAATCCCTCTCTCTGTCAGGGTTGAAATTGGACCATCTTTGGTACCGCTAGCTCTGTGTTTGCAGTGAGCTTGTTGCCCAGCTGTGTCACAAAGTCCAGTTTGGGTTTAGAAAAACATCTTACTATCCTCTCTGGAGGCCCTGGCAGCCTTTTTGGGAAGAGGGCTACAGCTGAATGATGACGGCTTGACAGCTTCCTCTGGGGGAAATGGCAAGAGCAGAGGGATGTGGGAGGGTTGTAGGCAGCAGCCTTTCCCCACATGCAGCTGAGCCGGCGCTCGCAGTGCTGCGGGGCTGCCACAGCCGAAGCACGCGGGATTCTGCAGCCTGGGAAGGCCAGGATGCCTCCCTGTCATGGCAGGGCCACTGCCATGTAAGTAGAAAAGTGGCAATACGCTGTCAGCACAAAGTGGGAGCTGTAATTTCCCAGGTATCTACCCATAACAACAGCTTTGCTCTCTTAGTGAGCAGCCTCCAACTTAATTACACTGTATGATTAATCATGAAGATCTGATTTATAAAGCTGACACTGGAGGCCTACAGCGACTTCATTCTGATACCCTTCACATCGCCAAGAACGTTCAGAAACTCACCGTGCTGCATGGCAGCGGCTTCTGGTGCAGTACATGGTGCCCTGTAAGCTGATAAAACCCAGCTGCTGTTGATAAATAGTTGGTAGCCATGCTGCACGTGAAAGCCCTGTAGTATGTGGAGTTCTGAGCGGGCAGTTCTTTAAATGACCCAAATCCTCATCACCAGCTGCAGTCTGTGTGCAGCCTCTTGGTTTTTCTGAGCTGTCAAGAACAGAAGCTGCTGCGCTGAGTCCCACAAGAGGGTGGGAGCAGCCCACGGAAGCGGGAGCTTGGAGGGAGGCTCTCCAGGTGGTAGAGACCACAATATTTACGGCATTCCATGGGGCTGTTGAGGCACCCGTGCCTGTGTTGTGGCACTTGTGCTGCTGAGTCTTTCTGCATCGCTGGGTGTCATTTTCCCTTTGTAGCTTGTAGGCAGCATTCCTGATTTTATCTGCAGGTGTAATGTGAGTCAACAGAGACTGAAAGGGGCTGCCCAGGGTGGGGGTGACCGAGCGACTGGTGCCGGTCCTGGTGCTGTGCTGGTCTCAGTGGCGCTCCTGGCACAGCCGCAGCATGGGCCGCGGTTGGGGGGCTCCCCCACTGGGGAGGGCTGAGCGAAAGGCGCCTTTCGCCCAGAGGGGGAAGCTGGAAGGTGCCTCCCCCGTCTGGTTCTTATGCCCTCCTGGCCCCGGCTGTGCTGGGGGTTGGTCCCAGGATAGGCGCAGCACGGGTGCGACCTGGGCGCAGTGTGGCGAGCAACGCGGTGGCAGCTGCAGCTCCCGGCCAAGCCCGGCGCCTTCCCACGCCTGGTGCCCCGCTTTGCTCAGCCCCAAACATGGCTTTTCTTTCCCTCCAAAACCCATTTGAATTTGGAATTTAATTCAGCATTTTGAGGAACAGTCTGCTTATAATTAAAATGAGAAAATACATCTACAAAAAGAATTCAATGGAAGTCCATTCGGTCTATTGCTGGGGTCAGATTGGAGCTGCGTTTTAACTAGTTATATGGCCTATGAGCTATTAGATGGCAAGGGAATGAGAAAGGCGTTAGATTAAGTTCTGTGCCGTTTACAATTGCCAGGTGATGCTGTAAGTCAACACTTGACACAACTGCTGTAATTTGGCCATTCCAAGGGCAAACGCAAACCCAGGGTTGAGCAAGCAGTGCAGGACAGTTGCTATGGTAGCAGTGTTCATTTACCGAGCAGAACGGGTAAATGAGGTCCTCCCTTTAAAGTTTAATGTGTTGTTAGGTGGCTAACTGTGAGATTATTGCGAAAGCCCAAACACCTCCAGTGAGTCTGTCATCACACCCCCCCCCCCGCTTTTTTGTTCTTTCTTTATGGGAACTGTCCAGCAATAGAATTTTAACCTGAGTTATCCCACTGAAAGTACACCACAGAGCTGTGCTGGCATTTAAAGCAGAAGGAAGCAAAAGAGATCTGTCACTGTCATTTAGCCAATGGGTTAGTATGATTGTATTATGCAATATATAGATGATTGTATCAGTTTTGCAAGATTGTGTTATTTAGAATATTAAAAATTAAGCCTGTTGTCACCTATGTTGTTCTCATTCCTGTTTTCCAGAGAGAGATGTAAGATCCTTATCTTGTGGTAAGAACTATTTAGACAGTTATGTGCTGCTAAGGGTGGGTGGCTCGGTTGTTGTGTTCCAGGCGGTGTCTCTGTGTGGGCCTCCCTGGCCCACTCTGCCCCTGGGTAGCTGCAGTGGCCCGGGAGCCTGTGCAGGGATGCGGGGGCCTCGGGGTGCCCCAGGGCTCCAGGCTTGCTCGTCTTACCAATGGGCTTGCTCATCTTATAGGCTTTCACCAACAGGCAGAGAGGGAGGCGCAGTTTGTTTGCTGGGAGACCTTAGGTGTGTGCACCAGAGAGAACTGCTGGCCGGTTGACAGGAGAACTAGAAAAAATCAGAGACATCCTGTGCTGGAGTCGGGACTCGTTTCCATTGCTCTGAATATGCGTAGGACTTGAGCACCCTGCATGAGGGACCTGAAAGGGACAACTTGAAGCAGGAAGCAGTGTAAGCCTGTGATGCGGCAGTGCAGCGCCGCGGAGGCTTTTAGGTTAAGCTAAAAGCATGTTGGAGCAGTCGCGGTGTGCGTGGTGCCGCAGGCCCCGACGCGTCGCTCGGGCCGTGCTCACTGTGCAGCTGCACGCGGGGACGGGGTTGCGGATGGGCAGCGACGCTCTGTGCCTGCCAGTGCGACCACAGTGGTAAGTCCCCTGCAGATGTTGGGCAGGTGAATTTAACAAATACTGCTCTGGGACAAGCACTCCTTGGCCGCTTGTTTAAGTAAAGACTCTGGAATCACCACTGTGTTCTAGCAAACAGAGCCTGAAGCATGCGGGATGCGCTTTTGTCTCTCCCATGAGTTAATTTTCCCACGTATCTTGTGATTTCTGCCAGTTTGAAGCCAAAAGGAAGACTATTTTTTGCAGGATTTTGCTTATTACAAAAGCAGTGATTTGCCAGGCACCAGTGTAACAGACAGCTGCATTTCAGTTGAGAAAGAGGTTCAAAGCAGGAAGGAAAACTTGGGCTCGTTGTTAGCTGGAATTGGAACCACTTGGTGTCTTTGGTAGGCGTTTGCATTTGATTTGCAGTTCTTGTAGTGGTGGGAATATTAAAGACACAAGCGCCTCAAAGAAAGATGGAAATACAGACGCCGAAGGGGGCTGGGGCTGAGAGTCTTAGAGCGGGGGTTTGCACTCAGGTTGATAACATTTTCACTGCTCTGGAAATTGGTATATGTGTTACTGAAGCCGTGCCCTGTTTCAAAAATATTTTTTGGTGCTGGAAGTTTCTGCTTGAGGTAGATAAACTGAAGAAAGCAGATAAAACGAAGAAAGCAGCGCTGGTTGGAGCTTGGTCCGCTCGGTCCTAGGCTGGCCTGGCGGCAGCCCCGTGCCCAGCCGAGGCTCCACACGCTGGCACTGCTGCGGAGCCGCACGGCCAGGCCTGGCGAGCTGCCGGCTGGGAACCGGCTCTGGGAGCCCCAACGGGCACCTGCCTCTGAGGTGGCACCTAGTGCAGCTGCCGGGTAACTTGTCACCCTGCCAGGACTCCGTGTTTCTTGTTTGCGGGAGCCCTCCTGGGAACTGCTCTGGAATGGGAGCTGTAAAGTCAGGCTCTCGTGGGGCGTTTTGCTGCTTGGCGCCCTGTGTTCCGGTGGCTGCTCTCTCCCACCTCAACTCGGCTGTTTAATATGAAGCTTCATAGAGCAAGGAGTTGTTACTTTCGCATGATGTAATGGACATTTATCTGAGGAAAGGCTGGGCATGAGTCTTCAAGGCATCATTTTGTGCAGCAAGCTATTGGGTAATTCTTTATACCTTTGGTAAAAAGTAATATTTAGGGTATCAAAAGTTATTTTTAAAGGATCTGTATTGATTTTATTTCAGGTTTCTTACAACGTATAACAGCCTTACAGACAAACACTTGGCTGGATATTTCAGCAACAGGAGGATAAGACGACATCTGCAGAGATCAGGACTGGTGAGACTGAAAAATTTGCTTTTGTGAAGAAAGAATTCTGTGTTTCTTTGGATACTGCAAAAGACAGAACCCTGAAGGTTGCACTGTTTCTTTTTATGTAGGAGGGATAGGTTGCTATTGGTAGGAATCAGCCAGCCAAGCCGTGACATGAGTGTGCCAGATGCAGGCGATGTGGCGCTGCTGCAACGCAGAGCCCGTCTGTCCCGTCCGGGTGTCACCCAGGGCGCTGCTACAATCAGTGCCAGCAAGATGTGGTGCCGTGGGGCTGGCAGCTCCCGCGTACCCAGCCGGGCTCCCAGCGTTGTCCTGGGCTGTTGTCTCTGTTTAGGTGTCCTTTGTCCTCTGGTTTCTTCTTTACTTGCATTTTGTTTGTTTATGCCAGATCTCAAAGAGTGGAAGAATAATACCTGAGAAGGAGTACCGGCTAAATGCTATGAGGAAGGACCACCAGAAATATGTACAGGAGTGTCTGGCTCAGGCCATATTTCATAAGGTCCTTGACATGGAGGTAGGTGTTCCCTCCTCCAGGGGTGACAGTGTGGCGCCCTTAGTCTGTGCTGGGCTGCTTCCCGCGCCCGGCATTCCTTCGAGGGGCTGGGCGTCCTTGCTTCTCTGTGCTCGAGGATGCCCACGCTGTCCACACTCGCACCTCGCTGCCGTGCTGTGCCGGCGCTCCTAGGTGCACTGGGCCAGCTCTGCAGGCGAGCTGGGGGAGGCCTGTGCAGCGCCGCCAATGAGCCTCGCTGCAGGCGGGATGCTCCCGGAGCTGCAGGTGGGATGCTCCTGGAGCTGTGGCCCCCCTGGGTGCGCGGCACACACCAGAGCTACCAGTCTTACTGGATATTGATGGCTGGTAAAGCACGTGCTGTCAGATATTACACCTATTGTTGCTGAACCTTGGCCAGAGAACGCGCAGTGCTGAGGAGGGGGTGCCCTTGCTGGTCTCTGTGTGGCACCAGCCATTGTGTGTATGGCAGCAGTCATCGTGGGACAAGTGCCTTCCCACACAATATACTGCAGTAATTAAAGGCAAGATTTTCTTTAGTGTTGCGCTACCGTATGCACAAAGAAGAGGCTGAGTAGTCTCTGAGAGAGGATCCTACCCTATGTGCCCTAGGTTGGACAAGTGGTAAGCACATCTTTCCAAAATCAAAGCTTTTGCTTGGCTGTTGTTTTTGGGGGTGATTCAGTGGCTGAACTGACTTCAGTGCGTTACTGTGGACCCTAGAACGCCATCCCCATATGCTCTTCAGCCTGTGTCCTGGTAAGTAAGGGCAGGTTGTCCCAGATGGCCCTTTTATGTACATGAAGGATGAAGGTGGAGGAAAACATACTGTGCTACTGCTGTGGCGCTAAGGAGTACATTCTCACTGGAATACAGGCTGAAAGGAATCAGTGGGAGATCTGAGTTACTCAAGCCCTAATCTGCTCCTCTCATTTTCCCCCAAAATATGTAGACAGACAATGACCACAGAGCACAGAGTGATAAGTGGTTACTCCAGAGAGATCATGTCATTTGGAATGTTCATGTCACATGAAAAACTTAAAGGTTACAGTTGAAATGTAGGGATATATATCTTAATCTACTTCTTTTTTTTCCCTTACAAAAGGATAAAATTAATTAATAAAATTAATTCAAATTGATAGGTTATGGGATGTGAATTTGCAGCCGATTTGTTTGATTTATTTTTTGTTTGTTTAATTTTTGAAAGTGATTGAAAATATTATGTATCTTAACTGAGTACAAAGTTTGGGGACATTCCTGTTGCATGTGAACTGCATATCTTAAATGTAAGAGTTGAGTTGGTCCCTATGACTTCAAAATTGCTCAGTTGTTCCCTTGGCAGTGCTAACACACGCAGGTATAGTGCAAAGGGGCCGAATCAATATTAACTTTGTACTGGGCTTCAATGAGGATGCTGACCAGGGAGCATGCAAGTGATGGGCAGAGCAGAACCAAGCGTTCTGGTACTCGCTGATACCTAAGTGTCCTAATTGATGAGATTTCTCTTTCTTTTACATTGATAGCGTTATCATCAACTGGAAATAAAAAGGAGACTTGAAAATTTTGTGAGAAAGGAAAGAGTGCAAAAAATCAAGGTAAGGGCTAAGTGGTAATGAGTACTGGTGGGATCTGGCAGTCGTGCTGTGCTAAACTGCCAGTCGGGCCAGAGATTCACTGGGCCAAATATCGTGCCTGCAACAGTGGCAGGTGCTTATGGAACAAGCACAATAAATAAGCGAGTAGAAATGATCCTGCCCCAGGATACATTTCTCCTTCCATCATCCAGCAATTCAGGGACTTCTGTGAATGTGTCTGATTTCTTTTGAACCAGACTTCTGCAGTGTTCTTGGCTGTGCAATTTAATTATGAATTGTGTGAAACAGTACTTGCATTCTGCATGTTAATTCATTTATCTTGTAGTAATGCTGTTGGATATTTCCTTGTTCTTATTATGAAGAAGTTATTAACTGTTCCTCTTTTCTAAGGCATTCATGTTTTTAAGGACCTTTATCATAATCCTCAGTTTTCCAAGCTGGAGATCCCCAGTCTGCCGAATTTTTCATACTTGGGCCATTCCAGATTTCTCATTACTCTTGCCACTTTTTCTATTTTTGCTAGCTTTGCTATTTCCTCTTTGAAATGGGAAACCAGGTACAGATGAATAATTTAAGATATGTGTGGCAGTTCTTCCAGTAATTTGAGACACTATTTGCTTGTGACTGCTTTGGAGTCATGTTGAGCTCATATTTTCACTTGCTTGCATCTCTATCTGCTTTAGCAGAAGCAGCATGTAAATAATGAAATGAGGCTTTGGAAGTCTTCGCTTTGGTGTTGTGTAGTCAAAGGCTCAGTCATGGAAATCCCACTGAAGTCAATAGCTCTCCCAATTAAGTCACTTGGACTCGTGTTGGAAAAATTGTTCTCGTCTTGGCTGTAATACCTTCCACATCTTGTTTCTTTATTAGGAGTCTGCACACACTGGAAAGAGTGCACAGAGAGGCTGGTTACTTCTTTGTGCGGTTGCAAAGCAAGGTCTTTTTTGTTTAAGTATAAATAATATAATTATGAGCAATTATCAGAAAATTTTCATGACAACCCTGATCACTGTAGTAATCGCAAGGGCATTCTGCTGCCAGGAAATCCCCACAATAGAAGTAGCATAGTTCCTGTGGGGAAGAGCATGGCAAGGTTCTCTGTCTGTGAAAGGATTCCAGACTTTGGTGATTTTGCAACATAAACCAAGATTGTTGGCTTCAGTGAGCAGTGTAGGGCAGACACCTGTAGATCTGTGTTCTGTATTTCTGGAGTGATGCTACACTGCAACACAGGAAGCTGCCTGGCGTTAGCAATGATTCCTACCTCATGCTCAGTGAATTTGACTGAAAAGCTGGTCTAAAAGGAAAGGACAGATAACTGAGCAAGGGAGGAGGAGACGTAGCTAGCTATTTGCAGAAGTACTGTCAGCCCGCTGTGGGGCTTCTGAGAGAGGAAAATATGGCAGAGGGGGCAGCAGTCAAGGCAAGGAAGTGGAGATAGAGGAGATCCTCCAATTTTAAAAATAGAGGCTTTCAGTCAGACCAAGAATTGGAGAAGCATAGAAAGAAGGGCATGTGAATTGGATTGAGGCTGGAGAGAGCTGTAGGTAAAGAAATTGTAGAAAGAACAAGTCTTTTCCCCTTTGGCCATCCTCTCCTTCTTCCCTTGATTTCCTTGTGTGCTGTTAGTTTTGGGTCTCCACTTTGACTGAAGAGTGGTTAACCAGGTATTCAATCAGGTCTAAGCAAGCTGCTTGTTACTTGCAGCTGCCCTATGACAGCCGGGCAGAAGATAGCTCAGACATTGCTGTGAGAGTACTTGGTAACTCAGAGGTAAAATTCTCTGTTCTTTCAGGTGGAACAATCCAGAAGGTCTGTGAAAGATGCTAACCTTGTACTTTCCCCACATCCACCACTTGGTCCAAGAAGTCATTATGGGCTCCTTCCTCTAGTGACTGGAGAACGAGCTAGACATTCACAATTGGTGAGTTCACCAAATACTCTATGTGCTCTGATGTAAGCACAGTCAAAAGCATGCATGTATACCTAGATATGCCTACATATATCCAGATATATCTACAGCACTGACTACCCTGTTTGTTCTAGACTGGGGCCCCATGCGGCATCACTTGAGGCTAATTTTCTGTTTGCAGGATTGTGTCATGATAAAGTAAGCTGAAAAAATTGATGTTGCACATCAAAACTTAGAAGAAAAAAAGAGTTTTACTTTGTGATAAACCTGCTTTAATCTTTCTCTCTTCTACCTGTCATGTCACCCAAGGCTAGGTCTGACTCAGTACGCTAAATGTTGTCAACAAATATTGTGGCTGTGAGCAAGTTTATGCATGTAAAACTTTGAAATTATGGAGATCCTTTCAAAAAGGGTGATGAAAGGGCAAAGTAAAACTAAATCTCATGGTAGAAGGTTGTGCTTTGGGTTTCTTGTGACTCAGAAGGGTCTTACTCTCATGTTAAAAGGGCAGAGAAAGAACATTAATAAAACTTCTGAAATACAACAAAGACGTAGTCTCATGTCAAAGGCTAAATATATAGTGTCCTTTAAACTGACTCAGCATTTCAATAAATGCTAATTGGTGCAAATTGATGCAATGCTTCCAGTTCTGAATTACCTTCCCTTCCCAACACTATACAGAGAGCACAGGGACCTCAAGTTGATCTTAACCCTGGACGTCCTTATCATCATCATCAACAAAAGGAGTCTGTATTTTTAGGAATGGTGAGTTAATTTTTATGTATTTATTCTTAAGTTCTTAACATTTTTACTTGGTGTTCTGAAGGCTATAAAAGAAAAAAATCAAAGTGCTGATATTGAATCGACATGCTTTCCTCGTGCATTCTCTCAGCATCCATGAGCTGAAGGCCCCACTGCGGATCACGTTACTATGGTTGTTGAGTTTACTGAGCTTGATTCAGGACTGCACTATGAGCAGATAGCAAAAAAAGCCAGATTTATGGCCAAGAAACTTTCTGGATACTCCAGTTTTTGGGTTCTCAGTTAGATATGTTCATAGGGTCTTCTTTTTCAGATGCAGGAGGTACTGTAAAACTAAGTTTCCTGAAGGTACCTCAGAATTACTAATGTCTTCTGAAAGTCCTGATCAGCACTATGTTTTTTTCTTATGGTGCTACTGTACACTGGACACTGTGCACTAAGTCTCTCGCCTTTTCTAGACTGCTGCTTCTCGGCCAAATACCGCTCCAGGAAACCTGCAGGGGCCCCGTCAGCACCAGCCCCTTGGCAGTGCTGCTGCCGTGCAGAACATCTCAGACCTTAAGCGGAGGAGCCCCACACTTGACAATGATCAACAGTTTGCCAGTGGGGTGAGGACATATTTCACTTTGAAAATGAAATAACTTTAGGAACGGGTTCATAGTACAGCTTGTTGTTGCAATTCTGAGAATTGTAGGCAACACACAACATGTCTACAGAATCATAATTTAGGATCAGCTTTTATTTACTTCCTTTTAACTCACCCTTGTTTTTCCAGATTTTGTCTTACTGGTCTAATGTCCAGTCTTTGGTCAGTGTCATGGAAAATTTGCTGATTTTGTTTGCAGGGTAAAATCCATGTGTGTGTAAAATCTCTCTCTACACAGATTTTTCTGTCATGTGGGGAGAGGGAAGCAGCCACCTAGTTAATACTAATATGTCAAAAAAGCAGTCCTGCAGATTTTTGTCTTTGTCTACAGATAAAACTCCTCCATTTTTTTTTTTTTTTCTTTTTCCTTCTTACTAAGCCACTCTAGTGGGGTTGAGGAACTCTGTCTGGAGTAATAAAAAATGATCTTGATGTGTACATAGTACTTTCAGGAGAGATTTGGACTTGTCTTCTGTATTCTAGGAAACATTGCGTTAATTGGCTTTGCATCAAAAGCTCCATGGGACAGGATAATTTTAGAGTGAGACTGTGACCTGTTGCTACTCACTGGCAGAACTTACATCAGTAGTTGCCCTCCTGCTCTGCATTTACTCTGTATTGTGATGCTCACAATCATTTCCCCAAGAATCTGCTGGCATTATCTCTGTCGGTGCTCAGATTATGGGTTATTCATATAATAAATCAAGATAGCTATTGATGAAACAGCTAAATCGATTGTTGATTTTGAAAAGATGATGCAGAACTCAAATCCAGAGCATGCAGTGGCTGCAGAATTTCTTCCCTCTATGCTGCACATTTCATTGCCTTGGTCCTCTGTTTGCATTTCATTCTGAGGGAGAGCTAAACCTCCACTGCAAATGAGAGAGAGGCCTTTGAAATGCACCTTGTATAGTTGGTGCCAAGCAATTTTACTGCTGGAAGATCCTGGCGTTTTTGGAATTCGCTTCCCAGCCGAGGGAGAACAGCAGTGCTGTGGGATTGTGTGGCATTCTGCCAGCTTGCCCATAGTACGTGGTTTGTAATATACATGTGTATCTAAGGGGGATGTTTTCAAGTAGTCTGATCTTGGTTTCTCCATTTGTGTTTGTTGCTGTGCAGATTAAAAGAAAACATTTAAGAACAAAAATGACTGCTGAAGGGGCAAGTTTAAAATGTTCTTTTTTTCTGGAAGTATCTGTTACTAAATGTAAAGAACAGTTGAACTGCTGCTAACTTGATATGCTCTGTAGCTCTTTTAGTGTGATTTACTTAACCTGGTTAAAATGTGTTTCCAGGGGGAGAAGAGTCAGTTAAGATTTATGAACTCGATAGAATATGTGGCTGGCATGTCCCCGTATCGACTGCCCATCATTAACAATTATGTGATACCAGTACCACCTCCTCCTCTGCAAGCAGGAGGCAGGAGTGTAAAAACAGGGAGGAATGGGATGCCCAGGAGAAGACGATTTCGTCCCACCACTGCACCAAATGACTTGGAGCAACTTTTAACAAAGGTTGGTTATTTTCTTCTGTTTCTTCATTAATGTATAGGTGTATTTACATCCCTGAGGAAGGTTTTACATGATGCTGAATTGTGTGAATGCATATTTTGCCTGAAGATTCATATGAATTTTCTTCAGAAATTTCCAGCTGTTAAAATATAGCTATCATCCATTTCTCTGTATATTAAAGCATTTGGATTTTTTCATTAGTTAAAAAGGAAAGATGCTTGAACAGAAAGCCTTAGGAAGTCCCATTTGAACTTGTAAATCTTCAGCTGAAGTTCTCCTTACCAGATCAGCCAGCCTGTTGGCAAGAGGCTTAGTGAGGTGGATCCCATCTCTCCCAAGTAGATGCTGAACTTCGAAAAGGATTGCTTAAATGAATGTGCTATTAATATCTGCAGAGGTCACGCTCATTGGGCTTGCTTAGAATCTGTTTTGATAGGAAAAAGTTGCTTGTAGGTCACTTCTCACTTTCCTGACTCCCAGAATTGTCATGAATTCATGCCCTTTTTGTGAGTAAGGCAGCTGGAGCCCAGGGCCTGAATTTGTCCCCGAAGGCTGCGGCTTGCTCTGTTCCCTGGTACCTGGCCAGCATCGTCTCTCCTTGGTGCAGTTCTTCCTGGAGACCTGCAGTTGTACTTCGTGCTTCAGCCCTTCAAAATCAGGAGAGTGGAGAGAAAAAAAAGCTGACTTGGGCCTAAAGATTTGCTAATCATTTTTGATCTGTTTGATATTCAGATGTTACTAAATGCAGTAAGCAGTGAAGTAAATTAATACTTATTAAATATACTGCGTGTATGGGATCTTTGTGCTCACCTTGTGTTAGTTGGGAACTGTATGCATTTTTGTGTGTCTTTTCTGCTGCAGAATTCTGAAAAATTCCACAGGCCCTCAATACGTAGCAATGCACTTGTTACCATGATCTTCTTAGGAAAAGGTGTGCGTTTATCTCATGATGTTGCTGATTTCAGAGATGAAATCAAAGTCTATCAGCAGCACTGTGGAGGAGAAAACTTGTGTGTTTACAAAGGCAAGCTCCTGGAAGGAGGTAAGGAGAGAGCTGAAGAGCTTATCTTGAATCTGGCAACATCTTCTTTTATGGCTGGTATCATAGTGTGATATCAAAATGATTTTAGCTTAATTTGGCCAATTTATGGGCGTCCAGGGACTTTCACACCAGTTGCCTCCAAACAAAATCCAGATTTACTATTTCATAATAGAAAATGAGGTTGTAATTGTCCAAGGGCCAATGGGTCCAAGCTGAAACCCAGGCAGCTCCATGTGCATGTGAGGAAGAACTTCTTCACCGTGAGGGTGCCTGAGCCCTGGCCCAGGCTGCCCAGGGAGGCTGGGGAGACTCCTTCTCTGGGGATCTCCCAACCCGCCTGGGTGTGACCAGGTGCCCCGAGCTCTGGGTGTCCCTGCAGGGGTTGGACTGGATGATCTCTAGAGGTGCCTTCCAACCTCAACCATTCTGTGAGTCTGTGACTCTGTAATCTGTCCCCCAGGGTTGTGGATGTACCATACTGTGCTCATAGGTCTGGTTCAAAGCCTTCCTTGCAGGACGTTCAGCCGCCAGTGCTGCAGCTCTGCCGCCCGGGGTGCCGCAGGCAGCGCCGTGCGGAAGCTCCAGGGACCTCCTGCACCATCAACTGGGAAAGTTCCCGCTGCTCCAGCTGCCCGTGGTTCATGAGCACCTTGGGGGCAAGGGGCAGAGTGCAGGGCATGTGTGATAGGAGGCTCCGTTGCTGCAGCAGCAGGGAAAAGCCAAAGCAGCAACACATTAGCTTGTGACAAATGTGTCCAGCTTGGTACTGCTGCGCTGGAAAGAGAAAAGTGCTCTGTGTATGGAGGAGGTCAAGCTTTACAGCCTCATTAGTACAGCTGAGAACAAAAGGACCTGATCTCAGATGCTTTGGGTGCTTTGGAGATAATGCAGATCAGATGCAATAGATGCAGTTGCCTGACAGTGAAGTGTAACCCTTTTCTCTGAGCACTTTCCCTTCTTCATTTGCAGAGACCTTTCAGTTCATCTCCAGAAGGCACCATGGCTTTCCATTCAGCCTCACCTTTTTTCTCAATGGGATGCAGGTGGACAGGTTGAGCTCTTGCTGTGAGTACAAACATCAGAAGCATTCCAGGCTGGGAGGCAGACATGGATATTTTGGTTTTCTCAATGTGGAGAGAGCATCTCCTTGCTATAGGTATGGAGACAGAGTGCACTTTGCTCACTAAGTCTTAGCAACACCATTTTTAGAGTGTTTACCATTTTCTTCTTTTTAAAAGCCTTCTGGCACTCTGCTGCTCTTTTGAACCCGATCTGTTTCCAGGCATCCCTTGAAGCATCTGCAGAATGGGGTTTTTCATTTGAGTCCCACATGCAAGGATGCCATCAAGGCCAGTTGATTCTGTGCTGCAGCTGCAGCCGTTACATGCACTAGGCACAGGCGTTTCAGTATCTCAAAGATAACTGAAAGAATATCGAGAACAAAAATAGGAAGAGTAGATCTCCTTTCAGAAATGTTACATTTTCAGTTTTGCCGGCACAAAAAGCAAGATTCCTAAACTCAGTAATTTTAGGATGTCACAGTTTGTAAACAGCTGCAGGGAACAGGAGTGCACAGCAACTTTACACAGGAAGAGCAATTCTGAGGAAGAAAAAATCTCTTAGGCCCTTCCAGGGTGCTTCTGAGAACGAGAAGCCCTTTTTCGGTGCCCTTGCTGTCTGTGCGGTGCAGCCGCGTTTCACCTCAGGCAATACCATGAGCTGCTGACGGTGCCTGCAGCCCTTCCGTGCTCCCTGAAACCAGTGGAGGGGTTCCAGATCCCGTGTTTTTTTTTTGTTTTGTAGGTGCATTATTGCAATGGGCCTGGACAAAAAGCCGTCCCCTCCCAAGAGGAAGACAGAGGAGGGGAGCGGTGAGAAGGCAGCAGGGCTCCGGGGAGCCGGCGTGCCCGGGGAGCCAAGTGAAAGCCACGCGGAGCAGAAAGTAGGACAGGATCCAATGGTAGCCGTTTCATCGTGTCCTGGAGCACGTGTGGAACCTGTGGAGGGCACAACGGAGACAGGAGAGCAGTACACAAGAGCAGGAATGAAAGAACTATCTCATCATGAGATTGAAGATAGTCAGGAAGACATGGGTAAAAATGGTAAAGTATTCCAGAGCACAAACAGGGTGAAAAATGGGAGAGGAGAGTTAGGGAGAAGGTACAGGACTGTGGGCTTCTAGCTTCGTTAGGAATTTATACTCCCTTGGGATACTTCACGTGAGGAATGTGGGGAAGATGTCACAGAGGCTGATGGCTGTTTGTAGTTGAAGCTTAGTGGGACTCCTCTCAGTTAAATGACAAGATGAGAGGATTTTGCAGGAGCCAAAGCACATGTAAGGAGGATGGAGAGGCTGAAACAGGGACCTGAGGGAGCTGGGAAAGCAGGAGGAAAGTGGGCACAGTGGCAGGACAGCTGTGAAGAGGGACAGCAGCAGTAGATGGGCCTGGAGGAGGAAATGGGACTGTGTGTGTGTTGCTGCCAGGCTGGCGCGAGAAGAGCTCCTTGGGGAAGGAAGAGAAGGCGGCAGGAGGTGGGAGCTGGCGGCCACCTGCCCGTGCAGGCCGAGGGCAGCGCTGTGGGGAGGAGGCCGAGTGGGCTGGCACGGGCAGGGTGCTCGGCTGCATCTGGCGCCTGCGGAGTTGCTTGGAATCCCTTGGCTCAGTGCCTGCGGGACGGAGCTGCCGTGGGCGCCCAAGGCTCTTCCTAGGCACCATTCTGCCAGGCTGCCCAGCCACCCCTGTGCGAAGCCACCCTGACCTCCAGCTTCCTCGCTTTTCCAGATCTTCTGCTTGGCTCCAGGTCTCCCAGCTCACCTTTCCCTGATTTCACGCTGCTGGGAAGAAACTCCTCTTCCCTCTCAGTAATGCATGCATAGATTGTCGTGGCTGACCATCTTCACCTCTTCTGCTTGAGACCTCTCTGGTTTCTCTTGACAGAGATTTAAAAGGGAAGATCAGACAGAGACTTGCTAAAAGTTTGCCTGAGGAGTGTTTCTTGTGGCAGACATAGATAATCTCTGAGATATAAAGCAGTGTGGTGCAGCCCCAGCTTCATGCTCGGAGGGTGCCATTTTCCCCAGTGCCACCTGAAGCCAGTCCCTTTGGTCCTCAGTCTGTTTACACATCTGCTACTCCTAGGGAAGACCATGAACACAGCCTCTTCTTTTACTCCTTATTAAAAAGGATTGTCAGAGTAAGTTGTCCTTCTATAGATTTTTTTTTTCCTGCTTCCAGTTCCTGTTCCTCCTTTCAGGATTTTTTGTGAGTTCCTGTGCATGTGCTCTGGTGACTAATGAAGCCTTTTCACTTCCAGGAGGTGGGCATCTTTCTGACAGTTACCCAGGGAGACTTCACTTCCAACACTGCAGTTGGAATGTTAATTGATTTCTAATGCAGAAGATAAATCCACTTATTTTGTTAATTCTCACTGTGTGGGTAATTGTTATTTGCATAATTGGTTCTGCATCAGATACTCTTCATGTCTCTGTTTGGCATTCTGTCACTTCACCACTTCAGAAGCGTTGGTGGAAAGAAGAGGTGACCAGTTAAATCTGTACGGGGAGAAGTTACAGCCGAGAGGGACAGGTAGCGTGGTGGTGGTGACGGTTCCCCTGCGCTGCTCAGGTTTATTCTCTCAGGTTTATTAGTGGTGGCAGCAGAACTGCTGCATTTTGCATGGAAGTGTGCTGACATCGCTGTACATTCTGGTGTCTGGGATTTAAATATTGCAGCCTTGCTTAGAAAGGGAAAGGTTATTCATTAAATGTACATGAAGTACGTTTCTTCACAGGAGGTGTGAGCAAAGTTATCTATGACATGTGGCAGTTTGTGAGGGTGGCACCCTGGGATGAAAGCCAGGCCCTGTTACTGTAAAAATAGTAATTCTGGGGTAGGTTTCAGTTCAGTGGGATTCCACCTGGGAAGTGCATGGACATTTGCACTGTGTGGTAACAGATGTCCTTTTCAGTGCCCTTTAGATTTGATGGATTAATTTAGTTTGTAAGCTACCTCTTCACTAATGTGCCTTGTCAATCCACATTTATCTGACTTGGGACTGCAACATACTTCCTTTCTACAGCTTCCTCTGTTGCTTATATGTTTTTGTATACAGTTTCTTTATTTTGCAATGGTTATTTTTTAATTTTTTAATATACTAATGATACTTACTGCATCATTCAGTATATTTATTGCATTTTTGTTACTCCCTCTATGAAGAACAGAATGCTGCTTTTATTATAATGTGCTTACAATTCCTCTGTGTGGTCTCACTCTTTCCTGATTTTTTTTCTAAGTGAGCAAAAACAAATGGAAAAGGAGGTTAATTAAATTAACCTTTGTCTACTTAAAAAGGTCTTTAGTGATTGTGAATTTAGTTCTCTGTCTCACAGCAGAATTCTTTTATTTTAGACTATGATGAAGATTTTGAAGCAGATGAAGACGTTAATGAAGAAGGACAGACTAGTGATCAAATGAGTGGAATGTCAAAGTCATCCACAGATGATGAAAAAGAAAATTTAGACCTTGAAGAACAGAGTAGAAATTCAGCCCAGAAGGCAGTGCAGGCCACTGACAGTGAGCAAGATGAAAATGATGGACGCTCCGACAGCACCTCAGACAGTAGTAAACAAGGTTAGTCTTTCGTCATACCAAGACGTAGAGCAGTCAGTGTGGTGCATGTTTTACGTTACTGGGCATGCACAAAATGTATGGTGAGTCTGTATTTTTATTACATTTCAAGTGTCAAGACAGTGACGTTTTGGGTGTTAATCATCGCAAAATATCCCAACTCTTTGCATTTGTTTTGCAATGTGGAGAGTGGGATTTTTTCAGCTGCCTTAAAGTTCTGAGCTATGGAGCAGCCACTTGGAGCGGTAACTGGGAAGGGAAGGTCCGAGTCAGCACTTGGCTGCTCCTCTGGCCGAGACAGAGTCTTCCTGCCTTTCCACAGAGTGCTCATTGAGCCAGCTGAGCTTAGTGTGTCCCTCTGCTGCGGCTGTGATACTGTTCAGGTGAGTAAGGAGAAATGGGGTAGAGTAGCTTGACATCTTTATTACAACAGTGTGACATTTTACAGTTCCCGGTGGCTTAATTTGGGGGAACACAGATATTAATTTGTGCTGCAGTGCTATTGTGATGTATAAACTAGGTAAAGGACAAAGAAAAATCATGCAATCACTACTGAATTAGTAGAAAATGCCTATTTTAAGTGTGTTTATTGGTTCTACTATCCATCACTAAATACTGCCAAATTCATTGGGTAACATAAGCATGTGCCATGGTTTACAGCAGACATCGCTGGACTCCTTTGTGGCAGAAATGGAAAAGTAGCTGGTCAGAACATCAGCTGTATGTACTTAGGGCAGTGGTAGTGTTGCTGGTCACTGACAGTTGTGAAGTCATGGCCACTTGCCCTTTTATCTGAGAAGCTATCATAAAACCCAGTATAATACCTTGTTCGTCCTAAGTGTTATCATTAATAATGATCCCAAGTCATCATAACCTTAGCTTATACCCCACTAGATCATTCACTTATGTGAAGTTCATAGAGGAAAATGTAGTTTACCCATTTGTCTGCTCTACTTGCAGGAGTTAGAAAATTTCTGAGGTCCCCAGATCAGGTCTGGTAAGAAACAGATTAAGGGTCTGAGCCTATGTGACAAGCTGTGATTTCTTGATTCAAATGTAGATAAGAAAGTACAAAGTGCACGGGACAATTATTATTAATTCAGAAAGATTAGACTGTTCTGGAATTAATTTCTGTAGCATAAATAGCATTTTCTGTCCCTTTAGTTTCCTGAATCAGAACTTCTAATGCTTAATGCTCTAACAATTGACCTTCACATATTCCCAGCAGCATAAATTCATAAATAATCCAGGAGAAACTTGCAGGCAATTTCACATTTATTAAACAAGCAGTAAGAGAATTCCAGAACACAGTGAAAGAGCAGAAAATGAACTGCCGACATTTTGGCTGGTCTCTTCTTCATGGAAAAGTGATTTACTTCTAATATTTCTCCTCTTAGAGGGAGCTCTTAAATCTTCTCTTAGATCCTTAGCTGACTTATGTGCCTGTTACTTGTCATAATATACCAGGATTTCTCAATTTACTGTTGCTCTAAAATGAACTCATTTATATTCCTTACATTTGACAATCTTAATATGCAAGCTGTTTCTCAATTTAAATGTAAACATTACTTTCACATTTGTATTTCTAGGTGAAATTTGCAACGGTAAAACAGCTGTTTGTGAAAACGCTGCAGCTGCAAGATCCAGTCTTTTTATAGAACGTATAAAATGCAACAGAAATTCAAACCTAATTTGAAATATTTTTGCCTAAAAATCATTGTAGTGATCAAAAATATCTATTTTTTATTTTCTAAGGTAGTCAGAAATAGTTTACTTGTGATTCATGAATAATCAGTACAATTAAGAATTCTTCTTATTAGTGTATGTATTATCATTTCTGTGATTTGAACCAGCTGCTTATCAAGCTGTGGCAGTGTGTGATGATGAAGTGGAAGCTGTGAATGTGTGGGTGTTTCCAGGTGGAATGAAGCAGGTAACTTGAACTGTCTTTCATAGCTACTTGTATCCTAAGGACCTTCATTAGGGGCTTCCCTAAGTGAATTTTCATAATACACGGAAATGAAAAGGATGATTTAAAATGTTACTAGCGTTTTCCACGAGCATTCCTTACGCGGGCAGATGAACAAGCTGCGCAGAGGCTGCAGGAAGGACTGGCTGCAGACACCAGCTCCGGGAGAAGGCAGCAGCTGCTCAGGGACACGGCACAGGGCCGCGTGCCAGTGACTCAAATGCAGGAAAACATGCAGGAAAAGGGCAGTGCTGCGGAGCTGCTTCCCTGCTGTGTTTTCCCACCCTCTGCTTAGCTAGGCTCCGAGGGGCTCTCTTTTTGAACTTGCCTGGCTTGAGCGGGTTTTGCCTTCTTGAGTTTAACTCATCTCTTTTTTGATCTGTATGGACTTTGGATGCCCTCAGTGTCCTGCAGCAATAAATTCCACCGTTTTGCAAAATACTATATGAAGAATTATCAATTAAGATTTTTTCTTCCTTTTTTTTCCACTTATGAATTTTATGTCATGATCTCTAAATCTTCCTTTTAAAGGAGACAGTGAATTGCCTTCCCAAGTCACCTTCTGTGTTTTTCACATGATTTTACACCTCTTTATTCTATGCAATAGGTTGCCAAGAGAGGTGGTGGAGTCTCCTCTGGAGATCTTACAAACCTCCTGAGATATCATCCTGTGCCCATGCTTTGGGTGACCCTGCATGTACAGGGGGGTTGCACCAGATGATCTCTCATGGTCCCTTCCAACCTTAAGGATTCAGTGATTCTGTGATTCACTGGCATGACATGAGTGCACTAAAGGACTTGTTTTTCTTGACATTTCTCAACATTTCATGATATTCCTCTTTCTGAAACAGAGAATTTTGTTATCATAGTTGTTATCAGAAGAAAAAGTTAAATGGCTTTGTTTTTAACACTTAAAAGTATATTGCTCAAATGAATCAATGTACACTCCAGTACAATGTACTGGAACTTTGCCATCAAGTCCTTCAAGGGGTGCAATTCAGAGGCTGATATGAGATGAGAACTCTGAACCTGGCCCTTTGTGCATGGCAAAATGAATTAGTGGCCAATGAATGCAGATGTTTTCATGACAGATATTAAAATGGAATTATTTTTCACTCCTAGATAGGAGGTCTGTGCTCTGCTCCTCATCCATGAGTACTTTGTACAGCAGTGAAGATGACTCTGCTGAAAACTTCAAAAACAACATTAAGGACAATGAGGAATGTGATACTAAAAGGCCAGCTGGCAGCATAGCTCACACAGGGTGTGGAAGTGAGAATGGGAAGAATGATCGGTCTGGAATGGAGGACAACCCAGAAACATTTGCACTGGAAGAAGAAGGAATAGATGACGCAGAAGAGCGAGAAACAGCAAGGGTAAACACTGATTTTTTTCATGAAAGTGTAATGGCAATGCAGCATCAACCTCCCAAAGTTAGTGGGCAGCTCGAACACGCTGGGTCAGTAGAAAGTGACACAAGGGAAGATGGGGAGAAGGCGGCACATAATGGGAAGGAAGATGTCCTAGTGTCCTTGGAAAGTCGTGTGATGGAAGTGGAGGATAGAAGTGAAGAGTCTCCTCAGAGCGACGAAGGAGGGGGTGAGTATGTTCCCTCTGCAGAGCTGCGATGTGCCCAGTGTGTGCAGGTGCTGCTGTATTTGCCTTTATGCCACGTTATGAGGCTGCTTCGCAAATGCAGCTGCTGGACTACTTTTGCAGGCAATATCAAGCTGTCAGAGTGCCCTGTATTGCTGTGAGCTAAATAACCATCCCGAGTGTAATCTTGGGTGGTTTCTTTTCTAGTGTTTTAGTGTAAGACTTTGACTGTTCTTACATATTATAATTTTGATTCATATGCTCTTTATTATCTATAAAGGAATCTGCATGCCAGATTGGGAGGAATCTCATTATCCTATGGGTAATACGGGATTTAAAAAATCTCCCAAAGATGCCGTATGAGTCATGGTGCAGCAGATGGATTAAACACTGTGTCCACTGACTCCTGTTTTTGTAAATGCACTTTGTGACAACCTTGTCAAGGAGCAAATCAGCCCGACTCCTGTTTGCTGGTAAAATGGAGATGCTGCAGCCTCACCTTCATGGATGATGTGTGGGTAATGAGCAAGTTACAAACAGCCACGTGGGCAAGGTTTGCATTATGAGGAAGGGGAAAGAAGGCAAGTCCTTGCTTTGAAATGTTATCTGGTTCATAAAAGTGTTTTACATGTTGTTAAGTCAGACAGTGTAAAGAAATGTTCTGCAGTGGTACTGACGGAGCTGCATTTGAGATTGCATTTCCCATCATATCTTTCTGTATCCTGAGCTTGCAGTGGAACGTGTCAGGTTTTACTGGGTATTTTTTGTTTCTGCTCCTGTTGCTTCCTGTTCACTGCAGTGCAAGTATCTAAACCGTGTGTGGAGCCAACATCTGTGAATGCTGGTGCTCGGTGCTTGCAAGTCCTTTGCTGACGGGTTACTTGGACTGCCTTGTCTTTGCTTTTGCTCTCTTTTGCATTCAGAATTGAAGTAGTGTTCCCATCACTGGATAATGCTGACATCTCACCAGCTCTTTGCTTCTGGAGCCTGCATCTGGGCCGTGGAAGCAGCTTCAGGTTGAGCAGCTTTTCCAACAGCCTCAGGCGAGCTGAGTAAAGACCACTGAGGAACAAGGATGTATAGCAGCTGTAATACAGTAATACAGCGTGTTACGCTGTAGTGCAAAACCAAAGAAGGATCAACTGAATGGGTCAAGCCAGTAATCTGGTACTGAATTAGCCCAAAACATTGGAGTCTTCCATTTGTCTTAGGAACTGTGAGTTCTGAGTACTGATAAGGAAGGGAGTGGAGTAGGAGGAACCATGAGAGGAAGGAGGAGAAAATAACAAAGGTGAAAAACAGAAGAGAAATAACATGTAAAGGCAGGGAGAAAGAACCGGCAGTGTAGAAGACAACTGTCCAGGGAAAAGGTGGGATGGGACAGATGATGTATTGGCAAAAGAGAGGCAAGGAGCTGGGAAGAAGAGAATATGGAGTTGAGGACAATGTTAATCCTTCTCACTGCAAGCCAGGGGGAGCAGTATCCATCTTGCAGTTCCTCTGGAATCCTTCATTGCCCTGACTGATGCTGAAATAGCAGACCTGAAATTCCCTATATGCAGCTACAAGTGTAAAGCAATCTGGTGCCATCTGCAGTCTCCTGAGAATTGATAGGCCTTTCTTCCAGTGTGTTATTGGAGGGAAGATGCCGTGATCTGCATGCACACAGGTACACATGCCTGTTCCCACATGTGACACAATGGGGTATGTTCTTCACCTGCGCTTGTTTTATACTTGCTTGCCATGTTGGAGTTTTATCTGAAAGCTGCAAATTTCTCTTACTTGAATTCAAAAGGGATTTGACTGTTAGAAACACAGTGCAGATGTTAAAATACTTAATACAAATATTAAATGCAAATTGCATTCCAGATTAAGCTGTGTTATCTTAAGTGATTTAATCGATCCATAGCTTAGTGAAGGACCCAAGCAGTCCTTCCTAATGACTATGGATTCTGCTGTTTTTTGCTCCTTGCAGGCCTGTAGTCGTTACCTTTTCAGCTTAGCCATAAGAGCCAAGATCATTAATTACAGTGTAGTGGAAGCTGTTGAGCTTTCACGTACAGCTTGGTGGTTGGACTGTTTGGTTTCTGCAGTACTGGTTTTGTCTGTGTGCGGTGTTGTACGTGGCACGGGGAGCAGTCGTGTTCTGTGAAGACCTGGTCAAACACACGCTGAGGAAGGACAGTGCTCGGTGGGTTGGTGTTTTCCTCATCCTCCTTCATCCTGGACACTTCCTGCAAGGGTTGTGCTCCTCCTGCTCCCTTCAGTGCAGGTGGACGGGGGTGTTTCAGATGGCACGAGGGGCTGGGTCAGTCCGTCTCTGTGCTTCTTTTATGCAACCAGTTCTGCTTGGGTAGGAGTGCCCAAGGTGCCTGTCACTGTCCTTGTTTGAGATAATGGAAGAGAAGATGGTGGTCGTGGAGAGCATGAGAGGTTTCCTGGTTTATGCTTCACTCTGGCAGCCAGATCTTTGTACACAGAAAAAAATCCCTGTCTGGCCTTTCACCATCTGTGTTTGCATCTGCTGCCCAGTGAGTTTGCACCTGCACTTGTGTTCTGGCCTTCGGCCTCCTGCTGCAGCCTCTTCACTGCCCTCCGTCCTGCCCCTCCGTGATGCCCCGCATACTGGTTTGTACAATACAGATACCTTTACAAACACCTGTACCTGTGCCGCAGGGCGGCCCAAAGGCAGCCAGACCCTTAGCAAGGGAACTCGCTTCCTGCTCGTGGCTCCTTATTTCAATTTCAGAGAAATCTAGTTAGAGTGTTACTTGGAAGTCAAATCTCACCCCATGTAACACATAGCCCAGGGGCCCAGACTTGGACACAAGAAGGCCGAGTGGTTTGTTGTGCTCCTCGGCTTTGCGGAGCCCTCTGCCAGTTGTGTTGCTGCAATAGGAGCCCCAATTAGGATTCACAGACATCTTAACCACAGGCTGAAACCCTGCTCCTGCATCCGCAAACTTTGTCTCTTCTGTTAGTTTGGGGAACTGAGGAGTCATCAGAACCGTAATTGGGCTTAAAATAGAAAAATGCCACATTTCTAGAAAAGTAGTTATGGAACAAAAGCAATTTTATAGAACAATGTCATCGTGCGTTGAACCTTCTGCAACCTCATACCCCCATCCTGACAAAGGCAGTCTAGCTGTTTCGGGGAAACCTTGTGGAAGGAGATTGCTGCTGCCTCTATGGCTGCTTCTGCACAAACATCTTGGTCTCTCTCTTCTGTCTCTCTCTTATTTTTTTAATAGCCATTGCCATTTGATTTTAATCTGCTTCAAAAATTATTTCTGGTGAAGATTTACTTGGTGCCAATCAAACCTGCAGAAATATTACAGATTTTATGTCAAGCTGAGCTGACTGAATGGTTTCTATGCTGCTTTTGATTTTTGATGGCTTCTTTGTTGCTTCCTCTTTTCCAATTTTGTGATTTTTTTTCCAAGATTGCAAATCAGCCCAAGAGAAAATAACAGACGCAATTGAAGATGATCATCATGTGAAGCCTGAGCTTGAACCTAATGATTCCAGAGCGGATGAGAAAAAAAAGAACTTAACAGGCACAGAGCTTGCTCTCAGTGAAGGTGAGGACAGCTAACGTGGTCAGGAACCTGGGTTAAATTTCATTCATTTAAAATCTGTTTATAGAACAATTTTATCTTTTGCTTTACTTTCTAGACTAACAACCTTCCTGGTGTTCTTCTTTGCTTTCTTGACTCCTTTTATTTTTTTTTTCCTGACTTGTACAAAATCAGGTGATGTCTAGCTGGCTTCTGTAGTCACGTATAATTGATGCCTTTGGGGGACTTATAATGATCCTGGGCAAAGAATCCAAGTCAGAAAAAGCCTGGCTGCCACTCAAGAAAATAGCAGTGAAAAGCAGGTGTCTGGTGAGTTCCCCTTTGCTTCCAAGTAGACGTAGTAAATGATAGGATGGAGCCTCCTGGGGAAACGGAGTGTCAAGACAGGCAGGAGGGGGCTGCTGGCATGGAATGGAGCGAGGATGACGGAGCAGGCGCCAAGCTGAACTCCAGCCCTCATCCCCCCCGTGCTTCCAGCTTGTCTCCATGTTAGCAGCTGGTCTAATTGGCAGTAGGGGAATTCCAGCTTGATCTTGGCTGTTTCAAGCATTTCTGTCAGTAAATGTCCGAGGACGCTGCAGTCTGCACAGGGCGGGTGCAGTTTGGTTTTGGAGGCTTGCCCTGCCTCGCAGGGACAGGGCCACGGGAGGCAGCTGCTCCGTCACTAGAGGGGCTGCTGAAGGGCCCTGGTGGCACTAAGTGCTAGCGCTTCTTCCTCACAGTAGCAACGAGACTGAGAAGGGAGCGGAACCTTGTGGTGAGACCGGCCGAGCCTGCACTTGTCCCTCCTGCTTCATCCTCTGTCCCAGAATCCAGGGCTGGCAGGAACCAGAAACACCTGGTTTCCACTTGCCAGTTCTGCACTGTCTGCATAAGCCAGGGTGAACTAAGGTTTCTTTTTGCTGTCACCTGGTCAAAGAACAAAGTTGTTAATGGGTCTTTTATCTAGCAAGTGTACCCAGGAGGGTGGAGGTTCCTCTTCATCACTGGTCTCTCAGTCGTTGCCTTTTTCTCAGGGATCCTTTCTGGGATGAGGCTGTTTCTGCCCTGTCTCATCAGCTAACCATAGAACAACCATCTGTGGGATTTCATTTCAAAACCCGGGCATCTCACACACTGGTCCTTGCAGCATCTCTGTTTCTGAGGGAGTTCCCAGGCAGCCTGACTGTGCTGTCAGTGGAGATTCGTGACCCCTTGGTGCAGGTGAAAGGCTCCCTCTTCCCACCAAGGTGGCCTGTGGAGGAGGACGCTCCCAAGGTGTCTCGTTTGGATGCTTTAATGAGAAATAACTTCACACTTGTGCGATTCGCAGCCTGTGCAGGACCCCTCACCTGACAGGAGGGAAAGCAGCTGCCAGAGCCCAAGCAGTGATGAACCCCGCTCTGTCCGCTGAGGGTAACACAGGCAGGGTAACATGGATGGTAACACGGGCAGGGTAGCACAGATGTGTCAGGCTGCAGAACACACTCCATTTCTGTTGGAAGAAGTTAACAAAGCATTTGCTGCACAGGGACTAGCTAAAATCCCTTAGGGGAGCCTTTGTCCAGCCCTAGCCCCTGGGCAGGTCAGAGGTTGCCTTTGTGGAGGCAGGAATATTTGATTCTTGGTTGAGATGAATGAGATTATTATTACTTTAATTTCATTTTGTACCAGAGTCTTTGTTACAAATTTTTAATGATTATGCAAGTTACTGATTTTAATAGTAGGTTAAATTCTCCCAGATTCAGGAGGTAGAGCTGATTGAGATTTTTATATATATATATATAAAATTTCTTCTTTCTTTTATATATATATAAAATTGTATAATTATATATAATTATAATTATGTAACTATAATTATATATCTTGCATATAGATATATATATATAAACAAAAAAGCAAATTTAAAGCTTATGGGACTAAGGGACTCCAGGAAGCTAGTAATAAACATAACCGATGTAAACGGTGGAAGGCATGTCTGGATGAAGACGTGATTCCCTGTATTACAAAATACAGTGTGGAATTTTTAATTTAACGGTGTTGTCTGATGCTTGGGCAATGAGTGATGCGGTGGGAGGAGGCAGCCCCTGAGCTGCCCCTTTCTTCTTCCAGGGGCTCCATCCTCTCTTGCCTGCCCAGCTCGTTGCTTCCTCCCCGTGTCCCTCCGTCCTTTCGGCTCCCGCCTCTCTGTGGCAGGGAGCAGGTTGCGTCCCGGCCTGGCGGCAGGTCCTGGAGGCAGGACGGGCACACGGGGCGCTGGGCACTGGGAGAGGACAGGCAGGTTCCTGCCCCTCTGCTGCCCCTTGGGGCCGCCCGCGCCTGTGGCTGCCGCGAGGAGCAGGCGGCGGCTGCACCGTTAGGGCCAAGCAGCCCCGCTCAGCCCCGACCGCCCTGCTCTCTGACGCACGGGGCAGTTTGTGGCTTCAGAGCAGCCGCAGCAGCGCAGAGCTCTGGTGGCTCCAGTGGCAGGAGCAGAGCTCCGGAGGCGGCGGCCCGCGAGCAGATCCCGCAACACGGAATTCCAGAATTCCACGAGTGTGCTGCCATAAGATTCCTGGGGGCGGGAGGAGGCCCTACGTTATTCCCCTGGTGCAAATACAGAAGCAGTTGCCTCTTTTCCATGAACGGCTGTGTGCTTTTCCTCTTACACGTGCGTACTGTACATGAGCAACTGGCCAACTGCTTGGAGCGTGTGAATGCAAGCGCCAAGCTGAAGGTGTCCCGTGCAGCCCCCCTGAGCGCCTTGCCAGGCGGGAAGGCAGAGGGAAGGTTAGTGTTGAAAGCTGATCAGCGGTTTTGCTTAAATTAGTTCCTCTGGGTGCCACTGTGACCCTAGGTACCTGTACGCACGTGTGGAACAAGAAGCAGCAGAACAAGTTTTCTCTTCGCCATGCTGATGGCCCTCCATTGCTTGGGAGAGATGGCATCTTTAATAACTGCCTCATAAAACAGCTTTAACATTAACAGTTATTTCAATAAAAACTAATGTTTTGATTATTTCTTAACAGCACCAGATGGAGCTTCCTTGACAGAAGAGACGAGAACACTTGAAATACAAAAGGCAGAAGAACAAGTGGTACAAGAAGGACAGATGATGGGAGAGAAACAAGTCCTTGAGAAGGAAGATTTTGTAGCTGAGGAAGTTGGTGCTTGCAGCGAAGAGGTGGGACAGAAAACAACACTGGAGGGGGATCTGCTGTCCCAGGAAGACACCGTAACTGGGATGCTGGTGGAGGCTCAACTTGCTGTAGAAAAATCTGCACCTGAGGAAGAGAGGGCCATGACAGAAGAAGATTCAAAAGAAGAGGAGACAGGAAGAGGTGGAGAGGTGCCCTTTGGGGAGCAGGGAGTGTTGAAGGATGCAGAAGCGCTGGAGGGAGCAGAGGTGTTAGGGGCTGCGGTGTGGAGGGGCAGGGAGGTGGATGGAGCGAGGCCTGAGGAGCATCGGGCAGAGCAGGACGCTGTGCAAGGAGCCTCCGAGGCCGAGGAGGTGCTGAGCGAGAGCGTGGCCGAGGCAGGGGAGGCTGTGGAGGAGGGAGGTGTCGCAGGGAAGGAGGTTGTGGAGGTCGCTGTGGCTGAGGGGCAGGAGGCTGTGGGAGACACAAAGTTGGCAGAAGAGCTTGTGGGGGAGGTGGGCCCAGAGGCAGAAGACGCTGGGGAGGAAGCTGCTTCTGAAGGACAGGAAGCTGTGAAGAAGCTTGGGGCTCTACTGGAAGCATCAGGGGAGATGGATCTTTGCACAGAAGCAGCAGCACCGGGAAGAGAAGAGCTTAAAAAGTCCAGTGAGTTTTCCCAGCTGGAAGCAGCTGGGGAAGAGGGGATGGAGGCTGGGAAAGCTGCCTGGAGAGCCGCAGTGTCCAACATGGATGAACCCTCAGATATAGGAGAGAGCTCCCTGCTGAGAGCAGGAGCTGCAGCGGAGGAGGCCGAGGGTTCCCCCTGGGAAGCAGCCCTGGGGCTGGAGGCGCTGGGAGGGGCTGGCGGGGCTCCCGTAAGCGGAGGCTCCTCTCAGCTGCGGGAGATGGCAGCCCAGGAGGAGCAGGAGGAGGGCTGGGCAGGCGCAGCGAGAGGGGCGCCTTGGAGCGGGGCCGCCGCGCTGGGCTGCGCCGCATGGGCAGACACGGCGCCAGAGGAGCCCGGCGCAGGGGCCATGGGAAGCTCCGAGGAGGCAGTGGGAGCAGCGGAGGCTGCGGCGGAGGCTGCGGTGCTAGGGGGTGGCAGTGCTGTGAGGCTGCCCAGCACCCAGGGGGCTGTGGGGCGCATGGGGGGGCCCGAGCAGGGTGGCCTGGGGGGCAGCCTGGGCCTGGTGGCACCGGAGGCTGCTGCAGCGCCGGGGGCCACAGTGACGGTCCTGCCGGGGGGCGATGGCTGCAGCGTGACCACGGACCAGGCCGCAGCAGCGGCAGGAGCAGGGGGGATCCAGGGGATGGAGGCTGCTGCAGGAGCAGTGAGGATCCAGGGAATGGAGGCTGCAGCAGTGCCAGGAGCAGAGGGGACCGAGGGGACAGAGGCTGCAGCAGGAGCAGGGGGGACTGAGGGGATGGAGGCTGCAGCAGTGGCAGGAGAAGGAGGGATCCAGGGGATGGAGGCTGCAGCAGCACCAGGAG
>VZSG01000367.1:528351-604701 GCA_013398315.1 Nothoprocta pentlandii | reverse complement strand
GCAGGAGAAGGAGGGATCCAGGGGATGGAGGCTGCAGCAGCACCAGGAGCAGGGGGGATCCAGGGGACGGAGGCTGCAGCAGTGGCAGGAGAAGGGGGGATCCAGGGGATGGAGGCTGCAGCAGTGGCAGGAGCAGGGAGGCCTGCGGGGCCGTCTGGGCTGCAGTGGCAGGAGGTGACAGTGGCCGTGGCACCCGGAGGGTGTGTGGAGGAGCAGGGAGCGCTGCCCGTCGGGGATGAGGCCAGCACGGGGACGTGGGCGACCGTCCCCGGGCCTCGGGACGGGGCGGTGGGACCCGCAGCGGAGCCGGCAGAGCTGGCCCTGAGCCCGGTTGCCGAGGAGGAGGCTCCCAAGACAGCGGCACCACAGAGAGATCCTGGGGGCAACAAGGGGCCGGTAGAGGGAGAAACAGCAGAGGCAGAAGTGGGAACTGAAGGGAAAGCACCCGGCACCAGTGAGAAGGCCCAGGGAGAAGGAGAAGCAGTCACAGAAACTGCACGGAGCATCTTGGAGCCTGAGGAGCAGCTGGAGAGGCAGCCAGGGAAGGAGAGTCCTGGGCCAGGGCACCTGTGGGAGCCCTCGGCACCGCAAGGAGCAGCCGAGAGCCGTGCGAGGTGAGTGTCTGGCCAGCCCGGTCCCCCAAGGGCCCTGCCATGTTCTCCACGTCCCCTTCCTTACACGTCTGCTGCCAAGTACCCACTGCTGGGGTGAAGGATGGTAAATGCCACCCAGCAGAGCAGCTCTGGCGTTCGTACCTGCTCCAAGGCCTGCTCGCTTGCACGACGAGTCTGAGCAGCCCTGAAGATTCATGGCCCCTGGCTGTCCTGTCCCCTGGGGGCTGCTGGGCGCCCGCACAGCGCTGAGTGACAGGGAAGTGCCCGGAGGGGTGGCCGGGGCTCCGCTGAGCCCAGCTCTACAAGGGAGCAGCTGCCCCAGATCCTGCAGCTCCCCCAGTACCTCCTGATGAGGGGAAATCTCTTCAAGTAGTGACTGGGCAGCTCTCCATAGTGTGGCCACTGCGCAGCTCACAGTGCTTGTTTTCACTTGTGCTTCTTTTTACTAGGATGTTCTGAAAGGGGGCACAGTGATGGCCTTGATGCAGTCCCAGGATGTAACAGGATCTCTCCGCTGAGTCTTCCCACAGCTCCTCGGTGCTGCTTTCTGTCGTGTTTATCCAGATCACTGGAGATCTCTGCGGGTCAGGCTGCTCCTTCCTCCTTTATTTTACTCTGTGAGTGCTGTAACCGTCTGCCATGTTTTCCTGGAAGAGCTTACTGTGCAGCACACAACTCCAATAAGCCTGTGTTTGTCGGCTCAGGAAACGGCTCACCTTTGTAATTAAGAAGACAGTAATCGCAAGGATTGTTACCCAGCTGTCACGCTTGTTTTTCCCAAAACACAGACAAGTATTGTCCTGGCTGAAGTCGCCTCCTGCAGACGCGGCTTGTCCCTGCGGGTGGCTGCAGCAGTGCTGGGGCAGCTGCCCAGTCAGTGTGTGCAGGTAGGCGCTGTGTGCTGCGGCTGCCCCCTCGCCGCACGCCTCTGTGGGTGTCACAGGGCGTTGGGGGGGGTCCCCGCTGCATGCGGGATGAACGCATGTCCTTGCTAAATCTTGGCTTGTGGGAGCGCCACGCGGCACACGAGGCACCGCTGCAGCACGGGGCCGGGCGCAGCCCCACGTGGCCCACACTTGGGAGCAGGGGGCCAGGGGAGGAGGTGTCCAGCCTGCCCCGCGGGACACCCACTTCCCGCGGAGCCGGGCACAGGCGGCAGGAGCATCGAGCCCGGGCTGTGCTGGCCAGGCTGGGCGGGCACCAGTGCAGCCGCAGGGCTCTGAGCCGCACGGCCCCACTCCGCGTGCTGCCTGCTCCCTGCAGCGGGAAACGAATGGCAGGAGTCTAAGTGCATTGGTACTCCACATTATTTATGATTACTTTACATGGGATAGGAAATGTAAATGTGATCAAGCAATTTGTGTTTGTTTCTGTCCTGAAGATGGCTAGATTTATATTTTCAATCTGGATACTGCAAACTACGTTGAAAGAGAAGAGTTGCCCAAACTGTATTAGAGACTATGAGGGCAGAGGGCTGGTTGGAGAGGGGAGCTGCAGTAACGAGCAGTTCTCGAGGACACGGGCAGCGATGGCCGGTGCCCCAGCAGAGCTGTTTTCTCTCTGCAAGATGAGCGGGACTTGCTTGAAACGCAAGTACTGGAGTTTTGATCATTCAGCAGTGGCCTTTCTATTTAACCAGGGACTATTTATAAAATTAGTAATGGACTGTTTGCTGGACTAAGGCATTTTCCATGTTGTTCAATATGAAAATTGCTGTAAATGGATAATCTATGTTTATGTATTACATAGTTGAATACACCTGGTGTGTGAAATGCTGTGAATTGAAATGAATGTAAATGACCTTCCTTGGAGGTTTGTTTCTTCCGTATGCACATGCACACGTGCACATTCCCTTTGGCCCAGAGGGAGCTGCATCAGCCCATGACATTCCTCGAGTTCCCACAAGTTAACGTCGCTGTATGAGCGATTCCTGGCAGCCGGGCTCAGCGGCGCTGCTACCCATGTGCAGCAGAGGGCAGCAGCCCTGGCCCCCCAGGCTGGTGTCACCTGCTCGGGTGCCCCGTGTCCTGTTGCAGCGTCCAGGGCTCCGCGACATGTCAGGAACGGCACTGAGCGCCCTCCTTCCTTTCTGCTGGCAGCTTCCAGTGGGTGCTCTGGCTGCACAGGGACGGCTGGCGGCATCGTTGCTGGTGGTTGGCATGGGGGGACACGTGGCTCTGCTCAGGCCTCGTGCTCCTTCTCTACAGGCCAATTAGCTAAGACAACTGTCTCCTTGAAGGAAACAGTATTTTAATTGTGAGTAAAAGTACTTGCTTTGCAGGGATCCAAGCACTAGCAGCTGTCAGATGCTTTGCATTTCAAACTAGTAAAGTCTGGCTTTCAAAGACCCACTTATTTATTTTGTCTGTTGCCTCCAGGTGTCCAGCGGTGGCACCTTCCAGGAGTGATTCCAGCTGTCAAATCACCAGAGCTGTGCCGGAGTCAGCCCTTCTGGAGCGGTATCAACTCAAGCCTGTTGGCCTGGCTCTGGTGTCTGTTCCCTTGCCCCCTTTGTCCCTGGCTCTCCCCTGCGGTTCCTGTTAATGAGGCACCCTGGGTGCTGCTCCTAAGGGCAGGGGGGAGCAGGGGCCCCTGCTGCCCAAGGGCCACCACTGCTGCCCTCCCAGGAGGGAGGCTGAGGCCTCCCACTGACCTGGGGAGGGAGGCAGGAGAGCCGGACTCCATCCCCTCCTGCACCAGCGCCCCTGGGATCCGGCTGCTCCCAGACCCTGCTGCGGCCCCTCAGGAGCATCCCCCACCTGCCAGCTCCCCCTGCTCTGCCAGCCCCTCTCTGGGCACTCACACACACACACACACACACACACAGCTCCTGCGCTACCTCTGCATTAACGCCACCCCCAGCCCTTCAGCTGGTGAGAAACACAACAACTTCCAAGCATTGTCCGCAGTTTTATTGCCTCGGGGTTGTGGTAGGAGCAGCAGCAGGAAGAGGGGAGGCCCAGGACCCTGCTGCACATCTCACTGCAGAGCCCCTGCACAGGCCCATGCAGGGGCAGCCCCTGAACCGCAGGACACGCAGCTCCTCCCTGCACCCCGAAGGGAACAGCTCCCCAAAAGGGGCTCTCCCCAAGACTGCCCTGCCCCTGGAGCAGGCTGACACGTAGAACCTAAGTCACAACAGGGACGTTTACCACCACTGCATAAAGGTGCTCGGCGGGGGGCCCTCCAGCCCAGCGGGGCGGCCGCTGTCAGCTGCTGTCCTCAAAGCTGCCGCTGTTGCTGCATGAGTGAAAGCGCAGGCTGCTCATGGGGTCCGACACGTAACCTGCGAACACAGGAGGGCAGCGTCAGGACAAAAGCAGAAATCTGACGTTAAGAAGCACTTTTAACCTCTCAATTGTATCTTCAGAGGGCTCAGAATAAAGGCTAGTGTTTTCTAACTGTAATTCTCCAAAGCCACTGGATCTGTGTGCAGGCCCTTTCAGAGACTCTCTGATCTGTCGCTCCCGCTCATGGTTTTGGGTGGCCCTTGGCATGGAGCTTTGCTGGGACCTCTAGGGTGGCTCCTTGGCGGTGCTGCCTGGGCCCCCCAGCCTGTGACACCTATGGGTGCACGCGGAGCCGTCGCGGGCCGGGGGGGCCTGGGCAGCACCGCAGGCGTCAGGCTTGTGTCTACCTGTGCCCTCCTCAGCAACGGCCCCAAGACCGCAGTCGCTGCTCACTCACCATTCTGGTCGATCGGCGGGCACTGGAAGCTCCTTCTCATCTCGTCCAAGGAGAGCCCCTGTGCCGGCAGCTGCCCGGCGCTGCACGACAGCAGAGCGGATCAGCGCGCGCCAGGGGAATGCCCGCCAACAACAGCAACCCAGAATGCAGAAGAGTGAGGCTGGGCTCCCTGCTATTGCTGACAGTGACGGCTAAGTGGAGCTCATGGGTAACGCAGGCCCGCACATCCGCCCTGCACGCGCGTCCCCTGCTGCACAAATAGGTCTGCAAGGGGGGGGCACTGGCTGCCTCGATGCGCAGTGAAACAGAGGGCACGGGTGTGGATTTGCCCTGAATAAGGATTATTTGCTTTCTGTGGGCATAACTGGGTGAAACGGGGACCCGCAGCTCTAGCTCGTGTTGGGAGCTGCTCCTGCAGCAAGTGCCCGGTAGGGTGTCCGTGTTGCTCACCTGGGCAAGCAGCCCACGCACGCCCGCGTGTTCACGGCGTACTCCAGCTCGAAGCGGCTGCGCAGCGCGGCCACATGGCTGCGGCCTGGGCCACCGCGCACCGCCAGGCAGTCCGAGGAGGACGAGGGCGACAGGGAGCCGCTGCTGTTGCTGGACGCTGGTGACATCAGCTGCGACGGGAGGAAGCGATGCTGTCACCGCAGCCAGCAGGGCCGCTCACAGAGAGCTCCATGCTTGGACACGGCGGGCAGGGCCTCCTCTACACCCCCTCTCCCCTTCCTCCCCAAGCAATTCCTGGCCCTCACAGCAATGAGGTGCCCACCCCTGGCCACCCATGGATGGCTGCTGGCCATGTCCCCAGCAGCGCAGGACAGGGCAGCACGGCCGGCCTGTGGCCCCCACAGCCAGCGCTGCCCTCCCGCCTGCACCCTGCTCATCACACACCCACCAGCAGAACCAAGGTCTGTACCTCAATGTTGCACAGACATTCTTCCAGCTTGGTGACCACTTCTGAAAACTCTGGTCTTCCCTGTGAAGAGGACGCAGAAGCATATGGGCATTAGCAGTGGAAGGGGCAGCATCGGCGCAATGAAGTGGGCTCACGGCGGCTCTGAATGGCCCGGCCTGGCTGTCTGCCTGCTGGGGAGCAGGGGAGGCCCCAGAAGGGACGGTGCAGGGGGCACAGGCCAGGACGGGCCCTGTAACCTGCCCCTCAAGGCCACCCAGGAGTCGCAGGCCTCATCTAAGAGGGCAGAGGGCCCGGGAGCAGCATTGACAGGGCTGGAGCAGACCAGGGCACCCTGGTGCTGCCGAGCGGCGGCCAAAGAGAGGGCTCCAAACGCACCTCAGCCAACCTGAAAACTCACCTGAGGCGGCTCCTGCGGGGAGGGAGAAGGAAGCATCCCCGGGAACATCAGGTTCCTCCTGCTGAAGAGCCCCAGGTGCTCACAAGCCACCAGCATCAATATTTATATGTGTTCCTGAACCAAACCCCAAGTATTACAGCAAATACACTGAATCTCATTAAAGCTCACAAATTAAAGTAGCTAATGAAAAACAGTGCTTAAGACCCACTGTCTAATTTTCTAGTCATCAGTTTGCATTTGGAACAAGTACAGTCAATAGTTTGCAGCAGGCAGATGTTCAAGTACCTGATAAATGGGAACAACGTGATACATGGGAACTAGTTATCAGCTGAGATAAGCCTTGAATAAAATTCAAGGCAAAGTGAAGAAAGCATCCTCAAATCTGGAGGCATTTCCTAGGTCAGGTTTCCTTCAGCAAAACCCACATAGATATGCACCATTTTCTTCCTCTTTTTTTTTTCCCCCTCCTCCCAGCCCCCTCCCCAACAAGCAGTTCCTAGAGATTTCTGGCTTGGGAGCACCGAGTCCTCAAATTCACCAAAACAGCACCCGCGCCCCTTTTAAATAACTACAGAGGCAAATATGTCTTTGATGATGCACCTAAAGTGAAACTCTGAAACGGATGACATCCGGGATGGTGACATCCAGGCTGGCTTTTATCTTGCAGGTATTGTGCTCTGGTGATCCATGCAATAGCTGACCACCAGGTCCTTCCTCCTGGGTGGCAAGCTCAGGAGATGGCACTGTGTCATGCCCATCTACAGACAGATATATCTATAGATATATCTATAGATAATGGGCTATCATGACCACTCCATAACTAAGTGGCATTCTTTAAAAGAATGTTTTTTAATCCCCATACTGGACTTACAGCTGCCCTCCAGGTCAGTTTTGACTGGTTCGAGATCCACTGCAGAGCAGGACACTTCCACAAGGAAACCTTTCAAACAGCAGCTTGAGAGCAACAACACTGCTGTATTTAGGTCTTTTCCAAACAAAATGAGTCTATGATTTTCTTTGCTCAGGATCCCACCCCAAAATTTTAAAGTCTTCAGAAGTAATTTAAAAGCTTCCAATTAGCTTTCATTTTTACTGACAATGAAGCCATTTCATGCAACAGACGACCTTAAAGCAGCTGATCTTGCTGCGTTTCTGTAGCCGTGCGTGCAGCTCGTGTTCCCGGCTGCCATGGAGCCGCCGCCGCCTCGGTGCTGCCACGGGCCGGCAGCAGCGGCGGGAGGAAGCGACGCCCATTAGCAACAAGTGCATTATGATGCTGAAAGAAGGGTCCTTATTTATCGGGGCTAAATGAGCTGTGGAAATGCTAACAAGATACAGCGACTATATCTATTACTTACTGCTTGCTTAAGTCAACAATTTAGTATGACATCTTATTAATAAATTTAAACAGAATGGGACATAAATGCCAATGATTAGTAGCAGCTGCTTTGTAGTTACACAGAAAAAATCCTGTCCTAACATCAGCCCATAAAAATCAAAAGACAAGAGCATATTCCGGAAGTTAGAACCCTAATAGTCCTGTAATAAGCAACCTATGGAATACAGTGGCCGTGCCCCGCGCTGCAAGCACGTTTAGCACAGCGGTGCTGCTGCAGTCGGGAGGGCAGCGGCAGGACAGGGCCCAGCTGCCGTGTGCAGCCTGCAGCACCAGCGCAGCCAGCGCTGCCTCCGCGCATGCAGGAGTGTCCCCTTTGCTCCAGCCCTGCCGGCAGGGACGGCGCCCAGCGCAAGGGCGGCTCTAGGCTCTCATCACCTGCCCTTCCAGATAACACAACTGCAAAAGGGCTCCAGGGAAAGGCCTGGTTCTGCTCTGCACTCCAGAAGTACGGGCTCAGGAATCCCCAAATGAAGAAAAGCCTCTTACACATGAGGGGACCCAACCAGCCCCACAGGGCTCAGAGATGCTGCTCAACAGAGATGAGACCTATCAGACTGGGAATGAGTTTGGGAATCATTATCCTGCTTTGGGGACCCGTCACAGCACTGATGTTGTGAACACACCCGTCATTCCTGGGCTCTCCAGGGCCAGGCCAACACTGCCCGTCAATGAGACGGCACCGAGCAGCCCGTGCCTGCAGAGCTGCCCCACGCACCAACACTTGTGCATCAGCACCCGCAAACACCCCTGCCTGTGGGTAACCCACCCGCTCCGAGATACAGGGGCACGCAGAGTCGGGACCACACGAGCACCAACCTGCTCTGGAAGACCTGACCTGCATGTGGAGGCAGAGCCGTGCGGGCTGCTGAGGAGAGAGCTCCCGTGCTCCCTCCAACAACGCACTGAGGCTCCACGAGGTCCCGCCGAGGCCCCAGAGCCGCCTCTTGGGGGTGTTGGGGTGCAGGCGGCCTTGCTTTGCTTAGCCCACCTTCTCAGCAACACACTGCAAGGGCCAACGCAAAGCAGCATTCCTTTAACCACTATTCTGTAATACCAGGAGGGAACTTCTATGTATTTTTTTTAATGCCATTGCTATTTAGTTGAGTGGGATAATGAGTCAAGCTCCTCCAATCATTATAAGCCAGTTCTAATTGCAGGATGTGAGGGAGGTGTGGTGCCAGTGACATTACTGCAACAACTCATTGTATTAGACTTTTATCCTGTAGAAATTGCTCCTGAAAACAGTAATTATGGCAACTACCATGAACGTGTTTTGAACTCCAGAGTAAAGTTACCTTTTATACAGAATAATTTACTAGTTGTAACGTGTCTGGGGTTTGTGTTTACCAGCATTAATAAAATTCTTGTGTGAAAGTTCCCAGGGTATCGTTGGGGATCTTTTTTGTCATGTCTGCTATTTTAGACTCAGCAAAGGAAATTCCTTACCGGACAGGGAAAAACTCGCAGGACAGGAAGGCCCAAAGGGCGCAGCAAGCTGAGCTGCTGGCTGCGGCTTTGGAGAGGCCCCTTTCGGGATGAGCAGGGACGGAGCTGACAGGATGGGGCCCCGTGGAATGTCGGCTGTGGAAGCGCTGGCCCCACAGACCCTGCCGGGCCCTGCACGGCCCCTGCCACCACGTCGAGGGTGGCAACGAGCAGCATTTCCGACACGCGGCACAACCCATGGCTTGCGATCCAACGAGTCATGGGAAGGAAATATAATATCTGGATGCACAGAAGAATTGCACGACGCTTCTGACAAATGACCCGGGCCTCAGATGAAGGAGGAGGCTGGATGAGGGCTGGATGCTGATAATTCAATCCAAGCAAAACACAGATTACGGTGGTGCGTTAAGGATGCCGCTGGACAGACCACCAGAGCTTCCTCTCAGCCTTGACAGAGAGGCTGCAGCTCCTGTCATGAAGAGGGACAGACCTCAGGACAGTGCTCACTCCTGCTCTGCGCCAGGGCCCGTGGCAGCAGCACCTGCCTTCCCTGAGCCTGCAAAGGACGGTGCCATTTCCTCCTCCTCCAATTCCCCTTCTTTCCTTCCCCTTCACCAGGCTGCAATTTCCTGGTCTCTTCAGCCTACCTCTACTAAGTCTGGGGAGCTGCAGACACTAAAGATGATGTTTTTGATACACTTAAAAGATCTGAGGGTGCTAGACCAGAACCCAGGGTCAATAGAAGATGCATGCCAAGAAGTACTAGCTTTTATGTACCTGAGCTGGCCAACTAGATGACATTGACAATTGACTCCATAGGAGACAGCAGCACAGGAAAACTGCAAACAACTGCAAAAACCTGGCTGCAGAAAGCCAGTGATTGCTTCTGCTTCTGAACTGCCACAGCTTCTAGTATGTGAAGTGAAAAAGGTGAACTGGCCTCTGTCCAGGATCTTCCTGGAAAACCAACCAACTGAGAGAAGATGAACCCAAATGGAAAAGTATAATGAAAATAGAAGGATATGACTTGTGAAGTGTGAAATTTAGTTTGCGTCCTTTCAGAAAAGCCAGTCTCCAATCGGGTGGACTACCTTGTCGAGGGAACCGGGAGCAGAAAACGAGACATTCGCACAAGCAGTTGCCAGATGAAATGCAGAGAAAGCTGCCTGCTTCTTTGAAAAGAAATTCTATGAAAAAGAAAGGAAAATAAGGGGAAGTATTGTGCAATCACCAAGGAGCATGTGAGTGCTCATGAAGAAAGAGTGATTTACTCCAAAAACGCAGGTCTGCGTGTTGGCCAAACGCTCCCCGGAACAAACCTGCAGAAGTGGAGTCATTAGAACTGGAGAAGTTGCTGCAGGATTGTGAGGACAAGGCAGACAATACAGAGTAAAATCCAGAGTGAAAATCTAATTATACAAGAAACATTCAGTAGTTTGGGAAGAACAGGGATACATTTGCCATTACTAGGAGGCCTCCTGCCTTCATACAATTCAGCTCTTGTGGCCCAGAGCTGTACGGAGTGATATAATTTGAACAGAAATTAACCCTGTCCCCAGTTTCCAGGCTTGTTCTCAAGTACCCTGGTTACTTGGCCATTAAGTAGGAGTCAGAAAGGAGAAACTGATACTGCAGACAATCTGAACAGGACGGAAAACACTGGAGAGCAGAGAATAAAAATAGAAATAATAAAAAAAAAAGGAAATAAAATGCCACTTAATAAAAATGAACCAAATTTGGAAACAATATTTTCAGGCACAAAAATGATTTCAGAATCAGAAAATATACTACACATTTTGGATAATGAGGAGCAAAGAATAACACCACTATATGAAAAAGGTAATTTCTACATGATCGAGTTACAGCACGTTTGGCAGCAGTTCTGCAGGAATTATGGCCAGGAATTCATTACTGGCCATAATGCCAGTCTTCAGATCCACAGCACCGTGTGCATGGAAGATGTGCAGGATGTGCAAGACTCAAAGCAATCAACCCTATCAAAATAACAAGGTGCTCGAAGAAGCTCAGATGCCACTAGAAGAGCACAAAGATGTCTTTGTTGGCAGAGCTAAAAGACAGTAGTTCTGAGGCAGAAAATGAGGTGCCTCGAATTCCTTGCAGGATAAATGAAGCTGAAAGCACCGCTACAAAAGCTGCATTGAAGCCACCATCTGCCGGGCAGGGGAACGGGAGGAGAGGGGCAACAACGACAGTCCTGTCGCTTCCTCCAAAGCCCCGGACATCCTGCCGCAGCTCTCCCGAAAACTATTAGTGTTGCTCTGATGGGAAATCTCAACAGGTCAGAAGACACCAAATACTGCTTGATTAAAGCTTCTGAAAAATATAAAGGCAAATCAGTGCAAGCCATTTAGTGTAATCCCTGGATAGTGGCTTTGGGGACGGGTGGGCCCACACAGCAAACATGTTTGGTCTAGTCAAGGGACAGGATCACTCGGTCTGTCAGTGAAAGGAAGATGGAACAGGTAGTGCCGACTGACCAGAGTAGCAGCTTCAGCTTGCATCTGGAAGACACTGCACCAACTTCACGTAAAAAATTTACATTGCCAATGCTCATAAACACTCCTGTTCTCTACAATGGAGAAACTGCATTCCTTAAAACATTTACGGACTCCATTTATTGCTGTGTTTGCTTAATAGATAACAGAGGGGCTTTCTTTCACCTGCAACTACTGAATTGTATCTGATACTCACACGGCGTGCGAGGATGCTTGGTCCCCTGCCGCTGAGGAAGTGGAGCTCTCCTTTAAGCTCCTGGAGCCCTCCTTTAAGCTCCTGGAGCCCCGGGCGCTCTGCAGAACCCGCTGAGGTTCAGGGTGGCCATGAGGGCACTCCCACTGCAGCCCTGCCCCTCGCCACGCGCCCACAGACCCTGTGCCCAAGGGGCACCCGGGCAGCAGCTCTGCAGGAGAGAGGAGGCGGCGGCGGCAAGTCGCAGACATCAGGAGCTTGGCGTAACCACCATGAACAGCGGGACAGCCCAGACCGGTGGTGGCCTCCTTCACAAACAAGGATTTGCACAACTTCTTGTTATTTCTCCTGTCCCAAACTGTTCCCAAAACAAGTCTTGACTGAAGTTTCACACTGTGAATACTTAAGTTTCTTTGAATGGCTAAGTTGGCTACAGCTATGGCTAAAGGGATTTCCATTTCTCCACCCACTCCAATTCATCAACTCCTCTATTGCTGTTTCCTCAGGTTTCTCAACTTTCTTTGCTAACATCTGTCTGGCCACTTAATTTTCTCATTTCAGTTCAGTTCTTGCTTCCTACCTGTTTTTAACCACCTCTTTCTGTCCTCCTTGTTCCTCCTGTATTCAGCCTCCTGTGTTTGACTAGCTCACACGGCAGAACACTTCCAACACAGCAGAAACACAAAAAATGCAATAAAGACTTAATGAAAACAGAAGCCCAGCCATCAAGAAAACACAATACGTAAGAGTGTTACTGGTATTACATCCAATACTACAGATACAGACATACACTCATGTCCTGTGCTACTGTTATTTTTTCTATTGGAAATCTAAATTTTAAGCAGATTACAGCAGGGATTTCAGACAAGCAGCACATGCAGGGCTGGGGTTGGGGTCCTGCTGCAAGCAGGGGGCAAGCGGGGAGGTGGCGGCGCGACACTGACCTCGGGACAGGCGTTCCAGCCTCGCATGAGCAGTGAGGAGATGGGCTTGGGGATGGAGTACCCAAGCGGGGGCCGGATGTGGTGGTAGGCCATGTCCGCGGCCGCCGCGGCTACAAGAGAGTGCAGGGCGCCGTGAGCGCCACGCGCCGCAGCGCCCCGCGCACCGCCCTGCATACAGCCAGCGCACACAAAAACGCTGCAGTATTACTAACTTCCAAGGATTAAAATTCTGGTCTTCTGTCTCATTTCTATTGTTGCCTATACACATATATATAAAGTCATCTTTCTTACAATTTAGGCTTACAAAATACTATGCAATCTCTCTGAAATTAAGCAAAGCTTTGGGTCTAAAGTAGCTTTGGTCCAGTCTGTTACTGAATTATTCAGCAGCTAAAATATTCACTTATCATAAATGCACCTACAAGCATTTTGTTTTCTGGGATAACATTCTAGCTGAGTTAAAGCAATGGGAAAAAGATACTGCCTGTAGGAGACATTTGAAGTTCCTCCTTGAGAGTCCTCAACTGCTGTTGAGACAAATAAAAAGGTACCAGCATAGCTAGTGCTAAACACATAGTTTAAAAAAAAAGGATGAAGAGGGATGAAAAAGGATGCTTGAGGTAGACGGGCTGAAAACATTGCGTCCCTCATCCCTGCCAAGAGAGCCCATCTGCCCCAGCACAGCACTTAGGGTTTCAAATCAAGCTCTTCTAATGCTCTTAAACTGTTTTATATTTGCGATTTAGACCATTCACTATATGCAATTCATCTTCCCAACAGACATTTTAACTACCTTGCACACAATTTATCTGCTTGATCGACATTATTCCATGGTTTACTTGGTTAACACTCAGTGCTTAAAACACAGGCCGTTACTTTTTCATTTCAATTATGTCTTTGGTATAAAACCCAAATCTCTTTCCATTAAAACTTTCCAGTTACTATGCTCTTTTTTTTTAGCATGCCATTTTCCCCCTTTGCATCTTCCTACATTTTGGAAAAATTCTGAAATTTCTTCATGCCAAACGATCTCCCACTTCTGTCTGCTAGTGACTTAGGTTCTATTACTGTTTCCTGTGTTTTACGCCGTGCTAAGTTTTCCTAGCGGTAGGAGGAAGCAGTGCGAAGGCAAAGGAGCCGCTCAGCGAGGTGTCCCAGCCCGGCTCCCCTTCCAGGAGCTGCATTTCCCTCCCGCCCTGCAGAGCCTGGCACTGCAGGAGCCGTGCAGAACACCTCGAGTCCCTCTAGCAAACACGGAGCGTCGCCTCCTCCTCGCCGGCTCTTCCGGGCCCAAGCACACGTGGCAGGTTCCTTACCCGCCGCAGGGCTGCACGGAACAGGGCTCAACGAGCGAGGACGGGATTTCCTTAGGGACTGCACCTCATTTACACATTTCCATGTGATCAAGTAACTAGTGACTTGGATTCAATAGTTATATAACTGCTTATAAAATTTGATAAAGGGCTATCTAATTCCGAATACATCACACCCTAACAAAGCTGGGTTGTGCGCCAGATTCAGCAGGGAATACGGAGCTGCTTTTCATGTGCCAACTGCATCAATTTCAGTAGGTGACATCTAGTTTTCTTTAGGATCACATTTCATAATCATGTATTATTTCAGCACCTAACTGGATCAGAATGACTTCCCAGACCTCTCAGCATGCACAAAAATAACTATGAAATAGCAATACAATCAAGAATACATAATTAGAAAACACTGTATGCCATCTGCAGAACACTAATTATGTATTCTTGATTGTATTGCTATTTCATAGTATGTATATCTGAGTGGGGAATGACAAATTTTTCTTTAGTGTTCTGCAGATTGCATACAATATTTTCTAAAGAAAAATTTGTCATTCCTCACTCAGATATACATACTTTGTGAAAAATATGACATTCGTTTTTAACTGAATAGTCATTATCTGAACACATACCATAAACGTAGAAATTTTACAGACTATAAAACATACAGCATCCTCAAAGCTGCTTTTTGCAGAACATAAATCTAAATCTTACGTGCAGTAATTCCAATATCTTCCTTATGTGTAAATACATCATATCTTTCATAAGCATTGCAGTGAAAGAGGCCATGGAGACTAGGAACTAGTCAGAAAACAGAAACTGCTACCTCTGAGAATCACCTTCTTTGTGGCTTTGGTCTCAGTTTCATATCCATGAAAAAGGGGAAAATTACTCAACTGAACATCTGACAGGACCAAATTTCAGCTGCTTTGTGGGCTGGTGCGCATCCAAAAATCTACAGTGTTGATTTCCAGTTAAACAATCATGAACAAAGATACTATAACCATNAACCATCAGAAAGGGAATGCAAAAAAAAAAAAAAAATCAGGACTGGAATGCAGATTGACAGCTAAATGTGTTTTATTTCTAGCTACTCAAGTGGAATCGATTCGGAAGCCTGGCTTTCACACTTAGTATGCGAGCAGTTAGAAATAAAGAGCCGTGAAAACCTGCAAATACAATTTAGAAGGTCATATACAGACCCGGCATACTAATTACTAACGTTGTTAACGATAGCTGTGCACTTTGCACGCAAAAGGCTGAACTTCCAAAGGAGTATAATGGAGGTATAATCTCAGTTAAAAAAAAAAAAAAAAAAAAAAAAAAAAAAAAAAAAAAAAAAAAAAAAAAAAAAAAAAAAAAAAAAAAAAAAAAAAAAAAAAAAAAAAAGCGCAGAAATATGAATCTTCACTCAAAATTCTTTGAGCAGACAAAAGAAAAAAGAAAAGAAAGCAGACCATGGGATAAGGAAAACTTTTCATGCATCACAAACTATGCCTTTGAAAAGATAACAGTAATGCACTGAGAAAAATATATTACATTTCACGAGAACACCCTCGAGGAAGAGCTAAACTGAGCAGCACTTCACAACCCCAGTGACAATGCAGGAGACAAGGGCTGTAGCCAGGCTGCTTTGGTCACAGTCCCTGAACTGGGTGTACTTACTGACCTCAAAACAAGCTTATGGGGGCAAATAAAAGTGTGATTGTAGTGTACTAGTTCTATGCTTTTTATTGAAGGCATCATCTATACACTTAATAACAAACTAACACAATATTGACTGTTATTTACGTCTACATGTTAACTCACTGAGTATCTTACCTGGTTTTAGGTGGGCAAATGGAATTTCACCGGTCAAGAGCTCCCAGAGACACAAAGCATAGCTGAAGACATCGGCTTTTATAGTGTACCTCGTGCACTGGGTGAACACCTCAGGGGCCATCCAGCGCAGGTTCTGCACCAGGAAACAGCAGCAGCACATGAGCATGGACCTGTGCCCGGCCAGAGCACCTTCTCCTCTATTTATATGCTTGCTTTACTCCCTGCTTCTTTGCCTCCCTTCCCCACAAGCTAAGAGGCAAGGTCATCGGGGAAAAAAAGTTTCACCATAGCACGCAAAACTCAGACAGCAAATCACTGTGCTGTGTATGCAACAGCATTAAGATCATGTCTGCATCAGCTCCACAGAGCCATATCACCAGGCTTTAAACAAGAGGCTGCTGCTGGACTGATTCCCCCAACACCCAGCTCTAGCCTTGTGGAGGCCACGCTGCCAGGTGGAGAACATTGGTGATCAGCCCTGCTGCAGCTGCAGCTGGGGGGCAGCGACCAGGGCTTGGCTGGGGGCTGCCTCCTCACTGCTCTCTGTGGAGGCTCCATTTCAAGCTGCTTCACAAGCAGCCGGAGGAGCAAGTTCAGGGCCTCTACACAGGTACTTTGTACTCGGCTATTTAATGTATGTTCTTTGCAAGACAGCCCTTCCTGTGAGCTACCCCAGGCCTGTGGAGCACCTGGCCTGCAGCAGCCCAGCTCACTCCTGGTTCTATGTGTCTGTATTAATGTGAATAAAAGGTTGACCACGAAATCCTGGCTGACTGAAATCAGTGACTACAATGCTGTCAAGTTTCATCACCGTGGTGTGTGACACACCAAATGCATCTGGATTCAATCTTGGGAAGCCAAACTGTCTTGTAGAAGATGGCCCTCTGAGACCATTGTTTGAAACACAGGAAAGAATTCAAAAACTAACAAAACCCCCCAACCATCCCCCACAACAAATTAGTGCTGAATAACTAATTCCCTAGTAGAAATAGGGACCACCTGTCAGTAATATGTGTGTGTAAATGCAGCTGGGTGGATACAAAAAGAGGATATTTTACTAAGAATTTTTCAGGCAATAGAATCCAGATAAAAACCTCAAAAATATTATCTTCCATTGCACAGTAGAAGATTTATTTCTGAGTGCAAAACTGAAAAGATACTTTGCATTCAGTGATACCTGCTACTGAAAAGGTTGACTCCAATACTTACAGGAGATTGAAAAAAAAAAAGAGAACAAAGGAGATAGAAAGCTTCACCACAGCATCTTTTCCGGCAAAATATTTCTACTATAATATTCTCCTAAACTGAGTTTGCCTATGGGTTTTTTACCGGAACAAAACAAGAAACAAACCCCAGGTTGTTTTGTCATGTTGTCTTCATCCAGAGATTGCAAAAATCTAGATTCTGAAACACACAAAACACACGAGAAACATTTTACTATGAACCAACCACATATACCCACCTAATTCTGTAAAATGCTTGGTTCAAAACCAAACCCCTTCTTTCATGCGCCTGGGTTTTGCAAGTCCAGGGGCGCTGCGATAGCTCCTTTTCCACCAGGGACACAGGGAGCCACGGAGGCTCCCAGGCACGCACCAGTCAGCACTGGAGGAAACTGGCCAAGTCCCAGCAACACAAGGGCAGTTTGTGGCTGCTGAGGACCCACCTCCCAATTTGTGGGGTCATTTGTACTGGCCAGTATAACTTCATTCATATTTACAACAAACAGTAACCGAGCCCTGCATTAAAATTCAACCCCACGGGAGCCTGTCGGTCTTATTTAATGTCAGAAAAGAAGTTCCACTAAAAATGACGACATCTGGCATGAACACGGTGTGGGAAGTGTGTGCTGTATTTTATGCCATGCAAGTAAGTCCCCGGGCAGGACTGTGGCCCTGAGGAAGGAGCGTGTGCAGGGCCTGTGCACAAGCCCAGTGGCTGGGGAGCCCTTCCTGGCCAGTCGCTGCCGCGGTGGCTGCGGCGCTCACGGTGGCTCCCGCACCCGGCCAGGCCCCGCGGCCCCAGCTGCCCTTCCAGCTCCCGCTCACCACGTCCAGGGGCCGCTCGTGTCCGGGAGCAGCTCGGGGCAGGCTGCTCGCAGCGGTGCCCGTGCGCCCACCGGACAAGCGCGCCGGCCGCTGCGCCACACACAGCTCGGCACGGCCGAACTCGCTCTGGCATCAGACACGCGGCTCCCTCAGCCCGAACCGCCAGCGCCAAGGCCGGAGAACTGCGCTGTGCGTTCCCAGTTGGAATGCCAGAACCCGTCCCATGGCCTGGGGTTTGGCTGCTCACGAGCACTGACTTGCACGGAAACGCCGTCCTCAGGCCATGACTGCGTCTCTGACCTCCTCCATCGCAGTATCTTCCACCCACCACTTCCTCTAACCCACCATTAAAACCTACTCCAACAAGGAGACATCTCACGGTCATCTAGGCTTCATCCTCAGATGCACTGTGGGCTACTCCACAGAACCTGCTAACTGAGAAAAACTGAGAAAAACTGAGAAAAACCTGCTAACTCGTCCCTTAAAACCTTTTCTGTCATCTATAATGAAATGAAGAGCAACCTTCTCAACTTCCTGATTTTTCTTAGCACATGCTTATTTTTAGGGCATTTGAGGTTAATGATACATCTTTCATAAAAACTCCTCACCTCCAAAATCAGCAACAACAGCATGGCCATCCTCATACAGAAGAATATTGTGACTGGGAAAAAAAAAAAGACAATTATTAAAATAGACAGTTATTTCATAGTGCCATAGAAGCAGTGAAAAGTTTAAGATTTTTGACTCATCACTTGAACAGTTGTGATCTTAAGGCCTTCAATTCATTTCCTTGAAAAGACAAATGCCTTTCGATAACCTCCCTTAGATACATCTCACAGTTGTAGCCTAAAGTACACAGATTAATGCTGAGAATAAATGAGAATGTCAGTTTCTAATCACTATTGAACAAAGTAATTTCTGTAGTTAGTCATAGATCAATTGTAACAGCTTTATTAATTATATGCACTGGATCTCTAGAATGAAGAAGATATCTGAAGATAAACGCAGATATAGTCTTTAAATATAATTACATAGTCTGATTTTTTTCTCTTTTAAAGCTTACATGTAGTCACTATAGTTCATAGTATTAATTCCTAAGTCAGGTAGATGTATAGAAGTGCAGGAACTGATCTGAAGACTACGTATATATAAGGTATGGCTTCTATAAGGTATCACTAGAAGCCGTAAGAAATCATTAAATTGGGGAAAAAATAGCACTGCAGTATTTTACAGTGATTTAAGCAGATCCTTGCCGTTTTCTCCCCTCTAGAACACCCAGCACTGTCATAGTTTCCATCCAGTACCTGAAAAAGCCTGTCAAGGCAGCATTGCTTCCCTCAAGCACGTTGCTCGTGCCCGTGAGGATATTTCAGGTGGGGAAGGGCCGTAGGGTGCAGCCCCTCCCGGAACGGGGCCAACACCAAGTTGTAATTAGTGCTAATAAATTTTTACATTTTATATTATTATCAGTGAAACGAGTATCATTGTTTGATGGGTACAACTGGAAGCCCAAGAGATGGTTTATTATTGGAAACCATATTGCCAAACATTCAGCGCAGGTTTTCGCACATACCAAGTGCAGGGCACTGCCCAAAGGGTTTCTGCAGGGTCAGAAGAGCGGAGGCTGGCAGGGCTCTCCAGGGATGCGCTGGCGGAGCAGGGTCACTCCAGCCGCCGGCAGCCCCAGCCCCGCTCCCCGTCGCCTGCACATTGACGCTCTCCTCGCTGGAGCCCCGTTTGCCAGCAGGGATCAGAGCACTGGGATGGCGCCTGGTGCTGCAGCACTGGCAGCGCCTTCACGCGGACACAGCGTTGCTTTGGGCTCTAGATGTGCCCCGAGGCTTTTGGGTAAATCACTACATTCAAATACAAACCCAGGACATCTGAAGGCTGTGGTTAGAAAACAACCGAAAAGCTGGTTTAGAAGCTAGCTTAAAACTTTGACTTATGAAAACTACTTTAACTGAAAGATCGAAAGCGGCAGCAAAGAATTAAATACCAAAAGGAACAAGGAGTTAGTGATGGGACAAATTTTCCTGACATTTCTGATAACTAGGATTAATACAAAAATAAAGAGTTGGAAACAGTATCAGGAACGCTGGCCTTGCAAGAAAGCCCTCTGACCTGGACCTGCTCACCACAGGGGTAACTGCAAAGCTGCCCTGACCTTCAGCGGGCGCAGATCGGTATCGGCAGGACTGAGCAATGACGTTAAGTTCCTGAAGTCTCAATATCATTACTTGTATCAACAAAAAGGGTATATCAAAATAAGGAAGAAAAATAACTTTTCTATTACTTTACGAACAAAGAGTCCAACTTGTGCACTTCAGCTGCCACGTGAGCCTCTGTCGGTGCCGTAGCGAGAGGCTCCAGCATGCCCTGATGTCGGGCAGTCGGTGTGTGCACAGTCCCCGCTCCCATCCATGCCGCACGTCCCGTACCTCGGGATGCCACGGGATGCAGGTGAGGACGCAGGGTCAGCGGAGCCTGGCCCGCAGAGCGGCTCGCGCGGCTCCGCCACGCTGCACCGCCTGCTCCAGCTCTCCTCTTGCTTCACTGCCAGCTGCGTTAAGGTGAACAAAGAGCACGGACAAAAACCTTCAAACTTGTTTTGTTTTCCTTTCCTGAGGAAACCCAGGACCTAGTGATGAGGGTCTTCAGCACCAAGGCAAATATTCCTTATGTGATATCCCCTGCCGTTGCCCTGGCGTGTTCACAACGCACTGTCCCTGCAGCTCCTCGTGCTCTCCCCTCTCTCCCAGACTCACAGTGTGCACAGTCCCTTAGCTAGAGGAGTCCTGCAGGCAGGAGGTGCATGAGCTCCATGCAGGGCTGCAGCGAGCGTGAGCGCCCGCGTGGCGTGGGCATCTCCCAACATCTGCTGCAAGAGGATGCCTTCGAGCAGCAAGAGCCAGTGCAACATGAGCCCCTTGCACCGTGGCACATAAGCCAGCGCAAGCACACTGAGCGCGAGCACAGTGATGGCACACTGCGTCCCAAGCCCCGGCAAGCCCGGCCCCGCTCGGCACGTCCCCGCGGCGGGAGCGCGAGGCACCGCGTGCCTTGGTGGCAGCACGGGCAGCAGCACGGGCGGCCTAACTGAGCAGAAACCCCTGTCTGCTTCTCACCAGCCTGGCAGCAGCCCAAGTAAAATACAATATTCACATGCCAGAAATACCGGCGAGACCTTCGTCTGACCCTTGATGTCTAAACGTCGGCTGCATCGTTGGCGGACGTGCGGCTCCGGACGTGGGAAGGGGGCAGAGGAGGCTGGCAGAGATGGGGCAGCCCGAGCGCCGCGGCGCCGTTTGCCACCAGTAATTACTCGTGCCACGCACAGACGTGCTTTAATTGCAGGGAATGTCTGCAGCCGCAGCAACCGTGAACCGCGGCGCCTCCGCCAAGGCTGTGGGAGCGGAACCCCCCGAGCAGCCGGGGCCGAGTTGTGTTCAGAGGCTTACAGCTGAGCCTCTGGATTTGTCCTTAACTACCAGGGCTGAAGAGGTGAATTATGAGATTTGTGCGGTGGCTTACACACATTTATTGAGGGTAATGCCAAGAAAATGCAGCCTTCTTTACATATTATCTGCTCAAAGGCAGAAATGCAGTGCATTTTGACAATATCTGGGAAGAAATGCTACACATATATCCACCCCATTAATAACAGCATTTCCAAAAATATGAACAAAATAGCTAAAAAATATTTCTACATAAAACTACCAGTATTTCTTATCCATTTCACTGAAATTTCATCTTGTGATCAGATAGGCAGAACTGCAAACCAAACCAAAGCAAAACAAGAGTAATTCAGGCACTCAAGCTCCAAAGAGGAAAATATCCAGAACCAAATGGGCATTTATTACACATTTTCATCTTGACAGATTCAAATTAGAAAGGAAAAAATGGAATACTAACCTTAGGAAAGAAATAATTCTAATTTGGGAGGAATTCACTGTTGACCTTGCACTGAACAGGTAACTCCTGAGTTCTGGGGATTCAGACCAGATACAAACATAAGAAACCTCTGTTTTTTGCTGAAAGACTGATACTGTCCATGTTACCTAACCCATGGAGAAATACATTACTCCCTACTGCAGTGTTTGCTAAGGCACTTTTCTTTAGTTTAAGGTCAATGTCAGAGAGTCATGAATAACTGCCAGATGAAGAAAATACAAAGGACCAGGAGATGAACACCCTATCCCAAATCTTTGGGAACATGATTCTGTATTTAGATTTACTTGGTGCTCAGCCTCTTTCATGGAGCTCCCTATTTCCTCACGTACAAATGCATATTCAAATAAACAATAAAAAGAGCTCTTTTTATCTGGAAATGCCAGGTGTGGGGTTAGGCAGGCTGGAGCGGGGAGCAGGCCGTTCATCACGTACCAACGTTCTCTATACCTGAGCTGAGCAAATGTCACTGTCCTGAGCACCAGTCTTAAGTTCAAAATGTCAAAGAATAAAATAAGATCAGGGCAATTTCAGCATGTCCTCACCTCCCTCATCTGTGAGTTTAGGATTAAAATCCAAGGTCACTCCAAAGGACATCACTCAAACCAAGCAAACAGCTGAGGGAGGGCGTTCAGCAGGCAGGAGGAGGGAAGGGAGACGGGAGCAAAGCCATGGGCCGCCCCAGCGACACCGGAGTGCTCGTGAGCTCTAGGCGGAACGTGGCACAACGTGGCACATCCCTCAGGCACAGGGCAGCCCAGGGGGAGCTGGGGGTGCCCAGCACGTGCAGAGTGCCCCAGGGCAGCCCCCACTTCGGCTGCTGGCGCCCAAGGCTGTGCACCCCCATCCCGCAGGACACCAGCTCTTGGGTGGCGCATCCTGGCTGCCCGATGGCCTCGGCGTCTCCGTAAAGGGAAACGCAGCGCGGGACGAAGTGCCGGGCTTGCGAGCACCATCCCTGCGCTGCAAGGAGGCTCTGCCTGCGCCAACCCGCCCTGCGCGTCCTGGGCAGGCTGCACGACAGCAGATACCTGCTGTGTGCATGCAGGTGTGTGCAGTGCTCAGCAGGGCGTTCCCGCTCGAAGGGGCACGGGTCTGTACCCGCATGCCTCTGCCAGCTCACATGCCTCCTACTGGGCACTGGGGCCTTCCACATCCTTCCAAGATCCTGCACTGAATAAAACCTTCTGCCAAACCCGAAATTCACATCTAAAAAGAATGTGTGTTTATAGGAAATAAAATACCGAGGAATAATTTTCACGGACTGCACTACTTGTGCAGAATGGCAAAGGAAGAAGTTCCCACCATGTGGCAACTTAGAGCGGGCGATCACTCCCCAGCGGTTAGCATTCCAGGGCTGTCCACAGGCACTTTGGGGGTACTTTGTATTCCGAGGTTGTCCAGGCACTGCAGAAATCCCTGCTCTCTCAGAATTTCATTTTTTTTTTCATTTGATAATGACGGTGTTTAAAACAAAAAGACTCTACAGTCTTCCTGAAGCAATCAGCACTACAGATACTTCAGGAAATGATTTCCAAGCTCTTAGTTCTGTCTCCCTAATGAAGGTTTCACAGGGAAGAACTAAACACTGTAGGGCAGCTTGAACTTATCTCCCTCCAAAAGGGATAGTGTAAAAGTTATATTGAAAGATAATTCTTTTTTTAATGGTTACTAAAAGAATATTGCAGAAAGAAACCCGAATAGCTGTAATCTCTTTTTCCTGCCATATCCTCATAGTTTCAGAATGAACACAGAGCCATCGAATTACACACAAAACATCAATTTACAATAAATTAAATGTAATCTTTCCAGCTCTGCCTCAGCTCTTTGCTATTTTTTAATTTCATTAACAAAGCTACAAAATGAAAAAACAGACAAAAGATTTATTTTCTAATATAAGCCCCAACTAATAGCTGGAATTTACAGATGTTCGGAGTGTGACTGTCCAGTTGCAGTCAGTTCTTGCAATACAGGTCTCTACAGCACAGCTTGCCACTCACTGTCAGTGTTCCTCAAGGAAAGGTGACAAGGGCACAGCTGCTTGGGGACAGAAAACACCTAGCCGGGCAGAGCTCCCTGCTGTGTCTTTCATCACCTGCATGAGGAGGAGAGGCAGGACCCGACCTAGACCCTGACCACCCTGCCTGCCGGGGCCCAGGCGATCTGGGGCTGTTCTCTGCCCTTATCAGCCCCTGGAAAAAGCCAATAAATATATCAGTGTCTGAAGGAGAGATTTTTCTGGAGGACCAACTTAAGAGCGGTTAGATTTGGTGAAAAATGTCTATTTTTTCTTTGTTATTTATTATTACAAGTATTTGGCTGAATAGCTAGCTTTTTTTCAAAAGTTCTGTAAGGTCCTGATGTTGCAAAAAGATTACCTGTATACAAAAAAGAGAGGAGGTTGGGGCCCCTTCCACACAAAGGGCTCCCCCAGTAAACCCGGGGCCTCTGTCCCGGCCCAAGCGCTGGTGCCTGACCCAGGTGTTGGTGCAGGACACAGGAACGGCTGGGGCCAACCCTGCCTGCGGTTTGGCTGGCTCGAGGGACCTGGCTCCCACGGTGCCCCATGGTGATGGGGCACACGGGTGGCTGCTGGGGGGCACGGGCGGCTGCTGGAGGGCTGCCTCTCACTGCAGGAGAAGGCAGGATGGCTAGAGCACTTCCTACTGCTTTTCCGGCATCCTTCTGGATTATCCACACCATGCACATGCATACGTAGAGAACCATTAACAAAAAGCACGCCACTTACTTGGAATATCCAGTAAGGCCAAATGGGAAAGAAATCTGTATTTTATCAGTCGGGAAATTTCGAGATTTCAACTTTTATTTTTCTTACCCTCATTTCCAGTGGAGAGCAGGCATTTCAAACTGGGCTGTGCAAGGCAAATTACAAAATACTTTCTCTAATATTACCTAAATTGCCTAACTGAAATGTTCCATTCTGAAGTTATGTTTCCATGCTGCAAGAAATCCCAAAGACCACCTGCCTCAGACACTGAATAACCACACATTGGTGCGGGCATTTTGCTAATTCCCAGAAGGAATTTCAGTGCCTCATGCACTGCGGACAGCAGTGCCCCAGCTGGGGGTCGCCAGCACCATCTGAGCCCGTCGCATGGTCCGACCTTCCTTCCCCCGTGGGTCTGTGCAACATCCATTGGGCATACCCTTCACCTGCACTGATTTTGCTTTGATGCACATGCTTGTTCCGGAAAGATAATTCCAAGTATATTTTCTTTGCCAAAAGTAAGAAATGTTGTGTAAAGAAAAAAGGCAGCTAACAGAGCTTGGGAAATGTTGGAGCAGAAAACACTTCTCATTTGCCAAGTCTGCTTTCCTGTACCGCACTGTAAGTTAAGATAACTGTGCGCTTTGCTCATGCTTGCCAGCGCCTTGTGGAATGCCAGCACACCCTGAGCAGTGGGCTCTGTCAGCCCAGCCCCAGATCAATTTAATATTGTCTTGTCCTCTTGCATTTTACTGTATGGTATCATATTCTATGATTTCTTTTTTTTGTTGTTGCGTGTCCAATCCTTAATGGCCCAAAAAGGGAAGTAAGACAAAAACAGAGAGATCCCTTTTCCCTCTCACAATCTCTTAATCCCCTCCGAGTGGCAGTGGGCATTAAATCAAACCAACCTTTTTGACATCCTTGCTCACATCTCCCACACACAGACATTTCCTGATCACTTACAAGACACTACTGGTTTTAAGAGCACTGTGACACTACATATGGCTAACTGAATCTTCAAAAGAGTAATCTTATCTGAAAATCTATTTCTATCCTAACATCAGCCGCTATCTCACTGGTATACCTGGACGACTTAAAGCTGCTGGCATTCCTTCCTTTGCCACAATGCTTTCACTATGGGATATAAAGAGACATGGGTGATGCCCTAACAGTCAAGATGAGTCTATCACATTGGATCTAGTGAAAATGTCATCTTCTGTGCTTTGCAGCGGGCTCAATATAATCTCCTGGTGGCCTTTGCCCAATGAACTGAAGCAGTCTAGGGAAGGCAGGGTCTGAGGGCAGTGCTGTGCACGTGTTGCTGGTTTCACACAGGCAGTTCCCTGTGAGGCTGGTGCGGCTTTGGTGCGGAGCGCCCGCTCAGAGCTGCAGTGTCCCCCTTCCCCTGCGCACACGCTCGGACTGGCCACAGACAGGAGCCTCCTGTGACACCAGCGCAGCCAAGGTGAGTGCTCACACAGAGCGCAGCCAAGGTGAGTGCTCACACCGAGCGCAGCTGGGCAGCGGCAGGGACGGGTACCTATCAATCCACCGGGCCAGACACGCAGGCCACATCTTTCTCACAGCTCCCAACATGCCACCGTTCGCAGGTAGGCAGCAGAACCCTGGAGGGAGCACTGCTGTTGGAGCCAAGGGGTATGTGAAAACTATGGCTAGGGAATAAAAAACACAGAAATGTGGTATTTTCGCATTTTTGTCCTCCTGAACTGTCCTCCTGAACAGTAACTTTGCTTGGAGAATCACCTGCTGTGAGTCTTAAATTGTTTATGACTTGGAAAGCCAGACACGAGAACTGTCACCTTTCTACCAGCCAAACGGAGGTCACCAAGGAGTTGCACATGTGAGCCGCACTCACAGCAGCAAGTGACTTCAGCCTGGAGCCACCGTTTCCAGCGGCGGAGATAAGGTCAAGGTGACTCTGTGGTTGGACTAGATGACTTCTGGAGGTCCCTTCCAACCTTAGGGATTCTGTGGTTCTAATGTGTGTCCCTCCACTGTGGCCCCTGGGAGCAAAGCGCAAAGCCCGAACACAGAGACTCAGCAGCCTCCTCGGGAGGCCCCTGCTTCCCATCAGGAGAGCGAAAGTCCTAGGAACATCCAAGCGAGGGTGAAGGGGCCACTTGATAGATGCTCATCGATCTAGGGCAATTGCCACCTTTTTAAGAAAAGCAATCAATCAAAAGATTGCTGCATTAACTGCCAAGCAGTTCTTGAACCTACAGCAGTAGTGCTCCTGAAAATACCTGTTAGTCAACAAAACTTATTGCCTACATTACTCATGAGATCAGGCTCCGTAACGGTCGTTTCCAAAAGTAGAGGCTTGGAACTGTTGTCTCACATAATATCTCATAGTCCTAAATTGACAGATAACTAAAATGATACCTTTTGGCCTTATTACCTGCAGAGCATGATGAACAAGTATTATTAGCCTCTGCAAGACCAGTGGTTTGAAAATACCCCCAACTGAGAAAAATGATGTTCTTTCATCTCTAGCTGTTTAGAACAGGCTATTTCCAAACTAAGTTTGTTTTCCAGGCTTCAGGATTATTTCAGTTCATGTCTTGTTCAACAGGATATTCTCAATTGAGGCATTTTTAGAAAATATGGTCAACTGTAAGATATGAAGGTTTGCAAAGCCTAAGTTAATAAATTGTTGAAAATAAGAGGTTATAGTTTTCATGAAAAGACAGCTACTAGTTATCACCAAAAGGTGATCTGATTCATTTCTTCCTATTTACAGCTTCTGAGATCCTTTGTTCTTAACCTTGCAGTGGATCATTGCAATTTCAATGCAAGATTATAGACGGCTGTACCCTGCAAGGGGCTTTGATTTAAGAGGATATTACTCTATACAAACTTCTGATGTGAACCATAGTACATATTGATTTCACCAATGCTCAAATTACTTTTCTTGTAATATTGACTTTTTTTGTGCAAACCTATATACGTGTGGGCAGAACAGTTGTTAAATTAAAGAGTCTGGCTTTCAAAACAGTTAAACATTTCTGTGCTGCCCTTCCAAACCCTGAGCAACGTTTCTGAATTACATGCTGCAGACTGTTAATAAATCCTATGAGCCAGTAACTTCCATTTGCCTCGTGTGAGCAGAGCCATTGAGTGAACTGTGGTTTTCAACACCCTTCATAAGCATCGCACTTGTTCAGGTGTAGAAATACAGATTTAATTGTTTAAAACAAGCCATCCTGGCTTAAGCCCTTTGCAATGGTTGTTTAACACCTCTTCTGTAGAGATGTAAAAAAGAAAAGATAGATGCATGACAACAAATGGAATTTGTCCACCGCCGAGGTACGGTTTGAGCTTGCCGGCGTTCCCAACTTGTCCCGGGGCTCAGGGCAGGGTGTCCCCGACCCGACCAGCGCGGCGCTGCTGCTGTCCCCAGCGCTGTCACCCGCAGGCGCTCCCAGCTCTGCACGCTCCCAGGCTCCTGCTCGCTTTCCCAGGGTGCGGAACGGGCCGTGTTTCCCGGCAGCCGGGACGCTGTGCCCTGCCTTGCCGCTCAGCCCTTCCCTCTGCCTGCTCCCTGCAGCTGCTGCTGCAACTCCTGTGCTGGAGGGCTTCGCTGCCTGAGTGGCAGGAATGGGATGGTTCCTTTTCCCCCCTACTTTTCTGACTGCCTCCCCAAGCTTTATTCCACATAAACACATGGCAGAAGCAAACCTGGCAGCTAGCTCTTCAACAGCTGCCTACATGCCCTGTTTTCCTGAGAGGAGAGGCAGCAAAAGGAAGGTGGTGGCCACAAGAGCCTGCAGCTGGTGTGAGGGCAGCGGCCGGCAGAAGGGGACAGCCCAAAGCAAAGCTGGTGGCACCAGGGGTGTGTGAAAGCTTTCCCTTCTGTGGAACCTGGTGTCCCCCGCGTCCCTTCATCAGCAGCAAGACACAGCACCCACTCCTGCACTGCAATAGAGACACTCAGTAGAATCCATTTGTTACGACAGCCTGAACTGTAACAATGAGCCCAAATTCATTGTTATGCTGGAAGGATGTCTGGAGATACGTTATTCTTTCAGCACACTTTGAAAAAGCTTTAGGGATTCTGATTTCCAGAGAGAGCCTTTGTAGTACTCACATGAAATAGAAAATGGATGGCAAACTTGTGAAGAACAGATACCAGGCATTAATAAAAGGGAAGCTTTGATTATTTTTATTTGTTTGGTTTTGGTTCAAGGTTTGATCAAGATAAAGCCCTGCCAGCAGCCAAATGGAAAGGAGCTCAATGCATGTTCAAAACAAAAGGTTGCCTTTACGCCAATTTGTGAAGACCAACTCAAATATGTCAAAAAAGTTGTGAAGTGAGGTTCTGAGGTGGCCATTCTATCTGCAGCACAAAGCAGGACTGTGCAAAGGGTATCTGAGATGTTCTAACCAGCAGGGAAGGATGTGCATGCCGAGGAGGAGCGGAAACATCTCTAAATGTGGGACAGAGGGGAGAGATCGGCACAGCAGCGGATCAGAGCCCCCAGCCTGCGAGCAGGCAGGGCTCACGAGCCCACAGCGGCTACGAGCGACACGCGCTAAGCTCTGAGTATCTAAAGGACAACTTAATTCAAACATGCCTTCTATGAACACAGTCCTTTCAGATGTCTACAAAATCTGGAGAGAATTAAACTCAGCGAGACAGACAAAATACTCCTGCTAATTGAAGGCGCATATGTATCCAAATGCAGCAGCTATTACAAGTGTTTTAATTTGCAGCATGGAATGTACCAGAGGAAACCCTAAAACTCCCAACTGCATGCAGCAAACAGACAAAAAGTCCTCAAAAAATAACATCACAAGAATAATTTGCAAGCAAACTGGAAAAGTGGCAAAAGATTTGCAGACTCGTCAAAGATTTACAGACTGGCTGACTAGGGAAAGGCTTTCAGTAACTCTGATGGTCAAGGCTTTCATACACTATAAGGAATACACAATATGTTACTATACATACACTATACACTATACTATACATATACTATACATACACTATACACTATACTATACATATACTATACACATACACTGTATGTTACTATATGGCACCGTCACAGCACATGGCTTCTGAAAGGCAAATTATAACATAAAAGTCGATGAGTGTGGACACAGCAATGTTTACACGATATTTATCAAAATGGTGACTGATGCAAGCAGATTTAGGAGAGTGAAAAGTACACAAAAAGAAGAAATGAAGAAAGTTGGCAATGGTGCACATGATGAAAGGAAAATGAAAGTAATATTGATGGTCTCAAGAAAAAGCATAACTTGCCTATATATGAGTTGTAGATATGAGCAAGAACAACCAAGTGAGGAATACAAATTTCACCAGATAATAGTTTTTCAGGACGGATAAAATTTAAACTCTCCCAACCAGGACTCTCACAAATCACTATCTTTAAGACTTCTAGCTTCACATAAACCAAAACCTCAGGATGATAAATTTAATCATAAAAATGTAATGGGTTCATACAATGTAGCCGTGATTCTTTTAGTTTATATTGAATCTGATTTTAGCTCCCATATACACTTTCCATCAAAATATTTAAGTGATTTGAGTATGACAAGTGGAATTGTTTTGAGACCCCCATCAGCTGTTGAATGAAAATATTAATCAAGTGTAAGGCCAAGCTTGATAGACTCTAGAATGCTCTACCCTAAGTTGAATGGAGAATCACAATTCATACAAAATTCCTACAGATTTCTCTGTGCTCTTGATTCAAATTGGGCCTTTGTCAGTACTGACTAAAATTATCACCATTTCTTAATATGAAGAAAATGTAAGGATAACCTTTCCTTCAATCTGTTCAAGGGATGCAAAGGTCTAGCCTAAGCCCATGATGACGAGCACAAGCAAGAAATGAATTGGCAGGTTTTGTAAAGAAACCAAGAAATCAATAAACAAATTTTCTCACTCTTTTTATATATAGAATCTATAAGTCCGTTGGAAAAGCCTATTTGGTACTGAGGGTACGAACGTATCTGAAATGCTGAGGAGAGTCTCTGGAAGTGTTGTTGTCACTCTGGTACCTTTGGTGAACACTACAGTTTCTAATTTTTCTTTTCTGAAGTAAGAAAATACAATTCACAGAAATACGGCATGGAAGATACAGCTCACAAATGCTATTTTTGCCTCAAAGGCACTTGGAAATTTGAAAACCACAGATGAGGAGAAAGGGACTATTCAGCCCCTGATTTGAGAAATAACAGCAAGAGAAACTTCATCTGAGCTGACAGAAGGTTAATAAAGAGTGGAGCAGAATCAGGACTAAATTGTCTTCTGCGAAGGGCGCACCAAGTCTGAAATGGTGAGACCAAGATCCCTTTTCATTCTCTTCATGAAACCATAGAAGGAAAAAGAAATTAGAGAGGAATCAGGAGTGTGTAATCATCCTGGCTTCACAAAGCAGGCAGTCCTGTGCGCCCGCCAGATGCAAGGGCTTCTCTTGGGGCAAGAGACACAGACAGGGTATTCAGAATGTGTTTCTTTTCCAAAGAATAGGGCCATGAAAAGAACCTGCTACCTTTAATGCACTGCAGATTTAATGAAAGGCAACTGCTATTTTAAGATTTTATAAGGGGATTTGATAACAAAGAGGAGTTGCAGGCACCGTCCCCATTACCACCAGGCTTCCATCCTTCCTTTCATCCGTAGCACTAGGCTGGCTCTCAGAAACTTTCACAGATAGTTAGAGCCATCAGATGAAGGTTACTCGCTCAAAGGCTCAGTCCAATCATGTTCAGCTGTTTTGGCTTGAATTAAATTGATACCAAAATGGTCTCTTTTTTTATTGAAGTACTGTAATCATTGTGGCTGCAATCCCTCACTAATGTAAGACTTGATATAAGTAGTGATAATGGTGTATGTCACCAATGCTGATAGCTGTCAGAAATTATTTTTTCTACAGAACTAAAAAGCAAAATAAAACTTCCAATTATTGTTAAAATGGACAAAAGATAACCCTTTGTCCAGGGCAGAGACATTTCATTTATTCATTTTCTTCTCAGCTCTGTCAAGCAACGTTGCAGATTCACTTGATGCTTTACGTGCACTGCATTAGATCCCAAAGCTCACAAGGAGGATTACAAGACAGGGGGAAATTTAAGGTAGAAAATTTTAGGCTCCCATGAAGTCAATGCCAAAACTTAACACAAGAGGGTCAGACTTTCACTCCTGGGCTTTCTCTTCAGCTATTGTACGGATTTTCATCTTTTAATTGTGCCTGTGGGCTGGCTGGGACTCACGCTGAAAACATGACTTCTACTTTCACACTAAAGCACAACAAGCTGTTCTTCTCTCAGCACCACACCAGCCACACTGATGTCACTGTGCAAGCGATCCTGGGGCCTCGCAAACACACTGGGTCCAGGTGGCAGCGATATGCTCCCTGGCTTTTGGTGAAGGCTGCTTTTGTGGAAAATGTTATTTAAAATCTTTCAAGGCAGAATTATTTTTCTGACAGCCGGTAGTGACCAGATGTAAAACTGCAGCATGAGCTCTGGACGTTGGCTGTCCTGAGCAGGGACTCGGATTGTGACATTCAGACATGGGGCTTTTGCTTGCGAGGCTGCAGAAGGAAAACTCTCAGCCTTCCTCAACAGATGGTGTCTCCCTTTCAGCTCTGCAACCTGGCGGCCTTCAAGAAAGCAGTGAAAGAAGATAAGAAGATGGAGATGGGTATCTGAGGAAGACTCCAAGAGCATGAGAAAGTGGAGGACTCGTGTGAAGTCAGAGCCAGTGGACTGAGGACGGGAACCTCAGACGTGTGATGGAAGAGAAAAACTGGTGGAACAATAACGGAATCAAGAGGCCACTCTTTCATGCTTTTCACACAGTGATACCCAGATTGCTTTTTGGAAAGCCAATTTTAGTGAATCTGTCTTGTCCTTTAAAACCTGGACAGTGACTGAAGTCTGCCCTACTCCAGGTCTTTTCCTCAATGTTGCCAATAATACCTAGCACTGGGGGAGCTGCAGAGCTCTTGCCAACAGCTACGAAGGTTTTTTTTTGGAGGGGAAGAAAGGTTAATGTGGAAACTCTCTTTCCAGTGCCAAGATTTTCCTTATGGAGTTAATGGGGTGGGAATTCTTAATATTGGGAGTAAGGCCAAAATTCCTCTTTGGTCTTACTGCAGACCTTGCCATATGAGATGGGCTGAGATCCACTTGCCAGAAGAGTGAAGGTGCACAGCTAGAAACTGTTGCTGCTGCTGACGGGCCAAGGCTCAGGAACTGAATGTTTCTCTTAATAAGGACCCCTAGTAAAAGCCAGATCAGGGTACAGCTGGACTGATAAGTATTTTGTATTCACAGACTAGCAGAACTGAGAAACGTGTTTTGTCTTGGGCAGCAAAAGGCATTTTTATGTAAAACCTCGCATGGGGATGTAGCGAGCTGTTCCACCACCTTTCACTGGAATATGTGCATTGCATTATGAGATTTTTTTCACATAGCAAGAAGATATTTTCTCTGTACACACAGAGCACTCAGGGATTCCCTGCAGTGAACATGACTGGATGAGTGCACAGACCAGCACTAGATATTAGTGATGCTGCTATATGCTGATTAGTGATGTTAAGATGGGCTTAAGGATGTGCTCTGTAAGACTACATTTTCCAAACTAAAATAGGAAACAACAGCTTCCAGGCATTAATGGCCTGATTTTCTTTTCAGCCTGCAGGGATGTTTTTTCTTTCTTAACCACAACTGGGATTGTTCTTTATTAAACAGAACATTTGACTTTAGCATCATAACTTGGCTTCAAGAGCAGGTCTTTGTTTTAAAAAAGGTCTGTTTGAGCAAAGTATTTATCTGACTGCTCTTCCAGGCTACTATTTCCAGAGGAAATGAGGCTTCTGCTGGAAACCAGTGGGTAGCATTCATGCCACTCTTGTGAAGGAGCTGCTGAACCAAAATTTTTGGGGGACTGGGGAAAGAATTCAATAATTCATCATCACACTCATGCTTGGCTCTCAAATTTGTCCCTGTGGGCCACTGCCAGAGACAGGATACTGCCCTTGGAGTCCTGGTTTGACACCCTGTGATTGTTCCCACATTTCCATCTTGTTCATGATCTGCTTTTACTCCCATTTATAAAGGGAAATAATACGCTGGGAAACCCTTGCTTTATAGGGTACGCTTGAAGCAGGTCAGCAGAACAGAACTCTTCCCATGTGAAAACCACATGGTTCTTGGAAGGTCCCAATGACCATTTCCAGAAAATGCCCCTGCCCTTTTTTTTTTTCAGAATTTGATACCAGCGCTCTGAACTGTGCACCGAGTCTGAACTGTACACTTGCTTATCCAAAAAGAAAGAATAACTTCTACAAGGAATCTGTCAACGCAGCCAACAGCAACACCAGGAAATGAAACCTTAGGGCAAGATGCAGGAGAAAATTTCTTCTTATTATCAGAACTCTGTACTACTGGTCACTGGAGATACAAACAGAAAGGCACATTTCTGAAATTTTAATTAAAATAAGCAATGGAATTATTGATTAAAACAGAAAAAAAAAGTGGAAAAAAATGCTCTGTATGCCTGCCACTGAAGAAAACCCATTCTGTAACTCTCTTCCTAATTTTTTAACTTCTTTCTGTATAAGGTTTCATATCATGCTGCTTGTATGCATGAAGAACGATTTCCAAGGAAACTAATGTGCCAATAAAGTACAGTAGCTATTCAGCACTAATTCCCTTTGTTTAGTTGCTGCTATTTGATGTGTCTATATGTAATTTTGGTTAATCCACTTTCAAAGCAGAAAGTACTGCAGAATGGTGAGTCTAAGTGCCTTCTGACTTAGACATGGCACAACAGTATTCCATTCGGTAGATGATTTGCTTCCTTTTTCTAGCACCAGTTCAACACCGGAGGGCCAGATGTGAGGAGATACCGCTGTTTTTAACAGCATCCTTAAATGAAAACCACAGTTCAGCAAATGGGGTTTCTCACAGCATGCAACAGTAGAAAGGACGTTAGCAGGGGCGCTTCTCCCAAAGCAGCTCTGGGAAGGTGCAGCCCCTGCGACTGCTTTGCCAGGGCAGGGCTGGGCTTTGTGGGCCCAGCGTAGCAGGGGGACAGGCAGCTGATCTAACCTGATGGGTGGCAGCCCCTCCATAGCAAACACAGGCTCATCCCAGGTGGAATGTCCCCGGAGTTTGGAACAGTGACTCACCTGTTCAAATCCCGATGGATGATGGGCTGTGTGAGATTGTGCAGATACTCCATCCCTTTGGCAACATCGACGGCAATGATTAATTTAGACTGAAGGTCAAGAGTCCTAGAATTTGAAACAATTGTAACATCACTCAAAATTTACAGACAGGCTGAAAATTATCTGTAAAACAAGGTCCCTTTTAAAATCTTAAATACAGAAGAATGTTTTATAATTAAGAAAGAAAAATTTTAGTGTTCCTTTCACTATTTGTTGATAAGGAATAAATCTGTATCGACACAGATTTGCTAATCTTCAGAATTCTGTATCATTATCCCATGCAAAGAATGGGTAAGATACCTCTTCTGTTCATGGAGTAGGGAAAAGAGGGATCCTCCAGAAATATACTGCGTGACGATAGCAAACTGACTTGGGTCATCCAAGCAGGCCCCAACAAACTGTATGACACATGGATGATTGAGCCGGCAAAGAATGGAAACTTCACGGCAAAACATGTCCACGTCAGATTTGGAGCAGTAGGTATTGGCACGGTAGCTGCAAATTTACAGGAGAAGGCAGCGTGGCATAAATATCATCTTTTGAATGCCTCAAACTAGAGCATTAACAAAACAAAACAGAGAAGTGTTTGAAAAACCTACCGTTTGATTGCTACGATTTTATTTCTGCATCGTCCTTTATATACTTTTCCGAAGGAACCTAAAATGATTTAAAATAAATAAGTATAAAGATATTTCTTGTGAATATCAGGCATGTAAAAATGGATGCATTCTTATTTCTGATACCTGAGCCAATAATCTCATGGAACTCTATTTCAGAGAGCTGAAGATGGAAATGTGATGGCAGCCCAGCACGCAGGAGAAGAACATCTGCCTTTTCTGCAGAAGAAAATTGTTACCGTATCTGTAAAACGCAGGGTCATGGGAAGGGCAAAATAAAAGTACTTCACAAAAAAACATTGCACAGTAAAAGCTGATTTCCTCGAGTATTTCTATTCTTTCTTTCAGAACCCACAATAAATCTCAATAATAAACCAAGTTTTGCAACCATTACAGTTGCTTCAAATTTTCTTGGTTTTACAGTCTTATCACTGATCAAAACGTCCATCGTCATATTCTGCCTGGATTATATGATAGCTGCATAAAATCCTTTGTATAGAGAATTAATTCCTTTTTCCTGAATGATTGGTGCTCATTACCAACGCTACTGCAGATCTGACCTACTCATCAGTGACATGTGGAACCTGAATTTTGATGTGCAACTTAATATACTCAGCAACCATCACTACCTTGTTATCTGTATGGTTTGATTGTAGAAATTTATCAAAATATTTCTAAGCGGAACATTTTAATGCTAATATGAAGAAGATACAAGCATTCGAGTACATCCAGAGTGAATATTTGCAGAGGAAAACGGAAAGGACCACACACACACACACACACACACACACACACACACAAAGGTATAAATACGCATCTGAATGCTTTGTCTACCCATTGGGTAGCCATTCAAATACCCATTCCACCATTTATTTTTGGAAATAATTTTTCTTTTGAAAATAGCCCAGCAGAGTCCAATTAGTTATTTGTTTCCATTAAGCGATTCCTATGCATTTTATTAGTGCTAATTCACACACATAACCTTTTTTTTTCCAAAGAGACAAAAAAAAAAAAAGAGCGTATTTTTTAAAAAGCAAATGAGAGTAAGACAAATAGAGGACTTATCAGGATGAGGTACTCAGCAGCTCTGCAGAAATCAAAATGAAAAGAATGAAGCTAAACAGAGCTTTCTATTTTTATCATAGGGAAACAGATCTGCTGCTTATACACATCATTGCATTTCTGAACAAAACATATAGAGGAATAATGAATCTTATATAGTATGTTCAGGTAACAAACACCTTGAGTAAATGACCATAAAACTTGCATTTTCCCCTTGTCATTGAATATACCTTTAGTCATGCTTTTAATCTTTCCTAGAGGGGATGGAATTGACACATAGGAACCATCTGAAATAAAAGAACCGAATGAATTTCACGCTCTTTGAAGACACTATAAGCAGCTGTATTGATAAATTAGCAAGGCAATGGTTGCTTAAAGAATGAAAAAAATAGGGAATGAAAATCCATATAGGCACACACACCTTTGTGACACATTATATTGCTAAAATCATGATAGTAATTTGGACAGTTTCATTAACTGTATGGAACAGTATTGTGCTTCATCAGGTCAGTTTTCAGTGTACCAAAGACCTGGTCTCTTCTTTTTTTCCTGAAGTGAGACCTGGCTTCTTAAAACACTTAGCATTAAAATCCCCACCTGGATGTGTTGACCACTTGCCAAAATAGGTTCTGATATATGCATAAACTTGGTCCCTTATGGATTTGCACAGACCTGAGTCAAAAACGTGGAACATGTAAAGTTCTCTGTAGAGCTGGGCCTGTAGGAATCAGGTTGATCCTGCCAGTGACTATAAAATTCTGCTGATTCTGTTGCTGGAAGAGTCAATGACTTGGACAGGCTGCAATATCTAATCTAAACTTTTATCTTCCTTACAGACACCATTCTCAATATATTGCAACAAGTGGCAATCTTACCTCACTGCTTGCACTAATAACAAACATTCTTCTTGCCATCTGTCATTTAATTGCCAATAGCAATGAGTATTTTTATAACAAAAAGAGTAATTAGTTCTTTCCAAGGGGGAATTAGGTATCTAAAGATATTAAAAAATACGAAGGGCACTGAATACAGAAATGTACTGAATATCAGCCATCAAAGAAACATCAGAGACAACACAAAGAGAATGGCTAAACAAGGTATTAAGTATGTGCAAAGTATGAGGAATGATTGCTAAGGGATGATCTTCATTTCATAGCTTTTAGCTTTTCCTTCTAGCGAATAATACAAAGTGACAATTCTGTTTTAAGATACAGCAAGAATCCTGATGTAAATGAGGGATACATGGTACCTAGAAAATGAGCACTGTCAGGTCACTAGTTTTCTTTGTGCCAGACAGACCAGCTCCAAAGCTTACTGACATGAGGGGAACATTCCCTGAGAAAAAATCATTTCTCAGAGCCTACCTCCTCCAGGCTGTGAGTACTCATTGCAGGGTGACTCATCCTGGGGCCTTTTGTAATGCTTCAGAAGGGTCACAATAGCATCATGACCTGAGAGAGAATGGAAAAACATGCATTTGCAGATAAGCGTACCTGTCTTGACGTAATATTCATATATTGATTTACAAATAAAAATGTGTTTTTTTTAAAAAGAATAGTGTGTCTGTTTATGAAACACATAAATAAAAGTTCAGTAGCAATAATCAGAAAAATAATATGATTGATAATTATAGAAATACCATAAAAACCCTTGCTAATAAAAACAAACATTTTTACATGAGTCTACATAAAACCAAGATACGGTACATGGTAACAGACAAAATGGTTATACAGAAATCCTAAAATGGATGTGAGAATAGTTTTCAGTAAGTCCTATACAAGAAGGCAATGGCTGAAAATACTGAAGTTCTGATGTCCTGAACAGGACAATCTGTACAGAATATTGCAGCAAACTGCTTCATTCATCATTCTTCACTGCAAAGAAGCAAAGTGGTACACTCATAAACCTGCTCAAGTGCTCAGATTTCTGATGCACAGTGTTTGAGCATTTGGTAATGCTCTAAATTCTGTTGAAATTTTTCAAAGCTGAGTTCTCCCTCAGCATTTTTGTATGTTTTGCCAGTATCAGGCCTTCCTTAAGATCTATGCTTTTATTACATTACAGTTTCTCACATAATAAATAGTGTTGTCATGGGTTTGGAGAAGGGAAGAATGTCCCATAATTCTCCAACTTTAACTTGCATTTTGCCCTGTTCCCTAGAAAACATGGGAAAAAAGCAGCATCTTCATCTCTTGTTTTGTGCAACGCACTGCTTATTCACCCACCCATGCCAACAGAAAACGTTCCTGTTCGCTGCCTGCAAAGATGAAAACAGGCAAGAAAAGAGGAACAGAGATGCATTTGGAATGAGGTCCTGATGTTCTGATCACATTCCAAACGCTACCTATCATCTCAACAGCTCTCTTGGCTCCATTTACTTGGAGCAGCTTTAATTTTCTGCCAGTTTCATGGCACACTTTGCTGGCATTTCTCTGAGGATATTCTTCATCAAGACCCTAATGAATGCCAAGTTTCTGGCTTGTGATGAGCCCAGCCTCGCGAGGGGGGAGCCGTGAGCTCACAGCTGCAGAAACCACCCAGGCTGGAGCGCCTGTGAGCTGCAGAGCAGCCGCCACGGCTCCAGGCACCGTCCCCTCTGTCCTTTCACCCAGCATGTCAGAAGTACTGCAGCCGCTGAGATGAGCTGTGTGATTTAATTAGCGAAAAGAAATAAAGTGGTATCAGTATAAAAGTGGCTGATAATTTAATGCAGTAGTTGAATGTGAACTCGTTCTGTCTATAACAAATAATTCCCAAAGAAAGGATAATGGTAAGTGATTAATCAAGATAATCTGCAATTTACTACTGGGTCTAATTATGACTTCAAATAGGCTGTCTATAAAATCTTCTCCAAAACCTGATATTGAAAATCTTGACAGATCACTATTTATTTAACTATACAGAAAGAGCAATCAAGCATTTTTTTTCACGTGTTTTATGACAATTTGTGTTATTACAAAGCAGATCAATAATAAACCAAGAATATAGTCAAAATGAAAACACACCAGAAAACAGTAACTGTGAATAAGACCAACTGATCACAGCCAAATCCTCCTCCTCTCCACTAATTCATTCAGAACAACTTAAAATGCTCTGCACTGAGTTACTTGCAGGATACTAAGCACTGCTGAATTCAAAAGCATTATTTCCTGCCATGATTCTTCACTTCATAACTCCTAAATCAGTCATGAAGGCACCATCAGTGGAAAATACCTGTTCTGAATACTGTCTGCATTTGAATGCAGATGAATGCATCTCATACATTTAAAACCCAACCCAAATCACGCTCTAGCCTGTTAGGAAAACAAGCAAACAAGTAAGCAAACAAACACACAAACACACAACCACTACCCCAACTCTTAAGGGTATCAGAGGAAAGGGGAAAGGCAGGTAAGCTTTTCATGCTGCCCCTCATTCCGTAATCAGAAACTAGGTCCTGGCGGAGAGAAGCTCTGCTGGCTTCCTGAGCTGTGAGGACCATGAGCTTACACCAAAGAGTGCTCAGATGTATTTGAATGTTTCTCTAAAGCAAAGCAATTCAGGTCAAGGATGGCTTTTGGCACATCACAGAATCAAAAGATCACAGAATGTTCAAGGTGGGAAGGGACCTATAGAGATCATCTAGTCCAACCTTCCTGCTCAAGCAGGCACACCCAGAGCATGTGGCACAGGGCGGCATCCAGGCGGGTTTTGAAGACCTCCAGAGAAGGAGACTCCACAACCCCCCTGGGCAGCCTGTTCCAGGGCTCTGTCACCCTCACAGTACAGAAGTTCCTCCTCACATGGCAGCTTTCTGGTTATCCAAACTCCAGGTTGCTGGAAGCAAACTCTTTAAAGTGTTATCATTTACACTAACATAAAGGCAAATAAAAAGAGGGCCACTTCTTCCCACAGCCATACAAAGACTTCAAATCACCTTCCATGGTTCAGAGGCATGGAATGGCATTGCCAGGAAGAGTAAGGGAAGGAAGGGGAGCTCAAATAAATACATGGCTCTCAATCACAGATGAAATTCATAAATGGATGTGAAAATCCAAAATGTTCCCAGGAAGAAATAAAGCTTTTTATTTGCAGAGAAAATTGAAATATAGTAACAGAAAAATGAGAAACTGCTGTCATTAATGTTCACTGAACATAGAGATCAGTGTAACAGGAACCATGCAAAATGTCCTGCTTTAATTCCTATCTGCAGGAACTAAGGATTACTGGCTCTAATGCACAGCTACTTGCAGGGTCTCCTTCAGTAACAACCTGGGACTCCCCAGGCACTCCTCCAGAGGCAGAAATTGCCTCTCCTGAGCTGTTTCCATTTTATCAATACATAAATACTCTTGTACCTGAGCTTGTGATCAATCTGTTTAACAGAGTATCTGAGAGAAGATAAATATAAGGGCTACTTTTTACAAGCCTCGATACCAGGAGCTGGAAGCAGATGGTGAAAACCCCTAGTCTACAGGGGATGAGAGCTCATTTTGCACTGTTATCTCCTGGCTGTACTGTTCCATGGATTTTGCAGCAGAAACTAGAAAATTGAAATACCTTTCTCATAAGCCCACATCAAACAGGTCTGCTCATCTTTTTCTCCACTAGACCTGCTGGGATCACAAGCTACCAGATTCATATCGGCTCCGTTATCCAGTAAAAACTGCACTAGACGAATATGACCATGGTAGCAAGCACAGTGTAATCCTAGAACATTAGAAAAGGAAAAAGTCACTGTGGAAAGCACAATTTTCAGAACATCATAACAGGATTTGTAGCAACAGCTATAAAGTGCAAATTGATTTCCTTGATAAAGGAATATACTATCAAACAAGTACCCAAGGCATTAGATGAAAAGAAAACATCATGCCCCAAGAACCAATCTATTGCTTGCTACACAGCCCCTGTCATCATTTACTCTGTCACCTGCAAATCACATTTAACAACTTTGTATACGAGGAAGAGCAAACAGAAGCACAAAGGCTTTCTTCTTGCTTTGCCTGTAATAGATAAATGGAGGTGTGCAGCTCTTCAGACACTATATCCTTTCTTGCCAGGCTGAACAAAGCCTTTCTCTCCAGTCTTCCTTTTCCTCCATTTCAATTGAGACTGTTTTTTCCTTCCTGTTTTCCAAGTTCTTCACAACTGCTCTGTCCACTTTACATTTCCCGTATCACATTTTTCCATATTTCTTCTTAGATACTTTTATTTCTCCTGCCACCCCTGCCTCCCCCACTCACTATCTGAGATACAATGCAGAAAGGACAGACCCCTTCTCCTCCATTCCGCTGCAGATATGGTTGGAATGCGGAGCTCTGCTTAGAAGAATAACTACAGGAGAATCAGCTTACATCAGGTTTTGCTCATCATACACAAGCCCAAGAGCTTGACGCAGCCTCACTAAATTCCCATCTCTTCTATATCTGCTGGCAAACACATTCCAAAAAAGGTGAGAGCTCTTTGAAAGGTAATGAGAGGCTGACGGTCAAATTCCTATGGGAATTACCTTGGAAATCCTGATTGTGCATAGTTTCCAAACTTTCTGGTGCTGGTTTGATATGTACTTATACACAAAAAGGATCATGATGTTACCTGTATGTCCATCTCTTCCCTGGTGATTGATGCTTACAACATTCTGGTCAAGAAGGTATTTTACAAGTTCTATGTTCTTTCCATAGGTACAAGCACTACAAAAGTACAGGGGAAAGTGAATATTGCAGTCTATAAAAGAAGAAAATATTTGGGTAGACAAAGATTTCAAAAGAGTTACACAAAAATAAAAATGGAGTAACAGAGTAGAGAGCCTTTACAAATGTGCAAATGCAAGATTAATGCACCAAAGCAAAAAGATCATTTCCTGTTGTATTGGGAACATTCTAATTACTCTTGTACAAATTAATTTTGTCATGCAGAATGAATACAGTCTGCTTTGCAAAGTGCTTCTTAAATAACACACTACCGATCTATGTTATCATGACCACTTTTTTCTGCCACCTTACTTCTAGATTACAGAAACTAGAACCTAGCAAGTTTCTGGGCTTTACAGCTTCCAAACTCAGCTTCCAAACTGGACATAAAGAGAGACCACTATTTATAAATGCATTGGTGAAACTGATTCCAACACCCCTCTCTTTTCCTTGCTCTCTGTTTCCTTAGTAACTGTTTCCTACATCTGCCTTCTCCTGAGTTTCACATTATGAACTCAACATCCATGCCAAGCTCACTAGGTTGCTCCTCAGCTGGCTGTTGATGAGACTTCTGTTATTCCTGGGGTTGTACTGAATGCATCTGTAAGTGCAGTTCCATTGAAAATGGCATTTTAAACATCTCACCTGTGGAAAGCTGTTTCACTGAATATATTTTCTTTAGTGAGACTTTCAGTTCCTGAGAGCTGAATTATCTCCTTGACAACTTCAAACTTTCCATTGTAACAAGCGCTGAAGATGAAGTGAGAAAAGAGCTGTTAATGATGCCAACTTTCTAATTAGGCCAAAACAAGGTAAAACAGAGTTTTTCCAAATGACTTACAGGTGCAAAGGAGTGTCTCCATAGATATTAACCACATGGGGTTGAACTTCAAAACTGCTCTGCAATAAGAACTTTACAATTTCGTGGTGTCCAAATCGACAGCAGAAGTGCAGAGGAACATGATCTTCATTGTCCTGAGCATTCACTGTCATTTGAAAGAGACCAAAGAAAATATTTTACACTTAATTTTTATTTTACTTAGCAGATATGTATTCTGAGCTATTTATGAAGTGTTTCTTTAAAAATGAAGTTTTTGTGAGCTTTTATAGATCAAATACAAATTACTCAAGGCCACGTGTGACCCAACTGCAGCCGGGGCTCTGTACCCGCAGGCCAGGGCAGCCACATGGATGAGGCCACATGTGACCCAACCACAATTGGGGGCTCTGTGCCCGCAGGCCGGGGTGGCCGTGTGGATGAGGCCACGTGTGACCCAACCACAATCGGGGGCTCTGTGCCCGCAGGCCAGGGTGGCTGCGGGAAGGGGCCGGGCACTCCTGGGCCCTCAGGCGGCCGCGGTGGCCACGGGGGCAGCCCGGCTTGGCCGGGGCCGCTTGGCCTGCGGCTGCTGCCCCTCTGCTTGGGCCTGCACCTCGCTCCCAGCTCAGCCGAGCCTGCAGTCTCGAGCAGCCTGCTAGAAATTGCCAGGCTGTTCCTCCTGAGGAGCAGTCCGCCCGGTGAGCACGTCCCAACACGCACCAGCAGGCTGCTAAGCACCACTTGGGCTCTATGGAATGATCCCGACCCCGCCTGGAGCAGGGGATAAGAGGAGGACACACTGTGGTCCCTTCTTGCCCACCTTTCTGTGACTGTAAGGAGCAACGAATGTTTCAACAGTCTCTTTTAAAGCCTTCATGAAGTATTGGTGAATGCCCACACATATAGGGAATTCTTAAGGGCTAAACCTGTAATTGCATTGATGTTTAGTGACAGAGTGCCAAAGATGAACTATGTTTCAGGCAAAAAAGACAAAAAAGTTCTTCTTGTAATTTATATTAAGCTTTCAAATTATTATTAGATTGAGCTCTCAAATTTCATTAACTGTTCCCACCAGCCTTCCCTAGAGGCTTGTATTAAAAGCAGTTGACAAGAGTAAACCATTGAATTCATAGAATTGCTCTATTCTCAAATTTGTCTTCACTTTTAGGATGCTTCTGACATGCTAGCCTTTATCTTTTTATTATGATGTGGTACCAGACATAAATGCATTCTGAAGTGGCATAAATAAGAGAGAAATAAATGTCAAAATTTTATAATAATAGATGTCAAAGTTTTAGACCCTGTACCCTCAGAAGGACATCAGAGACCTTGGGGCCATGGGATTCTGCACCAAGGGTGTAAGAGAGCGAGAAAGGAAACACCTCCTCTGGACAGCTGCATATGCTGCCTAACATGAGCTGGAAAACACACAGTGTTAACGTAGTCATTCCCTAAACAGCCTTTTCCCTATAGTGCTTACATTAAATCCTTAGTAATGCTATATAAATAATGAGATTGGCATCCGGAAATCTGACAGTACTTGCAGCATATTGTTTTTATATACATGCATTTATTTATACTCTGTGAACGTCTGTGATTATGTATACATGGATGGCACCTTTATACATAGGTATATGCAAACATATACCTGTGCACAGCGGCTGGAGAGCTCGAGCTCCCCTTTGGCTGAGGCCCTCGTATTTCAGCAGAACAGAGCAGCTGCACGGAAGGGCCGGCGGAGCAGCTCTGACCTGAGCCACCCTGCGCAGCCAGGGACCGGGGTGGGATGAGGCAGGAGCTGCCACCCTGGCAGCCACGCACGCTTTTCACACAGCGCAGCACAGAACCCTTCTTAACCTCTCCCTGTTGCGCCATTGCTTTCAATTCATGAGGAACTGCATTGGCACCAGTCATCAACAGGTTGTGGGACTGAGATGCAGCAGCTGAAGCAGTGTGATAACTTTGTTCTCTCTGGAATACGCAGCATTCTTGCAGCAATTGCCAGCATTTTGGTTTTTTTTTTCTTTTTTTTTTTCTATTTGGTTTTTTAATTAGTTCTCTCTAAATCAAATAGTGATTGTTTCCCTAGGCGAAATCCTGACTCACTGAAATACATGGGAATTTTGCCACTGACTTCAAGGAGACCAAGATTTTACCTTGCATATTTTCGATATAAGTTAATAACAGCAATAATGCAGCCCAAAGATGAATTGAACAGTACTTTTGCAAAGAGTATATTGGTTTTTTTCAAAAGTATTTTTCTTTCTGTTTTTCTGAGGTTAAGAAATAGCCTTCCAAATAACTTTACTGTTATTTAGCATGCATAAGCCTCAGCATTAACCTTTCCTTTATTAGCTGAGGTGGAAGGAGCGAGCAAGGTTAGTGCACTAGGCTTTGTGCCTTCTGCGTTGCTGAAGCTGCCTAAGGACGGGGAACAAAAGAGCAAACCTAAGAACCAAACAGTACTGCTAGATGAGTACCAACATTAATTAAAACAGAAAATATTTTAAGTTGTGGCATATGCCAAATATACAGTTCTGAACTGCAGAACAGTAGTTTTACTGTTTGAGCCTGAGAACACTTATAGAAAGAATGCAGAGAATCCTAACTTGCAAAGAAGAAAAAAATGCACGCTAACAAATTATCTTAGATAAGTTCAACCAATTATGTATCTCCCCTCCAGTTTCTCTTATGGCAAATGCTCTACAATGAAGTATACAAAGCCTGCAGCATGAAAAAGCATGATTTAAAATACATTCCCCTTCATTTCCTGTTTCTAAATCTTGTGAACCATTTGCAGTTTCTCACGTGAATTGTTCTAGATTACTTTCTGTACACTTTTGACTTAAAATCCTCTATCTGTATCCTATCCACTAGCACTTTATTGTGCATTAAAATCATTAGGACTGGAGATACAGGCCACATGGCCACATGTTCTCTGGTTGGATCAGTGTCTCAATTATGAGATATCCCTATATATTAATCTCAGATTTGTTTTCCAATGTTATTTTTCACCTCTAACTTACCCACAGGAGCAAAATGCAAGAGCGATGACAACACTAACAAGTAATAAAAAGCTCTCCAATTGTTATTTTGGTTACAGTTGCCCAAAGGCAATACACAAACATACACACACAAAATTCAAAATTCCACGCTTGACCCAGCATATAAAACACAGTACTGAAGTAGAATGTTTTTGTATCTTTTCTTACCATCAGCTTTGCTTCCCTCCTCCACCAGCAGCTTGGTTATATTGAGAAAGCCTTTGGCAGAAGCTAAATGGAGGGGCCTGTCTCCAACTTCCCCGCTTGCGTTCACATCAGCTCCGAACTTCAGCAAGAGGTGCGTTACCTAAACAGTTCATCAAGGTTAATTGGAAGAGCACATGAAAACACATCTTTTGGTAAAACCAAAAAGAAGATTGCATTGGCTAACACTATATGTGAACATCTTTTAAAACAAGTGAGCCTTGCCAAGCTCTGCCCACCACCAGCTGCCGTGCGCTCTGAGCCAGGGTCACTCACTGCAGATGGACACTCCACCTACAGGTTGTGCTTTGAAACTCCTAAATGTCCCAGCATACAGACCTCCAGCCAAGAAAGGCACAGGGAATGCCTTGTGCAAGGCAGCACAGATCCTGCAGTGCTTTTCACCAAAAAAAAGGACTATTGCAGGGCAACCGGCTGGACTGCTAATAAACCATGTCCGAATAATCCTTTAGCAAAGGGAATTGGGCTGTTTGATGTCAATTTTGGTCAGAAGTTCTGACCAGTTACTTTTTAGTAACTCCATGACCTTCCTAAATGCAACAAGCACATCCCCATGGAAAGTTCAGCCCTGCAAGGCCTCAATTTTTCCATTAATTTGAAAGTGGTAATAATTTAATCTGTGAATTCCAACACAAACCATTATAATTGCCATTTAATTATCACTGGCAAGAGATTGTCATTTTCTTGGAGGTATTTAAGTCAATATTCTCACACGCCTTAAGCAATCTCTGAAATGTGGGATGAAAAACAAGCATCAAACGCAACACGCTTCTGTGCCCAAGTCTGTTTCTACGTTATCAGAGCTGTAGACAAGCGTCGCTTTCAGGAGGTCTATGGGGAGGGTACCAGTTCTTGCTGGGCTCTAGCACTGGGGATGAAAGTATAGAGACTATTCAGCATCTTAAACCAGGGTTTGCTTAGGAAGACAACTTCTGTATATGTGGCCCTTCCATACTAAGCCCCTCTGGAATACAAATGGAAAGTACATGACAAGAAACCTCCGTTTGTCTCCATGTCTCAGGGCCGCTCTCCCGCATTTCCCACATTCAGTTACCTGTTCATGGCCATAATAGGCAGCAATGTGCAGCGGAGTGAAAAAAACGGCGTCCTGAACGTTCACATAAGCTCCGTGCTGCAAAAGGATATCGACGGCCTAGAGGGACGGAAACAAAACAGCTGGCAAGGAGAAGCCCCAGATGTGGTTGACTAGCAAAGCCAGAATTTAAAACCTTACTTCACCAATGCAAACAAAAAGCCTCAAACAAGCAAGCTATAATGGGGAAGAACAACCTACAAGATGTAAAAGTGATTAGCTTACAGTACTTGAGCTGAACACTGAATGTCACTGATGCTTTATAAATAGGCCTGAAAATGGATTTGCCAGTAAAAACAACCAAAAAACAGAAAAAGATACTGTATTTGTGAAGGAAGAGGCACAGAAATGACTGACTGGAGTATATCAAAATAGCCTTTAATTTTCTTTTAAGCATTATGAACAAAGGGCAGTAAACATATCAGAGTTTTTGGAAACAAATAAAACAAAATGAAAGACCCTTTTAAATGTAAATGTATTCAGGTAAATCCTCTAGCCTAATTCCCTCAGTGTGCAAAGATTTCTTTGTATTTTAGAAGATAATAGCCCTTCGACTTCAATAAATAACCCTAAGTGTTTCCTTTCAAATTGCCACTTTTTTACTCTTTCAGGAAGCCAGTGTTTTGGTTGAACAGCTATTAATTATGAAATACTGGCCCTCTGAGCAGCTGTCAAAATGGAGGCCTGAATGAAACCACTCTGGGTTATTTATTGCAGCCACTAATTTTCCTGCAGCACGAGCAGCGCTCCGCGTGCGCAGGGCTCATACGGCACCTTCCCCAGTCACAGCATCCCAGACCCCAGAATGGCCGAGGTTGGAAGGGACCTCTAGAGCTCACGTTTCTCCCCGTGTCTGACTGCGAGCACGAGGCACCTGCACTGACATGCTGAGCCGTGCCCAGTGCCTGCTGGCTTCCATCACCCCGCGAGGCTGCCGGCTGTAGGCCAGCCCTGGCTCCGGCCGTGCAGGCCAGGCTCTGCGGAGCCCAAGGGCTGCAGCTGGGCACGGCGCTGCGCAGCGCCCTGTGCAGGGCACTGCAGCGCTGCAAGGACCCAGCCTGCTCTCGAGACATGCCTGGGAGCCAAAGGTTCTTCCTTCTCTCCTACGAGCTGCTGTTCAGCACCTTGGGAGTGCAAATGGGTGATCAGGAATGTCAACCTTCTTCACCAAATTTTGTTCTCCAGAAGCTACAATTTCTTGGGAGCTAATTACTCCGTGACTTAACGGCCTGGTCATTGTCAAGTGACTCATTTTAACTTTGACTCTTAAATAAATTCTTATTCTAAAGCTAAAGTTATCGCTGTGGGACCTGTAGCTTTTACAAGTATATGGATAAAACTTCTTTGGATCAGTCTGATTTTATTCAAAATGTAGATTCACCTGGGAATCTATCGTGGAGCTTCAAGTCGTGGAACCTGTGTTGGGCAATGTGGTTTCACCTCCGATGATAAACAGGAAACTAGGTGAATTTTGACATGATTTTCCAGGCCATACGAATGACAACTGTGTCACCTACTTTGTGATCTCCTGCTAAGAGGAAATTTGTGAGTCATGTTCAACAATCTTCACCTCATATAAATAACAAAATGGGGAAACAGGGACAAGCCTGAGCATTTCAAAGAGAATCCATCTTTCTCAGAAAGACTGCAATCAGAAAACCCTGAATGTTGGAGGTGGTGTAAGTAGTGGAGGATGAGGGAGTGATGTGTAAGGCTAAGACTGACATCAGAAAGCAGAGGCAGATGCAGAAAGCTGCTTATGCAAAAAGAGCTTCAATACTTAGGCAAAGACCAAACTCAAATCCTCAGGGGACAGAGGGTGAGCAGGGATGCAGCTCCTGGTCCACGGGAGATCTGCAGGCTGCAAAGCAAGCAGCTCGCTCTGACTTTAGAGGCATTGCAGTGCATCAACAGGGCCGAAAACTGGCACCACTCAGCTGCGATCGGCAGGCAACATCATTGCCCAGATTATAAAAAATAAACAGGAAAAGAAATATCTGTGACCTCTTGATGCCTCTGTGATTGGGAACCATCAGCCTGGATTTATCGAGGGTAAATCATGTCTGATCAACCTGAGTTGATCTTACTTCGTATTTTTTCTTGAAGTTCTTTTGTGACAGGTTTACTCAGAGGCTTTTTGAATATTCAAGTCAATTATGCTCACTTCAAAGACAGACTATTAATTAAGCTACTCTTTGAAGGCTAGAAGGAGTCAACAAAATAGAATATAAGATTATGCCAGGGCTTCATCTTTTGGACAAGCAGGAGATAATAATTCCTCTAAGAAAATAAAACCAATGATTATTGATTTTTTAGCAGGCAAATTCAAAGAAAAACAGCTTCAACAACTAAGCCATATGCAGTTGTGCTAGAGACTCCATACTGACCTATGATAAAATACCTAAAGAAGTTATCATGGTTTCGAATTCCTTTATGGCAGAATTCCTTTATTAATTAAGCTATTAAAATTAAAAAATATATAGTAGTGCTGATTTCCTAATTCTCTGTAATCCAGCAAATGTGGGTAGATAAGTCATGTTCTGCAAAGTGTCTTTGCACAAAATTAGTACAACTCTTAACTCTCTGTACACCTATAAGAATTTATAATAAACCTTGGCGAGAGTGAATTAAGAAACTTCTAAAGAGGATTCTGAATGTTTTAAATACAACTTGCTGATGAATGTACAATTGTCTTTCTGAGGGAAAGTTTAACGTTTAATGAAATATTTAATACATTCTCTCCAGTACGGTATAAGGACAGATGCTTTCAGCGATAAGCTTTCATATTTTCTTCTTAGCTATTCCAATCAGATAAAGCCCAGATTACAGAAAGAATCAATAATGAAAGATGCAGGTGTCTAGAAATACAGTGCTCTCCACAGGATTGCTTTTGCTAAAGGGCAGCAGAACCAGATTGTTCTCAACTATACATAAAATAGTTTAAAAGTTCTTGTACACTGTAGTCTACACTTTAAGGTAACTTTTCTGGGCAAAGAGATGCCCGTGAATTTAATCGCAGTAGTAATAAGAGTACTACTAGGAGTTCTAAAGGGCCTCATTTATTTTGACTCCTAGCTTAAATGTGGGTCGTGCTATAAAGGGTATTCTTGGGCAGTAAAAAGCTGGCAGTGCTTTCAGACAAGTCAGCACCATGAAGTTAATGAAAGCCGCTACTGAGCCACAGCTGAACACTTCTTTAGCTGCGTTGCCAAACACCCTGTGGCCACGTCCTCAGCGTCGGAGATGCCACCCAGGCCAGGAGGTTCCCAAGTACCTAACGGATCCAGTTTCATGGAGAAACATTTCACCAAGAGTGAAATTCCAAAGAAAGGAATTGCAGAATTTTAGTCTTGCTGGAAGTCCTAAAGACTCAAATAGCTAAGATCTAAATCTTCAAACATAATTATGTCCACATGCCAATCTTCAAACATAATTATGTCCACATGCCTTTGAGCTGCCCAGAACATTGCCCAGGCAACACCTTTGCTCTTGGCCAGCCCCTCTCACACCTCTCACACCTCTTGCCCTCTGCATCTCTGTCTCTCCCCCTCAGTCCCTATCCTCTCACTACCTGCTCCTGCTGATTCTCCTTTTCCAATGCACATTATGGTGGAAGGGGGCAGGCCAGTATGACCATACTGTGCTGGAGAGTAGCTCATGCGACCCAACATCATCTGCCCCATGAAGCTGTGGAACTGTCTGACTTCAAACACACTGGGGAGAAGGGAAGGAAGCACCTCTGTGATTGCCCTGCAATTTCCCTCTCTCATTCCTCAATTATAAAACAAGCCACATCAGCTAGAACACGTTTCCTTTTTGTGCAGATAAGGCGAAGGACTAAGATGCAACATGAGTGTTATATGCAGGGAAGGAGAGGAGAAAATGGGGACTTTGTGAAATTGAGCTCCTGTTGTCACTAGGTAACACTGATTCAAGTGAAGACAGCAGGTGACCAACGAACCCTGGTAACACACGACTCGCAAGCGCGAGGGGGCCCCTTCTGTGGGACCGGCCCCCTCCTCCCCAGCCGTTCCCTGCGACGGGCACCTCCACATTTCCTGCTCTCAGGAAGGCTGCTGGCAAAGGAGCAGGGCTGGCTGGTGCTGCCGGGAACCCAGGCCCAGCCCTGGCGGCCCTGCGGGCTGGAAACGCAGCTCTAATTCCTGGGCTGAAGGAGGCCATGGTGCTGGTTAGCCAGCACGGCAGCACTGCAGAGCACGTCCATGTGATGAGGCACATGCATTATTTATGAAGCAGTGACCTCGCTGGGCTGGAAACATTTAATATTTTCGAAAAGCGGATTTAATGAGATATTTATTAAACTTGTTTAGTAATGGCTCTAACATGTTTTCCAGCTTATATAATATTTTTTCATTAATTTTTCATTCTTTCCATTGAGAGCTCCAAGTTCTATTTATAGATAAACCAAGCAAACAGCATAGTTTTGGTAAAATATGACATTAAATCAGAGCAGATGAAATATTTATACACCTCACTGCCTCAAAGGAGTCGAGCATCTCATTTGTAGCAATGGCCTTCGGCACCCTCATTTGTGGAGGTGACCGCCCTCACGGTCTGCAGTGTGGGGATGCAGCAAGAGGCACAGAATGACTACCCAGGAAAGGGGGAACAAAGCTACTTTTTCCCACTTCTCTCTGCCTTGCTCTTCATACACTCAGTCCTCTTCTGTAGCCACGACTTATACTGAGCAGGTTGGTGTGTGCACCTCTGCTATTTATGTATTAAATGCAATTATCTATCTTATCTGAATGTCAAAAAAAAAATTCTCTTTCTTAAATGTATACAATTTTCAGGGTTTTTAAACAAATAGTACATATTGCCATTACTGATATTATTGATATTCTGGATTAGCCTAATCTTGCTGAGGAGATTCTCAGCTGACAGACAAGCTCAATTACATCAGGAAATAAAGCAGCAGCCTGAATTGCAGCTAGAGCTCTTAAGTGCCCGGACTGGCAGAGGCACCAAGCAAGGTGTGGAGACTCTGGGGATGGGGAGCTCCCTGTTTTCCCATGGGCTCAGTGGAGCTGAAGCTGTGGAACAAGGAGCGGGGCCTCTTCCGGCGTTTACAGCTCACAGCCCGGGCATTTTTATAACTTCACACCCCACTGCAGAGCACTTCGTGTTTCCCAGTTATTTCCTTCCTCATTCTAACAATTCTGTTCTGAAGTAGACACTTGCTTCATGTTTTCTACATCATGTTACATTTTACATTATAACTTCTTAAATTTTTCTATGGAAATGCAATGTTATTGAAAATAATTATCTCCAATTTTGTGACTGTGCAATACGGGGGAGGGCCCTGCAATACGGGAGCATAATAGAGAAAGCTTCTAAACAATGATCATTTCCCCAACGAAATAGATTATTTTAAAATATTTTTTTCTCCTCTCTTTCAGTATATTGGTATGTAAAATTTTCTATGTCCATATGTGTAACAAATTGTATGAGTGTGTGCGTGCACATGCGGGTAGGCATGTGCAGAGTGACTGAAACTGCAGTAGACTCCAGAGCTGTGTCCATGAGCGAGCTCGCTGAGCGCCGTAACTTGGGGCCTTTCTTGCTGCGGACAGATGGTTTCCTCTCTTCTGGCCAGAGCTGCATGGGTGCTTTGTTCCAGTCACCCAGCCAAACTCTTGTATTTGAATTTATGAGTCTATGTAAAATGCACAAATGAATTCATCGCTTGAATGTAATTATTAATATCATCTGCATTTCCTTCTTTCTACTATTTATTCTTGCATTCCTAGACGATTCTCTCTCCTTAAAGGAATCTAATGTTTCTGTCTCCATAAATTTAGCTCTCTGCATAAGTCAAAGCTTTTACCCATGCAGAGAACAAAATGTTTATTGCTTAATGGGCCCAAAGGAGATAAAAGGAGAAGTACCTGTATTCATGAGTGTTTACAGCCATAAACCCTTCATTATCAAGGTAATTTTGCACCAGTATTAAATACTTGAAGAGATTAAAAAAAAAAAAAAAAAAAAAAAAAAAAAAAAAAAAAAACACTGAATGAGCTGTTGCCAGGGTGACAGAAACGAGATGATGTAGGAATGATGGAACGGAGGTGCTAAATCCTGGAAAAACAGATTCATAACTAACAGCACGTTTAGAAAAGGATTACAGAGGGAGGCCTTTGGAATCTCATCACTCTCCACTCCCTAGGAAGAAAGAAGGAGAAAGAATTTTTAGGGAAAAAATTGGAGATGGGAATCTCCAATGCATACAAGATTAATCAGTATGGACATCTGAGATTTGGACTGCACGTGACTTGCCCTGGCAGTAGCTTTCTTAGCCCTGATATAAACTGTCACACAGTTCGAAGATGAGAACCTCTGTCCTCTCTTGAAGTAAAAACCACTGAGCTGCACAGCTGACAAATGACATCTGTAAGATGGAATAAAATGTATGGGGCTCCTTTACACTCAGGCAAGACCGTATTTAGAAGCCTCTCAACAGATGCAGATCCAGGAAAGAGTCCTGACGTGTGGGTGACTGTGTCCCATTGTGTTAACATGGGACACAGTCTCATGTTAACTAGTTAACACTTTTGACACTGAGAGCAATGTTGTTGATTACCAAGACTTTAAAGATAAATATATAAAGATATGGGCAAATAGCTCTACACCCGCTATACATGTCCATATGTAAAAACATATGGACAGATATGGTTGTCCCCATACGAAGGTACAAAAACCAGTAAAGTTTAGCTATGCGAAACCAGTAATGAGTTTTGATTAGTACCAGTTTAAAACAAAACAGTGTTGTTGACGAACACCAGCACTGAGAGCATTCTCTGCATGGAGAAGGAGAAGCGCACCTCGTGGTGACCTGCTATGGTGGCGATGTGCAGGGCCGTGAGGGCTCCGTAGCCGACCTGCTGGATGTCCGCTCCGCCGTGCAGCAGCGCCGTTAGGAGCTCCGCGTTATCCTGAAAGGCACAGGCAGCACCACGTTACTGTGGGCACAGCTCTGACTGCTGCACCGGGGGGCCGAACAGAGCCACAAGACTCCATCCCATCCCAGATACCACTCCAGAAGCAGTGGAATCTTGATGTGGGCACCAGAGGCTCCTCTGTAGCTATACTGAAGCCTCTGTTTTCTAAAATGGTCACTCTACCTGATTTTGTATCTTTGAAGATGACTTATTCTCTGAATCATTATTAAGTGCTCATACGAACTGTTTAAATGTCAAAACAAATATACTGTCAAACACAGAAGATGACACGGGATTTCCCCAGATAAATACACAGAATGTAAGCTGAAGTTTGAACTGTGTGTATATTTTTCCTATTACTTTAATTCTTTGCTGTCATGCAGAGAGGTATTTCTATCACTTCTCTCCATATACCACCAGCAATGGGTATCATCCAATTACAGTGACAAAAATAATTTGAGGAAATCCATTAAGCGTCTCGATGACTTGGCAATACAATTGTCAGCAAGCTCTCCTCTACAGACAGTGTTAAAATTAAAGAGGAGAAATGAAAACCTGTGTGTGGGACAGTGGCAGAGCTGCGGGGAGCAGCCGGGCCCTCCTTCTCACCACCGCTTGTTCCCACTGCACCAACTGGAGCTCTGTCAAGTTCCAGTCTCTGGAATCTGCCTTGAGGCATCACCAGTCCAGGGAAGAGCCTTCTCCGATTCCCATTCCATGCTCGACTCACAACTTCACATCCCTCCTGTTATCAAATAGCTCTGGCCTTGAGCGTGGGACTTGGTGGCACAATGCACTGGATACTCTATCTAGCCAGGGAAGACAACCTGAGCTCGGAGCTTCCTGAAGGGCTCTGTTCCAGGCACCACCTCCGACTAATTTTCCTAGTTCTATTTTACAGGGATAACATCTCATAAAGTATTTAACTACAGAGCAGAAAAATTCAGTAAGTTTCTCAGAAAGTTCTCATGCAAGCATTTTGTTTCTGAGATACCTCTATGTTGCTTTATATTTTCTTAGGGAACTACAACATGACAAAAGTTGTCATTGGGCAACTAAGGGCAAATCCTGAACACCTTCTAACCACCTGATTATTACACGAAACAGAGGGCAAACCATCCGCTCCTCTTTTAGAGGACAGTGACCGAGGCTGTGACAATTTCTGCTGTCTCTGGAACTGGTTATTTGGTTTCAAGGGCATCTACTATATGAGGATCCTCGCAAGCACAGGGTGAGCAATGGCCCTGTGAGTGTGAGAGGGCCTAGGCTGGTGCTGGGGCCACTCAGCCTGACCTTCCATGAGCTCCAGCCTTCTGCTCAAGCCACCCGTGCCCCAGCACTGAGCACCCGCCTGCGACGGGGCAGTGCCAGCTGCCACAAGAGCGCTGCGGGATATTGTTAGGCTAGCATATGGCACTGCATCCTTGATACTGCTTGGGCATTAATAAATAAAAACAATAGTGAAGAAGATGAATACTGCAGCTGAATGTAAAACTCAAAGAAATAAAAAAAAATGCCAAAACACGAGAAATTATTTCTATAAATAGCTATAATAGCAAAAAGAGTACTCCTCTATCTTGAATTAAATCACATGACTTAATCAATATTTGTATAACCACATTGTGTGTTTGTGAATGACAGTACAAAAGCATGTGCCGATTTCCTGTGCATGGGGTCTTTTTAGAGCATTTTCTCTGCACTGTGATTGTTAAAACTCCTGAGTTCGGATTTCTCTTCATCATTAAATCAAATTAGATTTATATTTATATTATTTACCTTATAAGCTGCCAAGTGCAGAGCTGTAAATCCATTCCTGGTTAACCTGGATGGGCGCAGTCCTTTTAGCATAAGAGTTCTGATATGTGATTTGTTACCTTTAAAACAAAAATTGTATATCAAAGTCATTTACAGAAAAGGACATGTAAATGAAGTAAATGAGAAAAGAGCTTTGCATCAGAGCTAAGCATTTGGAAAGTATCAGAACTACATGGGCTTTGTGTAGCTGAGATCACACTGCAAATCTTCCCTCCTCTATTACATGATTCAGAAAACACTGACTGCTTCTCCTTGTAACTTCCCGCAAAGTGCAAGGCCAGCATGAGGAAGTCTTGAGGTGAGCTTGAAAATAAATGAGTAACTGATCTGGTAAGCTGAAGCAGCCGTAAGAAACACTCAGACATCCTCTAAACAGGACCCGCATCCTCGATCACTGAGCATTAGACAGTCTCCTTACTCACTGGGAGAGCACATTGGGTCATGTATTTATTGACTGTTTGTTCACACCTCAGTAAGAAGGATTTGTCAAAGATGGTTGAACTTGTAAAGAAAAAAATCTCCTTTTTAACATCTGAAATGTACTGCAAAGAACTCCCTACACTGGAGGGAGATTTAACAGTCTCTGGTTTCTCAGACGCTTATCGAGTTGCTGGTCCTTTGGGGAGCTGACGGCTGCACTCCTGCTCTGCACATCATTTCAGGGCTGGTGCTTCCTACGGAAACGACTGACTCCCAGTAGCTTTGCTACCTGTCTGCTGCACTCTAATCACCTCCAAAACCGTGGCTGCCTTCTGAACCCTTAGGACAGTCAACAAGTACAACAGAGGGCCTAACACCTTCCTCCCTCCATGAGGTGTTCACATACAGGACACAATTCATGTATGTTTTCCTAAAATCCCACCAATTGCTCTAATGCTGCCAACCCCTGATGTCATCTTCTGATAGGATCCTGCACTCTCTAGCTTAAGAGTAAAGATCCGACTGATTTTCACCAGTTTAGGATCAGGTTTTTCCTGCTTATGGGAGCTGGACTATGATTAGCAAGACATTTATGCACATTATCCTTAAGCATTCTGCACAGCTGAAACCCTGGGGTAAAACACTCTGCTGCTCTCAAGCAGGTTCTACCCCTGCAACGTGTGCGTGCACCAAGGACACGCTACCCGGCCAAGACAGTGATCCCAGTGAAACATTCAACCATTCAGAAAAATGACTGAAGTTGTTTGACACTTTTTTCTTGAATACTGTGATTGCTACCTGCAATAATCCTATCAGATGATATTTTTCACTTGTGCATTTAACTTACTCTTCTTGAAAGCACCATGAAATACAATATAGGTATTTTCATTACATTAGGAAAATAAGTTTTGTGTGTGGCAAAAATTTGTTAAAACTCACTCCCTATCTTGGAGTCAATACCATGTACAAAATACAGAAATGTAGAGAAATACTATAGAATGAGTATGATTAACATACACGATTAGCGTATATTAATATATACATGTAGCATGGAATTTTGAATTAACTGAATATTAGTTGAATTAGATGCAATTGAAATAATTCACATTATCTACTAAATCTATTTCCTAGATGAAAGAATCAGTTATAGCGGAGTTCAGTGCTAACTGATTTAACCACGTTGGGAACAGAGTTTAGAGAAATGCCTACGGAGGCTTATCCAGCTGTCAACAAGTACAACGCAAAGAAGGAAATGGATTAAAAATATAATGTTCCTGTCAGTTATTAGACAGAATAAATCACTAGCCATGTAAATAACAGGTTTAGAGAACATCAGATTTCAAATACTCACCCCCACATATGCAACATAAATGAAGAAGAGAGAGCCCATTTTCTGTGCGGTAATTTAAATTGACTTTGCAGAAGGCTTCATCAGAGCTGGAAAAAAAGAGATTTTACAGATGATTACAGCTTTCATTTTTCGGCATATTTTCATTCATTTGGAAAATTTTTAAAAGAGAAATCTCAGTGTAACTTTTTGGAGACAGAGAACTAAATTCGGACCCCTGTTTCTCTACTGTAAATCTAGGAATATTTTACTGGCACTAAAGATTAACCCAGATGTATTTTTCAGTAAATTAAACCAGAATCTAACTCATATTGTCTCCTGAATAATCTTGCTATTGAGTCACAGTATATGCATGTCAAAATTGGCTAAATTAGAAAAAAAAAAGACTAAGCTGTCAAAATACCCAGAAAAAAAGTTAAGACTTTCAGAAATCAAGTTTATCTTATGTGATCATAGGAAAGGTACATATGATCATTCCATTGAAACATGTATATGGGAACACTAAGGAAGCACATACACTTCTGGTCTTTCTTGCCTCTTTAAATTTTATAGATGTTTTTCTGGCTTTCTCTAGAATTATACACAAGTTTCAGCCTTGAATATACTCTAATTTCATGATTTTAGGATAGAATGGAGGTCCCCAAATCCCCAAGTTACTACTGTACATAAACTATCAGCATTTAAGGCTTGGTTTTATCCTCCTGCCCCTTGCATCCTGCCCTGGCATGTCCAAGCTTCCCAGGAGGGCCGAAGAGCGTCCTCGTTCGGGGATGTGGAGAGGGAGCACGGAACTCGGAGGAGTCTGCGGGACACAGTGTGAGTGCTGCTGTGCCCAGCAGCGAGTCCTGGGCGCCTCACTGTGCACCAAGAGTGCAGCCAGGGGGGAACCACGGCAGTAACCTGGCAGGGCTCGAGGGGAGTGTTTCCAAAGCATTTTAACAGATGAAGTGGCCTTTCCAAACATGGCATTTCTGGTTTAGGATTGGCAGCTGCAATGGGATACAGAGTCCTTGTGAAGGTGTGTGCCACACCTGAGAGGGAAGAGGAGAAGCACCAGAGCAGAAGGTATCTGTGAGAAAGTCTGTCCCTCAAAGACGCAGCAAGGACAGCCCGAGCTCGGCACCAGAAGGAATAGGAACCCATAATGTTCAGGGAACAAGTGAGTTTTTATAGCTCTGGTTTTCGGCCTTGGTTTACTGCCCTGGAATTTGATACATTATAGAACTTCAAAACTATTTATAGATGCTCATTTTGAGTTCCCATTAACTTCTAGTGAAATGTTTCTGGTTTTGATATAGGCAATTAAAGTATTATAGTTCTTATCCACATCCTTCCAAGGTGAGGCATGTTTGCACATAAAACTCTCTGACAACTAAATGCCACTTATGCACCCTGACACTGACAATATGAAGCTCAATTTAATGTTTAATTTTCTTACACATTTTTTATACACTCTGCTACATTTTAATATAGCTTCATGATTTTATGGTGCTTTCTGGGGCACAAAAGGATGAAATGAATAATTAAAGAGAAGTAATTATTATTAATACATTTTGAATAATATTCCCTTTAAATAGGATGAATACCAGTTCTGACTCATTAAAAATGACATTCAGCATTTGTATTTGCTACTTTTACTTAGCAGAACGTGGGGAATATACACAAAAGTGCTGCAGTCCTTAGAGTTTTAGATTCATTAAGTTCTGTTCTTCTTCTCCCTGATATATATGCCAAGCTCCAAAAACAAATTCATCAATAAAATAAAGCTAGAAATATTGGCAATAAAGAGAATGGATAATAAACTAAAAATGCCTCCAGGGTTACAGACAGACACGAACAGTGTCTTCGTGCCAGATTGCAGGGAATGTAACTGGACATCTTTATTTCCCATGTTAAATGACCACCATACCAAGGGAAGCCAAAGATGCCTCTGCAGCTAGAGCTGCACCCATCCCCACTTATAAAGTCCTACCCAAACAGGCACTGTAACTTGCCTCGGAAAACAGAGTTACAGCCAGTTAAATAATTACCCTGCCTGAACGTTTTAGCTCTTGTAGCGAAGTATCTCTATTTTCTTTTAGCACAAATTGCCTTATTACTGCTCCTACAAGCTTTCTAGTTAGTTACATTTTTGAAACTCAACTAAATGCAGAAATTGTCAGTATTTCTTGTGGAGATTGCAGAGTTCAGTCCACCCATAGAAGTCTTTCCCCCTTTCAGTACAGCTGTGATTAGACATTCCTGTTTAGCAGAATACTTCCATTTGTATATATATATAAATCCATCCTGATAGAGCAGCACTACTAAACATACTTAACATGCTTATAGTTCCAAGCATCTTTAGCACTGCTCTCCTTTAAAAGCCAGAAGCCTGTCTTTACCTTTGTTCTCCGGGTTGACAGTATTGAATTAATGAGTTATTCCAATTTCTCATAGAGGTTTTTTTGGTTTATTTCTCTTGTTTCTCTCAGATAAACTAAAACAAAAAAAATCTGTCCTGAAAGAACATTTCATTAATGGTTCATTATGTGTTATCATCTCAGACCAGGAATAAAATCTGTTTTTGTACTGTTTTTCATGAAATTTGCCAATAGTGGTTTGGAAATGCTGAAGCTGAAGCTGCAAAGGAGGCACTGCAGCTTGTGGGAGCTGCAGCTCCTCGTGCCACCTGCTGCAGCGCTTGGGGAGTTCTCGCGTGGCCCCAGCTGTGGTGTCACCACGGGTCCCGGTCTGGTGGGCCCGGCTGTGGTGCCACCACGGGTCCCGTACCAGCGGGCCCAGCTGCGGTGTCGCTCCATGTCCCGGACCGTGGGCCCGGCCATGGCGCTGCCCACACCTCCCCGCTGGACCAGCTGCCGGCACCAGCCACCACCGCCAACAGGGCGAGGAATCGCCTCACAAACCTGGATCCCTCATAGACTGGACTCCTAAGTCTGGGGCAGCTCCAACTGAAATTTGGTACTTGCAGAGTTAATGTTTGCTCTCTGAGGAGCTGTTTTTTCTCACAAAAGCTATCTTTTTTTGAACTGCCTTTTCTACCAGAAAGGTCATTCTGATGGAAACTCTTGGCTGCCTGTAATCAATACTGAGATTTTTATGGTATTCAGTTCATTGCATTAAGAACTGGGATCATCTGAAAAGGGCATCGACCTGATAAAAGCAAAATATTATGTTTAATTACAAATATACAAATTGGACTTATTTCCCCAAGTTGTGTGTGTGCCAGTGTAACCTATTCTTGCATCTATCTAGACTTACATATACATTCCTTACGTGACATGGAATCATGTACTAAGAAAACACGGCTTTTTATTTCCTATCTGTTCTGCTATGGAACCTTTTCTTCCACACACTGCAGTCATATTTACTTCTCTTTAGTGATGGACCTTCATTTACTACTTCTACTTAAATGAGCGGAAAGATGTTTGCCTCTATATAAAATGTCTTTGTCATGTATGTTCTAGCTCTACGTAAATTTTCTCCAGCGTGTTATGATTAATGATAGTACTATAAAACCCATCTATTCTTCAGGTTTTGCACAAAGATAAATCCCAAAGTGTGGGAAACAAGTTCTTTTAAACAACTTGTCTTTGGTTTCAAAACATTAGGTATGTAGGGGTGCACACACTGCACACACTGATTCACCGTGGTGGCTGCACTGTGGTTTGCTTTGTTTGGAGGACAAATTCGGAAAGCCTCAAAATCAGAAATTACTGTCGCACTGTAAGGGCATGTCTCCACCTTCAATTTTACATTATAGTCTAGACTGACATTCCCAGCTTTTCATGTGTTTCATGTGTTGAGAATCTTTGAGCTATATGTTTAAATATTATTCTTCTCTCAGTTTGAAAAATGAAAAAAAAAAAAGGTTTCAGTTTGGCTTTTTCTTAAGGATGTTCAATTTCAATAATACTTAAATTCTTACACTGGGGAAAAAAAATGTAATGTTTTAGTAGGAAAAGATTGCAAGAAAAGTTTTACATGTTAAACTTGTAATCCTTATTGAAAATGAAAATTCTGGCCCATAAGCCTGGGCTCAAGGCTCTGTTTTATCTATGTGATCTCCTAATTCCTTCCTGAAGACATTGCTGCATTTCAAGGGAGATCAAGTTATGACTCTTTATTTGTAGGACGGTCTTTTTGGTAAAGCATTGCCCTAACAACTCAGCAATAATCTAGGGACGACGTTTATCCAAGACAAGGAATCACAACGGCCATGCCAGTTAAAACCACTAGTATAACCTTTTTTTCTCTACCACAGGACAGTTGACTCCGTGATGTATGCATGCATTCCCAAAGCGTACAACCAGGATTATGGCACTCCCTTCCTTTTGCTACGGTTTGGCTCCTCTGCTTTATTGATGTTATTCATCTTTCAGGGCAGGGTTTTAACAACTACCTAGTGTTTCCAGGCATTATATTACCATCGATTCCTTAGCCTACAACAACTGTGCAGTTCCTCAGTCCTAACTTATTTTGACAAACAGATCTGTTTAAAAGAGAATTTTTTTTCTAGCCTTTCAGAGATTAGATGCCTTCAGAAAATAGCTACTGCTACTGTTGAAAGCGTTCCTATATAGTCAAGATCAATTTTTTAAATACGTAATATTTGAATTTTAGAGTCTCAAAAAATGTTACTGATTTGATCACCTCTGGAGGAAGACTTGTTTGAGACCTGAAGCCATTGGTTGATTCTTCATGTCTGACTAAAACTTTTTAAAAAATCTTTCTAGTGCAATATAATCAGTGTCATTAACCCACCTGTGCTTCGGTGGGGAAAAGTAACATTCTTTATTTAAGAAGAGTTTGTCTGACATTTTAGACACACACCTAAGGTGGTAAGACAGACACATAACCTGAACTGCTAAAGGTCAACTAAGCTTCAAGTTAATTATCTTTTTAAGGCCTAACTTAGGAATTAAAGACTTCACCATATACCTCAATGGTCTTGCTCATCATAGGGTGGTGAACACACTTGCCCTGGTTTGTTAAGATAATTACTTTTCTTCTAACCAGGGTTAAAACCTAGGCAGGTGCTGAAGTACTTTACTGGATCAGAGCCGAAGTGGCCGGCACACTGCAGAATTGAGTCTGAGGTTGCTTTGCAGTTAACAGGTTCAAACAGTGATAAATTATGCTACCTGAAAACAAGCATGATAAAACTTCAGGAGGCTTGTGATTTATTTCTGATTATAATCCATTTTTTTCAGGTACATTTTATGTCTGAAATTATTTACTTGATCATTTGTTTAAATTAACTTACTGAAGTTGCTAAGCTGTGTGTTTTCGGTATTTGAGGTTTTCAGATAATGAACATGCTGTTTGGTTCAGTGAATGTGGTTTTTAGCACAAGCTGCCCTGGGAAAGCAACAGCAATTGCGAATTTGAAAGTCACTGTCAGAAGCTCCTTCGCTGGTCTATTTGTCTAATCTTTGTCGCTTCAGCACTATCCCCCTGTGAAGAAAAGGCTGGCACAAACGGAGAGTATTCAACAAAATCTAACATCCCATTAAAGCCAATTCATTTCCAAAACTGCATACATTTGTTAAAATGTTGGCACTGATAATTAACAGCCACTAATTATGGTACTATGCTGTGGGACTCTGGCCCAGAACTCTAAGGACACATTCCCAAAAATAGGCCTTAAAGAACAGGCATTCCATACACGCGAAACTCCCTCCACAAGAAAACACCTGAAACCTAAAATACTATGTAATAGCAAATACTCCTTTAAAATGCATTCACGGGCAGGTTGCAAGAATATTTCACCTGAAAACATGCTTCAGTTCTGCCAGTTCCTTTTCTTTGATCTGTAGGTCATCTTCTAATCGGTCTATGATTATAGCGTATGATTCACTAACTTTCTTCTTCCATTCATCTAACAAGAACAAAAAATCCACTCATTGATAATACACTTCAAAACATAAAAAGCAAGAACAAATCAAAATGTCTCAGTAACCAGGAACTACAGATCTGATTTTTAAACATCCAATTATGCTCTATTTCAATGCAGTATTTTTCTTCTAAGTTATGAATATTTAGTTAAGATCATATAAAAGCTATTAAACAATTCTTGATGCACCAGCAGATACACATATATTGATCTTGCAGACAGAAAATATATATAAAACTTTATCGGAAATATTTTAATTCAAGTAACAGAAAGCTTAACCAATAATTGGCTTTGTTACTTCTTATTTGCTATCAACTTAGACACAAAGCATAGAAAAGATGTACTTTTAAGGATTTGCTAATGAAATATGATTTAAATCAACTGATAAAATAAGTTAGTATGATCTTATGTCATAGTCTCACAGAATTTAGTTTATTAGTGTTTTTGTCTCTTTTCATATTACTCTGCATTTGCTTTGGGTTAAGCCATTCTTCACGTAAACCAAGAACAATAAAATACCTTATCCTTGAACTACAGAGCAAGTTAGCAGCAAGTTATTTGCTAAGACATCATTTGCTGCTTGTTGGCGGATGCCTGGTACGCTGTATTTAAAAAAAGGAACATTAATTACCCGTGCAAGTTTGGGTTGGTCTGGATTTGTAATTTCCCATTTGTTCAATGTATCTTCTTTGTTTCAGCGAAGTTCTTGCAGTAATATGACTCCTTGTTCAAGAGCAGTGACAGTCCTACTGAAAAATACTTTGATAGTCTCTGGCTAAAAATAACCTCTGTGCCAAATGGAATGTCATGCAACAATGACATGGAGCAAAACTGTGCGTGCTGTCAAGTGTAAAATAATAAAGGTACCTAATCAGTTGGTTTAAAAATCTACTGTCAAAATAAATTGCAAATATGCCAACAGAAATACGTTATTTGATCTGTTGAATACCTGAACCTGGTGAGAAGCAGGTGATTTGGCAGTTGGCTACCAGTCTACTAGGGAAAAACTAATTTATTTACTAATTTAAGCTGAGATCCTAATTTACAAAGAATATTGCCGGATCTGCGAAGAATGAGGAGGGTCCCTAATTTAAAGAGGCCAGTGATGACCTCAACGCATGACATTAAGATGTTTTTTAACATACAGGATGATTTTGGAACATCTGGGTTATTTTAATAGTGAAGTATAAAATGTGTCAGAAAATACTGGCATCTTACATTTTGATGGCATTTGTACGTGTTGCTATGTCAATGAAGTCTGAGTTAGGCTAGAAAATGAGTTTGCTGTCAGGAGCTCTGTACGTTTAGTTTGAATCCTTCTGTCCTTAGCTCAGGAACGTCCATCCCCTCAAACCATGAGGCAGCAGCAGCAGCTCCACAGGCTAACGTCTCCTTAGGGTGGCTAAAGGAAGCACCTGGAGAACACTGGGCAACTCTTTCACAGTTAAGAAGAGCGAAGTTCCAGAGTTTGCTTTGCTGCTCTTCCTGCCCTAAATACAATTTTTGCAGGCAGGAGCAAGCTCAAGCTGCTTTGTTTATATTTATATTCCCAGCAGATCATGCACTAGGCAGCTGTGTCTCAGCCATCTGCATGGATGTATTAATAAACACTGTGCTCAGTCTAATTCATCCTGTCTCTTAGCATTTCAGATAGGACCCAATGCCAGTCTAAAGTGGTAAAAAGCCCAGGATGCAGCTAGGCTGGACAGAGCAGACGTGCCCTGTTTTACCTGTACATGCATCAAAGCAGGTTCTGTACATGGACACATTCCTCTAAGAACCTCCGTTGAAGGACCTTGAGGAAAGAGGGGTTCCCTCTGGAGCATTACTACGAGAAATAGTGACCAAGAGGTTAGTGGATGAATAGTATCACTTTTTCCTTGCATAAACTGTATCATCTCCTTTGTACTCTGGTTAGCTCTAATCTGCACCTCTGTTTCCCACCTGTTTCCTATCTGTTTCCCCAATGGAATAATTTTAAACTTATTTTACCAATCACCATGGCATTCATGCTGATTTCTCTATGTGCACACACTTTTTCTTCTTTTACTACTTTTTTAACTGCTTGCTATGCATATACCTGAATATTGAATACCTGTGTTTTGATTTATATATTTACAAAGCATGTTCATCGACTTTGGCAGCTGTATTAAGTTCCTGGTTTTCTTTGAAAAAGAATTTCTTCTCAGACAAGGATTTCAGGCAATAAGATGTGTGCATAAAACACACGTATATAAAACGTTCAACATGCTGTATCCCAGTGCAAACAAACCCATGAGCTTGTGACACAGCGTGCGCGCATCCCTTCCTTTGAACTTACACCCCAAAGCAGGGGTGCACACGAGCAGCCTCGAACGGCTTTGACAACACCCCCGATAACAACACCCCCCAATAACAACACACTGCGATAACAACAACACCCCGCGATGTGCGGCCGGGTATTTGCCGGAGGCCTCGGCCTCCTCCCGCACATGGGCAGGGCTCCCGCACAACCCCGCGGCGGGGCCGCCTCTCCCGTCACTCCCATTAGTTCAAGGCTGTCTGTTTTGCTCGGATTTCTGACACGCGGCCGGGGCCGCATGGCCCAGGGCACCGTCTCGACGGGAGCAGGCGCATCCCGTGTGCATTTCTGATCTTTACACTGATTTCACTACATAAGCACTTCATTATTTTGTTACATTCGTGAAGGAGAATGTTAATCTCCCTGGGATTTTTACCTGGGATTATCAGATGAGGTGGGGCCGCTTCTAGGAGTCAGATGGAAAGGCCTGTGCTGGAAGCCCTGGGCGCTGCTGGAGGCTCTGGAAGCCGCTGGAAGCTTCTGGAAGCCGCTGGAGGCCCTGGAAGCTTCTGGGAGCCCTGGAAGCTTCTGGAAGCCCCACCGCCACTGGAACCCCGGCAGCCTCCAGCGTGTGGGGGTCTCCGAGCTGCCGGTGCGCTGCGGCAGGCGGCTCCCGTGCGGCGGAGGCCACTGCTCCAGAGCTTTGGCTCATGGCGCTCGGGGCCGCGTCCTGGCCGTGCTGCCCCGCAGCCAGGACACAGCTCGGTGCTCCGCTGGACACAGCTCGGTGCTCCGCTGGACACTCCGCGCTTCGGGTCCAGCCGGCGGCAGCCGGGAGGGCCATGGAGGGCAGAGCGGAGGGGAAGGGGCAGCCAGCAAGGCCTGGGGCGGCCGGGAGGGTGCAGGCTCACTCACACCGATGCTCCGGGAGGTCGTCTTTGCACTAGAAACCACAGCAAGGGAGGAAAAATGCCCAAAGTGAGCAGAACTGGTGCTTCACCAGTATCACGGTCCAAAAACAACTATCATCTTGAAAGCTGCAGATCGAGGGCAGTGAGGAGTGACTGCCACATATCTGAAACTAGGAGAAGAAAGGCCAAAAATCAGTAGTAATCACAGAGACTGTTTGCAGGCAGTTTGCAAACAAATCAGGAAAAGGGAGATCTGAATTGACTGCTGCATTAGGCCAGTTCCAATTAGCATCTACACAATTAGAACTAAGAAGCTAAAAGCCATGTTTTCCAGTGCGCCTCAGTCCTCAGATGTGATGTTTACAGCGCACTGAGCCGTACGCAACTCTTTGATTATTTTTTCAGAAGTTTTATGCCGGTTTTCTTTTATGTTTGGTCTGCGCAGCTGTCATGTCCAATCTTTTAAGCGTTCTGTGTGTAAAACTCTTTTCCCATTTCTGTTTGTAAATGTCCTTCTGGAGGAGGCTTTGCAGGATTAAGTCTTTTGAAAAGATCTTTATTTCAAATTAATTCCTTTTCACTGAAAGAACATATCCATATCATTTATTTGGAGAGGCTGTAAGTTGCTGCTATCTATTTCAATATCATTCTGGTAACATCCAGATGTATCACAGAAATTGAAAAAGGCTTTAAAATAAAACACATTATTATGAAAATAAAGTACAAGAGATTCTATAGCCCGTATAATGAAACAGGTGTTTACAATGGCTTCTCTGTGACAGTGAATGTAAAGAAGCCCTCAAAAAATAGTACTGCTATTTTTGCTATCACAATATTACAGCGGCATTTGCACGGGGATTAATCTCCCACATGCCATCTCCTGCTTGGTGCACACAGCGAGGAGAAGAAGTGTGGCATTAGAGATGGAGGAGGAGGAAGAGGATGGAACCGCTGAGCTCCGTCACAGATAAACTCCCTTTCTAAGGCCAGAATGTTTCTTTTGAGATGCCAGTGATTTTTGGAGCTTGGTTCCTTTTGTCACTGTCCCCAACCCTTCTGGCACACATATTTTTCAGCTGCTCATTTTTTTTCTCTGCTCCCATCCCTTGTGTTCCTTTTTAAGTGCCCAATTTCTCAGATTTCAATTTCCTGCCTATAAGGTTACTGAAGTAATCCTCCTTACTCAAATTTCACAGTATAATACATACAGTATGGCTAAATCTCTGTTCATTATAGCATGCTTTCAAAGCATTCAGGGAAATCATTAAGATGATGTTCGTTATGAGCCCTATTATTGCACTACACAGCAAAACTAATTAAATAAAGAAAGCTGACATGAATAAAATCATTAAACGCTCATCCTGGCTTTGAGACTGAACCATCCTGAGCTGCGTTTCAGGGCAGGCAGTGATGTAGGGGCCATCCGGGTACTGCATCCGTCTCCAGGTTTTGGCAGACGACCTGTGTCCTTAGAAATTCCTGCCTGACCCTCATTTTCAGCACTGCATCCTTCATTACATAGACGGGGGGAAAGTCACGGACCTGCACACCAGGATGGTCTCATTTTCAGAGCCTGACACGAGAAACCAGCAACCTCTATGTTAGGATAATCCTGCTGGTAAATTTTGCTCTGTGGCCTTGTCTAAGTCCCTCAAGTGCCATGGGACACAATATCCCAGCTGGTAACAAGAGACGATTATTGTCATGTACCAGCAGCGGCTTGTGAAAATGAGAGATTAGCTAAAGGTTGTAAAATGCAATGTGAATAAAATAGATACAATGCGGTGTGCCAAATGCTATTATGTTGGGGAAGTTCCTAGTCTGGAGTCCTTTGGATTTTAGCAAGATAAGATCACACTATAAAATAGGCCTTGTTGAAAAGGCTAGAATTTTTTGTAGCTATAAACATGCACACTACATAAATAGCTGTAACACATACAGCAAAGAATTATATCTAAATAAAGAAATTATTTCTCAAATGTGTCATCAAGCATAACACACAAATACTGGCTCATCTGTCAGCTCCACGCACTCTCTTTAACAGAAATGCTGTTGTGTTAACTCAGAAATGACATTGCATCAACTACAGACCAAACATCCTCCTCGCCACTTCTCTGCAGCACCAGGCTTCCTTTGCCTACGGAGCTCCTGCGCATCCCTTGCCGAACCGGAATTCATCAGTGGCACACGGAGCGGGACATGAGCCAAGGCCGGGCAGCTCTGCACCCTGGCTGCTGGAGTGCCCGCCATGGGCCCTGCTGCGCTCATCTTTGCTGCAGGGATTAAATCACTAGAAACCTTCTTTCACCTTCCTTCACCAGCATGCTTGACAGCGGCCAAAACCTGCCCGCTGCTTAAATCCAAAGCAAATCCTCAATGACTTTAACAGGAAATTAATTTCAGGGTTTCTGATACTGTGCTAGAGCCGATGCAGCAAAATGAACAAAATCAGCTATGAGCTGCAGCTTGACAGGGTAAAGCCATGTTTCAGCGTTTAACATTCCCAAAGAGAAATATACCTTTTGACTACCAAAACCTTTCAGCAAAAGCCATTAAATGGCAGTGGGTGTGTATTTAATATTTAGGAAATTCTACCAGCTCTGCACAGATGTCTGCCCTCAATGGCAGTATTAACATTACAGGTGTTCTTGCACTCATGTTCTTTATGGCATGGCCCACATTACAAATCCAGGTGTTTCAACATCTGTGGAATAAATTAATAAAGACCCTGTGGACATTAGCTTTGCCTAATATTGACCAAAAATTCTGGGCAAAGTATTTAGTGCATGGATTGAGCACCATAAAGATTTGAAGCAGTCTCAGGTTTCTTACCTAGCAAACCAAATGTACACTTATTTTGTTAAAAGTCTTGTTAAATTGGCTTTTTTTTTTTTTTTAACGTTTTGTGCCTCAAGATGCAAATGATTTCTTTCCCCTCAGGAAAGTGCTGAAGTGTTTAGCCATAAGCTGTTCAGCTCCATCACATATCCTAAGAGCTGTGAATGAAGACACAAGCAGTGTCTGAGCAGACACTTCATGTTTTCAAATGCAAGCATCATTTATTTAAACACTGGCTTTACTTTGGGAATGATAACAAACTGCATAGAACAACAAAAGACCAAGCACTGGAAAAAAATATTTTGAGCTACGATGATATGCAGGTCTTTTTTATATTGTTTTTTATACATTTTATATTTACATTGTCCATTTACATCATACATTTTAGACTGTGGAGCCCAGGATGCTTTCAGCAAGTATCTGCTGAAAATAACAGCTGTGGAAGGCTTCTTCCTCCAGCTCCTTGACGACAGCACTAGCATAAATAGCAGCATCCTCAGTGAAAGATACAGCTGAGCTTCCAGCTTGCCAGCTCCCTAGCGCAATCTTCGGGGTCTTTATAAGCATTTACTGTTTGCAAGGGCTGGTCTTCCATGGAGACACCGGGAAGCTGCCATGGCCCTGGCTCAGGGGAGCGGTGCCGGATGGCCCTTATGGGATTGCAGTAACCCGGGATTGCAGTAATCCCAGGTTAAGGGATGGCTGTTGGAGATGGCCGCCCTGTATGGTATGTCAACGTAACATATTTTGTGTAACATGTGAAGCTGCCTAGGAACTGCGGTCATTTTGACGGGCTGCTCGCAGTGCTGGTCGCGGCTCGCGGCCTCGGCTGCGTCCTGCTTTCTCAGCTCGTTGTGTTCAGGCTTGGCTTGATGCTCTGCGTAGGAGACATGCCCACTGCCCCATAGTTAGGCTGAAAGTGCACAAAATGAAAGGTCCACATGTCTGTGGGAGCCTGTACAGCCCAAGGCACCGTATTGCCAGGGGCCCCTGTGAGTGTTACAGTGGGGCTAAAAACGCCCTCCTACAAGAACTAAACTCTAAGGCTGGGCGTGCAATCAACATGACTCAGATCTGCCATCAAAAGGGCTTGGTTTTTATATCCAGTGTTAGCAAGCAAAGGCTTAAGAACAGCAAACAGACAAAAACTGCATTTATGCTACTGCTGCTGCTGGCGGGGCCCTCGCGCGGCCCAGGGGCCCTCATGCGGCCCAGGGGCCCTCACGTGGCCCAGGGGCCCTCATGCGGCCCAAGGGCCCTCGCGCGGCCTCAGGGCCCGCCGGGGTTTCATTCTGCCCACAACAGCGCGATGCTTCCTGGAGATCTCCTCCCGCAGGCCACCCCAGCGCTTTCCCAGAGCTCCTCAGCTTGCATCTCATCCTTTCCCCGCTCGTGTTTATAGACCCAAAGCCGGTCTGCTTTCTATTTATGCTCAGATTGGTGTCAGCGATGAACTGTGCAGTCAGTCGAGGTATTTGAGGCATTTAGAGTGCGTGTAATGCAGCAGCTCACGTGAGCAAATGTTAGAGGAGCGCAGCTTGGTTTTGCTCTTGCTGCACGTCGCGAAAGCTTTGCAGCAGGAAAGCAACCTCCCGGCACGAGAGCCCTTGCTCAGCGGAGCTTGCTCTCCAAATGCCGATGCAAGGATGTCAAGCATCTGTGTTTTTTTCAGAATGTTTTGTATAATCTAACAATAAATGGATAAAGATTATGTAAATACAATGATACATAAAACACAATTTCATGCCCCGCATTCTATAACTACTTTTGTCTTTATGCTTTTAAGGCTTTGACTGTAATGTTCTCAAATCTACTGCTTGCATCCATTTTAAAACCATTATTTTATGCTGCTTTTTAAGACCTGTTTTCTCCAGAACTCTCCTGGTTCTCTTAAAGCATCCTCAATAATTCCCAACTTCTGTGTGTATTTCCTCGTGCTCTGAGGAGTTCCTTGGATAAAATATTATCTCTCTTGAAAGGTTTCTTTATCGGTGATAAGCTTGGTAAAGGTCAAACCATCTTGGGTAATATTCATGAGCTATGATGCCATCCTGTAGTCAGCATGAGAAAGATGCCATTAGGGATTCAGTCAGCAGGGAGATAAGCCCTGTTATAATGAACTGCAATAAAAAGCTTGGTTAAAAAAAAAAATCAGATAGTATTTCTGTCCTCCTTTGCAACCCTAAGCATTAAAATAGGAACGTCTTCAAAGAAACAGGCCACGTTGCTCACTGATTAGGCATCTTTTGCAAGATCTTTTATTATAATCTTTATTCTGAAGGATTTAAATGACTCAACACAGGATATGTTATTCATGTGATTAAATGATAATATTAGAAGTGCTTAAAATTGTTGGAGTACTCAGCTCATAGAGGGGACTGGCAGGGTTTTAGAGGAGAAATTATGGATTGTCTGTAAAATGTGAAAAACAATTGGGAGTCAACAATATACAGAAGGGATCAGACACGTTAACTGGGTGCAGTGTTGCTGTGTTCTTAAAGAAACGTAAACAAGGAAACAGCAAAAAATCAATCAAGTTGTATACAGGAAAATGGCACTGGATAGAAAGCATATTTATCTGTAAATATATAATATATAATATATAAACAAATACACATATATATACACGTGTGTACATATATATAAACACATATATGTATGTGTATATATAAAATACATATATGTATGTGTGTATATATATGTATATAAATACATATATACAGTTGTATATATATACATATCTATCTATATGAACTAGAAACCAAAGCATACCTTTATTAAAAAAGGTAAGGGAAGGGGACTGTACGTTACTGCACAGATGTCCATTATAGTGCCACTCGAAAGAGCCTCCTCTTTCCTGCTGCTCTTTTGACTAGTGGTCTTTATGGGAAATAAAGGGAAGGATCACACTAAGACTCAACCAGTTCAGTTCAGAGGAATAAGAAATGCAACTTTTCACACAGCACATAGCAGTAAATCTCTGGATAATAAAAGTCAGTAGCTGCCCAGTCAATCTACCAGCTGCCAAATGACTAAAAATAAAATCTGTATGTCTTGATGGGAGGTTTTAACCCCAATATTACTCTAGTCACAAGGGACAGAATGATCTCTTATGCAAGTCTTCTTTTTTCTCTGATAGGACTAATGCATTTAAATGCTTGATTTGATTCCCCAATATTCTAGGGCATTTATGAGAAACAGGAAAATATACAAATTGCAGAAGGAAAGAGATAAAAAAAAAAAGAAAATGCCTGAGGGTTAGACAGGATGCCAAGATTTTAAAAGTACTTTTAATGTACATTTCATTCATTGACACACTGTCCAGAAATCAAAGGAATACATATGCCCACTTCGGACTTATCATTCAGCTTTTTTATCTTTTCATATATAAATATCTCTGTAAAACAATGTAGTGCAGAAAAAAATTACAAGCAACTATTTATAAAAATACAATTAAAAATGAAAGACAAGTATTTGAAATGATACTAGTTTTATAGTAATGCCTTCCTGAAAATAAAAATCTACGTAAAGCTCCCATTTTTAAAAGATGATATGAAAAGAGAAAACCGTAAGTTGTTACTACACCTCACTATTTTGTTGGCGCTAAAACCCTACTCTAAAAATTTTTTTAGTTTTCTATCAAATTTCAAATTAGTATGTTCTCTAACATTTTATTATTGACAAAGACTAGAAAACATAATAATGGGCGCCATGAAAAAAGAGCCACCAATTAGGGTTTCCATTGATTTTAAACGTTCCATTGCTTCCTTATTCAAAAGCATAGTGTATCTGTATTTCCCGTGCAATTCATGTTATGCTACCACAATGCTGCTCATGCAATTTCCTTTTTTCCTGCTTAGGTGAAACCAAGGAAGGCCCATGTGCTGCCGCTGTGATTTCAACCGCCTTGAAAGGATCAGTCACCTCGAAATTAAAGACAGGAAAAGTGGACAAATACCGGTCTTCTACAGATCAGATTTCTCTTTTTGTCTCTGTAAACAGATTTCTTCATAAATTTGCTTCCTAAACTTCAACATGTCTTCTACATCTTTCTGGGTAAGCATTTCTTCAACAGATAAGAGCTTAAAGCCGCTCAGTTTGAAAGCTGACCTGTGCTGCACAGAGTTTAATAGTTCTAATGACATTCTAACCGATTCGCTTAAAGTAGAGCAAACAGGAAAAATCCTGGCAGTCCACAACCCCAAATTTGTGTTATCACTGGAGAAGAGCTGGTCTGAAACCTGCAAATCCCAGAGATCCAGGCACTCTGATAAGCTGACTCCATAAAACTGCAGAGAAGGTACATCTGACAGCAATTTCACGTTCTTTTTCAAGTTGTCCTGTACACTAAACACCATACTAACATACTTCACTTCATCGTTGATCTTTATACTTAGCGAACTCAAAAAACAGCCTGAGGGTATCTCCACCTTAAAATTTATGTGTGACCCACTAATAATGCTGTTACTCCCTACTGACACTTGGGGTCCAATTCTGGAGTACTCGATAACGGTTGCAGGCCCGATAAGACACCCCGGCTCAAGTATGCTTTGCATGACACTCACCGAGCGAGCCAGGGCCTCAGCTTTGTCAGGAAAGATGCTAAAAGCTACAGGCAGTAAGCCAAGCTCAAACTTCAGTTCGCTATCATCAGATGTAAAATGAAACAAATACTCTTGCGTAGTCCCTATATGATAGAATTTGGAATTGTTTAATACTATAACATTGAGGGCAGTTCCTTTAAGAAGGGAATATAGCTTCTGCCTTACTTCTACTAACTGTGAATCCTCTTTTGTGACATTACTTGTGTTTTTTGTGTAATCTTGAGTGGCGCCAGGTCCCAAGGCCTGGAGGAAGTCAGCATATGCATCTATTTCACAGCACAGACTATCAATCTGCTTATAAAACGCCAGGAGTAGTTTTGCAGTGCTATGATGAATGTAAAACACACTGTCTGTATACACGCACTCCGAGTCCACTTCAGAGGCACTGAGGTCTCCAGAGGAGCCTGGCTGGGGACAGCTCTGTCGTAGGCAGACTGCTCCACACTGGCGCATCGTCTGCACGTTGGGCTTGTGCAGGAAGCGATGGCAAGATCTGTATTCAAGTCCTCCTTTTCCTGAGCAGCCGGCTTGATCCAAAACAAACACTCCGTGAGTGGTCCCTATTGCCAAATCTGAAGGATGAGCTAAAGCAGTAAAGCCAGGTTTATCAAAGGTGATGGTTTCTGTTTCCCCGATGCTGTAGAGCTCTATGTCATCGGAACAAGTGACGAGAACTCCTGGTTCCATGTGCCCAGGGAAATCGATGTACATGGCGAGTTTCAGCTCCAGCATCTGGTACACAGGATCCCCTAAGGGCAAAGCTGTGAAGATCTTGCCCAGCGCACTTGCACTTGGTAAACGTTGGCTGTAACCACCTTGAAGAAAAAGACATTTGTTAAGGATGCAGAATACATGCTTTCTTACAGACTGTTTATATAAAACAAGCAAACCAAAACCTATATGTTTATTCTCTGTATACCCTAAGATACTAAAAAAACAGCTTGGTCATAAACTACTGTATTTCTCTAGAATAAAAGAAAAAAATGTAAAAATCATCAATCATTCATCTTCAGGCATTTCTCAAGGCAGATCCTGGCCTTGATCCTAATAATGTCTGAAATTTAGCATGCCTTAAGTAGATTTTTCTTTTTTAACCATGCCTGATTTTATTTTCTGGAAAATGAACCACCTCTATATAAAGCAAAGAAACCAAATCACTAGTGCTCTTTCTTTGAAAGATGGAAGGGAAAAAAGTCCCTCAGTCCGAAGCCGTATTTCAATTTTAAATCAAAGATGAGCAAAATAAGGAGCAGTCTGGAGGAGTAAATAACAATAACCTGTTATTTACCTGGTTTCTTGTCAAACAGTTTCTTAGCTAACAGTTTTTGGAAGTGCTCTGATAACTGGACATCAAGGCAAGTACTCCTAAAGTCTGTATTTATTTAAGAGGCTTCCTATGTAGATCCTATGTAGGACCAGATTCCTTAAACGAGTACTTCAAGGCAGGAGCTTATTTCAGCTACTCTGAATTATATTTCTCCATTGATTAACAACCTAAATGCCAAGAAGAAATGTGAGGCTGATGGCAATTATATTGATCTATATTTAAATGATTAGACCAGCTATATTTAGGAGAACTTTGGTGGGGGAACTGTATTTCAGTACTCTTGTCCCTTCTCTGTGAAAACATTTCCCTTAAATAAAATCAAGCTAGGGTTTTAGATCATGAAATATAAAACAGAATTTACCTGAGTGAATTATCAGCACAAGAAAAGAAGTCCATTTATCACCATACAGGTTTTCCAGGCACTGAAGAACGTGAAGTGTTGAACGACCATTTCCTATAAAACACCTTTAATATATGCTGCAATACACCAATGCATCAGTCATTCGTACTGCTGTGTGCGATTCACATGCAAGGCTCCAGGCACTGGGGATGAGCTCTGCGCAGCCCCAGTGCAGCGGGTGCTGGGGCCACAGCTGGGGGTCCTGCGGCCCCCACGGCTGGAGCTCAGCGATCACGTACAGCCATCATGCACAGAAATGCAAGGCCACGATGTAGAGCCATGCACAGCCACGCAGCGTGATGCAGCCATGATGCACAGCCATGCACAGCCGTGCGGCGTGAGGCACAGCCATGCAGCATGATGCACAGCCGTGATGCACAGCCATGCACAACAGTGCACAGCCATGCACTGCCATGCAGCGCGATGCACAGCTGTGATACACCGTTGTGCACAGCCATGCAGCTCAATGCACAGCAATAATGCACAGCAATGTACAGCAAAGCACAGCGGGGCCTGGCCATGGCCAGTGCCACAGCAGGGTGATGCTAAGGCCGTGTTTGGACAGGCCAGCGCAGGCAGGACAGGTTAGGGCAGGGCAGGACAGGCCAGGGCGGCACAGGTTAGGACGGGTCGGGACAGCGCAGGGCAGGAGAGCACAAAGCAAAGTCCGGACAGGACACGGCAGCGCAGGGGCAGGCAGGGCAGCGCGGCGCGGCCCGGGCCGCACGCACCGCTCTTGGCGCCGGGCGGGTCGGCGAGCGCCAGGTAGCGGGCGCCGCGGGGCAGCGCCCCCGCGCGCAGCTTCTGCTCCAGCTGCCGCTGGAAGGC
>VZSG01000367.1:459275-528054 GCA_013398315.1 Nothoprocta pentlandii | reverse complement strand
GCGGCGGGAGGCGCGGGGAGCGCGGGCGGGGACACTGCGGGGCGCGCCCCGCGCAACGGCCATAACGGCCCTAATGCTCAAACCCCCACGGTCACGCAGAACGGCCATGTGCTGTTACTGCTGTTACCGCGCCTGGCGCCCTGCTGCTTGCGGCAGCACTGCTGCTGGTGACAAAACGGCGCCCGCAGCTTGAAGGCAGCCCCGCTTTTGTACTGGCACTGTGATGTCCGCTCGCCTCGTGCTCCATTCCCGCAATAGCAGAGTCCACCATCGCCGCCGTGACGCGGCGTGACGTCCCCGACCCGCGGGATGCAGTGGCGCCCGCCGCTGCCCCGCGGCACTTGTGCCAGTTCACTGGGAATTCTGTACTCAGGACTGGGGATCTGCGCTCAGTCTGCGCTAAGCTGACTGTACGGAGCCTGCTGCACACCCCTTCCCTCTGCTTTTCCTAGATCTCCGAGAGGGGAATCAAAACTGATAGCTCGTCATGAACAAGTTAACCGAGTAGCTCATCCCCACTTTAAAAATACGGTGCTTGAATGGGGGCAAACTGTTGATCAAAGGGCTGGAGAGGAGCCAGGAGACCTGCTCGTAGTTTGGCCAAATGGGCTGTATTGAAGAACATGGAACATCTGCAGTATTGCTCCTCACTTAAAATACACATCCTGGCAAATAATTTCGTTACTAATATTGATTCCCTTGCGTGCCGCCCTCATCCACTTGAACTGGCTCTCCATGGAAATCAGGTAAATAGCAGTTTATGAAGAAGCAAAAGCTAGGTTAATTTGCCTTAAAACTTGTGTATTTGCATTCCTTAGAAGCGATATATATTTTGAATGAAGTATGATTTACTTATGGAAGGAGCTCGTCTGTATTAATATATTCCATTTTCTTGCTGAGGGCTGGGAGTAGCTGCATTTTTGCTTCACACAATTAAATGGGAGTTTTGCCATTAGTGAGAACGAGATGAGCATTTTGCCATGGTTACCCCGCGCTTTGTTCAGAGAGCAGTTTTCAGAGGAGAGTTTCAGTTTTTCAGGTCTCTTCATTTTTTAACTCCAGGAAATGGTGGCATGTGAGTTTTTCAGCATTCAAATGGATATATTGAAATCACCCGAAAAGCTATAATATGAAGATTTTTTTTTTTGCTGTGCAGAGAAATGATAAAATAACTTCTCAGTATGTTGTACATGTTTTAAATCAAATAACCAGAAAATAGGGAAAGTCTACGCGACAGTTTTTATATTGTAGCCTGGTGATGATGTATTGTTCTTACTGCGTATTCATATGTCTAGTGATTCATCTGTCTAGTTTTAAATACTTAAAGCAGAAGGTCATCGTCTACTTTCTTTATCTCTGAACTGACTCTTCAGGGTTTTCAGGAGATATTCGATATATATTATCCAGTTCTCTGTTTTAATCTATTTCTCCTCTTAAAGATAGGGTCTTTTTTTTTTTTTTTTTATTTATGAGGAAGTCTTGTTTCCTGGTATTAAATAGGTTATGTCCTGCTAACGATGCCCGTGGTGCGTGTCAGCGGGAACTCGCCACCGATCCCTCTTCAGTTCATTGGACAAAAGGTGACAGGAGCTCTGCAGTTTCAGGTTAGTCCTTGGTTTTATGTGCTGGACGTGAGACCGCAAGAACCACAAAACAAAGTCCTCATTGCCCGCGAGCAGAGCCTGGGCCTGTCCCCGGCACAGCCCGTGGTTCGCGGTGGCCTCGGCTTGGAGCGCGGTGTGAGACGCGGCGCTGCAGTGAATGGCCCAGGCTCCTCGTCCTCCCTTGGGCAGCCCCGTGCACCACAGCTGTGTCCTCATCGTGGTGCAGGAACGGGGGCCAGGCTGAGCCCTTCCCCTCGCCTACCCACTGCATGTGCTTCTGATTATTCCAGCGCTGGTCTGGCTGTACATCATATTTCACAATCGTAGGTGTTTAAAAAATGCGTTTTTCTGAGGGATGAATTTTCCATTTTCCAGACGGAGCGGCTGCGGGGGCCGAGCTCAGGGAAGGCCAGGGGAGCTTTGTGTGCTCCGCATGTGGGGCAGGGCCTCGGTGAGTGGCGCGGGACGCTCCGCGGAGCCCACGAGGAGCCACGCGCTCGGCTGCCACTGCTACCTGGCGGACGAGGACGCTGTCAAGGGGTGGAAGATCCCCAGAAACACAGAACGCTTTGCCCTGGTCTTCTCATTGACCTCGGCCCTGTGGCTAGAAAGGTAAGCACAGCAGCTGCTTTCCTGAGTTGTGAGGGTATTTTCCTGAAAATAGATAATTCTAAATGCTTAGTGAGGCAGTAAGCACACGGTCCATATTAAGAGGTCCATATTAAGTTGCCTTCCTGTGTTTGCAACCCCGCACCTCGCTGCCCAGCGCCTTCCCGCCCGTCCCCTGGCCTGTTTGTGCTCGGGCCTTTCAGCAGCCCCTTCGCACCTCGCCTGGGCCTGCACCTAAACTCCACACTTCTGCTGTAGTGCAAAGCTGTACTAATTTATTTCCCTGTATTTTCAAGGCCCCGCATTTGTCTTTGCAAAATGTCCACGTTCATTCTCATTGTGAGTCCTTTCTAAACATTTTCATTGTCGTTTCTGTTACTTCGTCCTTGGGGAACCCAAATCCTTTGCCTGAAAGCAGATAGGGAAAAATTCATTCTCCTACCTCTGGCTGTTCTCTGAGCCTGGCAGTTATTGCACAAACAGTTATTGCTTTCCATTTTTTCTAGGCCAGTGGGTATTTTGTAATTTTTCATTAAAACTGGGTGCATGGAGACATTTCATGGTAAAACAATTTTTAAAATTCCCAATGTTCACCAAAACCAGTAACATAAACACAGGCAGGATCTCGTGTTACATTTTGCTGTCAGGACATTTCTTTTCATATGGTGTTATAAACTGATTGTTGCCTTGGTGGCTAAGGATAGCAAAAATGCTATGTAATAACATTTAATCTGCCTTTTTAAATTTCTGCCTGCGTTTTATGAATGGCAACATTTATTTAATCCTGAATGGCAACACTTTATTTAATTTTGCTCTGATTCCTTTTCAACAAAGCTAGTGCACGTGGATAATTTCAAGGACCTGTTAATAATCAATCATTATTCTATCTATAGAGATTGAACTTTACCAATGATTTAGAAAGAAATAATAGTTTAGATTTTCACTTTTAGCTTTGAAAATGGAAGATAAAACGGAGTGAAAAAGCATGTGCATAGAACAAACCATGCTTGGGTTTTAGTATAGCAGTTTGTTTTTTTTCTGGGATCTGTAAATCCGTTTCCATTGTATGATATGAAAATGTCTGTTATATGCCCTTATCAAAGTCAGATAACGTGAGACTACCTCAAAATCAAACATACACATAAACTTTACTGCCAACCAAATTCTGGGGTCTGGGCAACGCTGAATGTGGGTGGATTCTTTTGATCCTTTCTGGCTTTTTGTGTCAGGCTATTGTCTTTCTTTTGCTTCTATGGAGGGTACACCAATCTCTTATTTTATGTAAGTAGCAACTGAGATTGAGACCAATGCTTCATTTATTCACAATTTTTATTGAAGTAAAAATGCAGCCAGTTGCTACACAAGTGAATGCAATAATATCCATTCGCTCATGCTTTCTCTTTGAAGTGGAAAATTAACACATTAAAGCCAACCAGAAATGTAAGTAATACTCTGATGATATTATGTTGAGTGACATGTGAAGCTTCTGTCTATCCTGATAAGAGATGCTGAATAAAGGGCAAATATAAGAACGGACTTCCACTCTTTTTAGCATAAAAATGAGGTGGAGCTTTCTGGATTGTAGAGCATTGTGTGAAAGAAGCCCTGAAAAGCAACCTTTGTCCCAAGACAGACAACTTTCGAGGAGGGTTGTTGGTGTCCTGGGTTGGCGTTTCCACGATTTGGAAACAAGAGAAGAATCCCCCAAACAAAACACCATTAGTTTGGGAATTACTGGGAGTTTCCTGGGAATTACTAACCCCACCTGAGAAACAGCAGCCTGGATTTACCTCCCGTGCAGTGCCCCCCTGAAATGTGTGTTTTCCTTCTTGTACAGATACTTTTCTTACTCTGATCTTCTAATGGTTCAGTGTCTGCTAATGTCTGCTAATACGACTAAGCCACTTGTATCTCTCAAACTTTTGATTTAAGAAACATTCCAAACTACAAATTAGTATATTGCTCTAGTGTTTTACTTCACATTTTTAGAAGCTTCCCGTAGTTAAACAGCTTCTCACAAGCTCCATGAATAAATGATGAAAAGATATTTTCATCTTCTTCATTCCCTCTTGATGTTTTCTGCAGCAGAATGTCTGTAACTTCTCCTGTGTGATTGAAAATGCAGACATTGTTTTGGGCCAGATCTTTGGGTTTTGTTTTTGTTTCGTGTGTGTGTGAACAGTTTCAAAAATTTGGAGCCTGAAGCTGAGAATTTCTTGTTCGATGAAACAAATATATTTATTTCTGCCTGTGAGAATTGGAAAAAGTCTATGAAAGTTATCTATATTGTATTTTGTGTTGAATATACATTTGATATACGATAAAATTAGTTCCATTTTTATAATGCCTTATAACGTAGTTATTCATTAAAGAATAACTGCAAATACCTGCATTTGATAACTTTATTGAGTATGTTTTTTTCCATGTCCTATATTCACTAGTAAAAATAGAGCTTTAATAACCTGTATCTGTAAGTGAAGAGGGCAAATAGCCTTCCTGTGAGGTCAAGGAGGCACAGTTCTGAAGTAGGAGGAACTGCTGCATGTTTCGTGTGGGAAAGGTGCCGCTTAGGAATGGGCTCCCAGTCCCCTTTCAGTAACCAGGGAAGCATTTGCTCTGCTGGGCTAGGTTTGCTTTCAGGAAAGCACCTGCTTCGTCTTTGGATCTTCAGCTGGGGCGTGAAATTAATCTCTTTTAGATCTATGTCTATAAAGTCATGTGTGGTAGAAATATGGATTTTAGAGCATGTTGTGTTCAACAAATTTTCCATTTGAATTCATGTGGGAAGGAAATGCTGAAAAGACTTTAAGTCGTGTAAAAGATGTCGTTTCAAAAATCAATCATGTTTTAGCACCTCATTCACCAATCATAATTGTTCAAAGATGGATAAGGGGATATCTAACTAGGCAAAGACTTGGATATGTATTTTTGATTTACTTGAATAAAAGATTTTTTGCAAAAAAAAGCAAGTTTTACACTAGCTGCACTTCAACATAGCACTAATCATTTCTGCAGAAAGTGAATATTAAGGTTTTCTGCCATTACTGAGGACATCATAAGCAATGTACGTACTGGCATTGTAATAATGATGATGATACTGGGTACTGCAGTGTTAGAGCTGTGCTTGCTTCATTCAGCAGGATGGTTCTGTTGTCACTGAAGACCAGCTCTTGGAGCCGTAGCTTTGGCTTACGTTATTTAATACAATAATAGGTGAGTTGCAGGAGACAACGTAAATAGATCCTCTACTGCAGATAAAATCACTATCATTATAATTTTCATTTTCTTCCGCGCTGTTTAGAAGTTAATTGTATTTCCTTGTGAAGATTTAAAGCAATTTTCATATAAAACTGCCCATACATTTTAAGTACAAAGCAATCACTCCAATAACAATGATAAGGAGAGGGTTTTTGTATTTATGTCATAGGATATAATACAGTTGGATGACTGCATCAAGAAGTGTGTGTACTGGGATTTGCTGTTTTTCTCAGATCGTAACGTGAAAGTTCTTTACTAAAATTATTCAGATTTAACACAGTTTTTCTCTTTGGTGAGGGATCTGATAATAAATCTTACCATTAATTGTTGCTTGAGGTTCCTCCTTTTGCAGATCGGCTTCTCCCTGCGAGGGGCTTATGAGCAGCTGCGCTCGCTGGTGTGCCCATGTTGCTGGGCTTGGTGGCTTGGAGGGGACGTAGGTGTCCAAGGTGGGAATGGTTCCAGCCACCTGCTCCTCAGGTGGCAACACAGGCTCTTCCCGAGAGCAGGGGTGCCCTAATGAATCTTGCAACAGGTGGATTTACCTGGAGAAGCTTCAATCAGCCAGCATGGGCCACAGAACGTATAACGTAGAGTATCATTAGCTGGCAACAGGCTTTGCCATCTCTTTTTTTTGATCATTTATGATCACGTTGAACAAAGCAGGCTTTCAGAACAATCTCTGAAATGCCGCTGGTCATGCTTTGCCAAACCGATCATTTCTTTTACCCTTTGTTTCCTCTTCTTCCATTTGTTCCATCTTCTTCCATTTCACGACGGCTTATTTCTCCAGTATTGTTTTTATCCATTTGCCTGTCTGGCAACACTTAGGGGTTTGTGGCCCCGCGCTTTCCACGGGCCCTGTGCAGAGGTTGCTGTTAAATGCAGTGCCTGGCGCCCTCAGGCAGTGTGAGTGGTAGTTTGAACTTCACCGTTACCTCTTCAGCTAATCTGCAGCTGAATTCACTTGTGCTCTTACGTGTGTGCTCTCTGTTTCTGGTTATTTGTTGCTGTTCATCTCATCTGGCTTTTCTAAAGCCTTGCCTCAGTGCTTGAGCTTGAGACAGATCTTCAGGCGCATCCGAGAGCTAGCGCTGAAAACTGAATTGTTCAGGCTTCCTGGGTACCACGATGGGAACTGTAGAATTAAAACGTGATGTATTTACAGGACAGATAAAAATAGACCTCCTGTGCAATGCAGGACTCCGTAGGTTGAAATATGCTACTCTGCAGAGAATTCTGGGCACTATGTCAGGGTCACACACTTGGAGCAATTCATAGGGTTTGTCAGTTCAGTTGTGCGTCTCATTCCTGTAGGAATCTTGAAAGAAACCAAATCTTTGTGTTATCCAGAAAGAGCCAAGAAGCCATTCAGGATGAAGAGCTGAAAAGCGCTCAGGATGAGGATCAGTTTGAGGACCAGGACTGCGTGGTGCATATGAGGAGCGCGGCTGGGCTGCAGGTCGCGGCCGGCAGGGCTGCGGAGCGATGCGGAGCGGAGCAGTGCGGAGCGCGGCCAGCTCCAGCGTGGACACCCGCAGCTGCCTCGTTACACGCTCTGTAGGTTGGTGAGGAGCTATAAATCCACGGATGAAAGCAGGAAAATGATACCTGGCTTTATCACGGTGTTGGGAGAGTCTGCGCGTGCCGATAAGATTCGGACGAGGACATCTGCTTAATTCTTACTCCATGTATCTGGTGTTTGAGATGAAATACTCTAAAAGGGATGCCAGCAGCATCAGTGTTGACTGTAATTATTTGGGGATCTTAAAACAGCAGGATTAAATACAATCATTGCCATAGTGACAAAGCTCGCACATTATTCTGTGACTTTGGATCTACATGCTGGTTTATTTATTCCATTGTAGTATCAGAACTGTGTTATTTATTACAAAGCAAAAAGATGTGTTTTGCAGAATTATCTGCTCAAGTCCCACGTTGCCACTCTGGAAGAGAAGAGCAGGGAGATGGTGTCAATGTCCTCATCGTTTTCAGACAAAGACGAGGAGTTGTAATTCCTAAATGCAGCTGCAGTCCTAAACTAATAGTTGTCCAAAACATGGGCTTTTAAAATTTTTGTCTTTCCTGCTTATGCATTTTACAGATTATTAATGCCAGTACCATAAGCACCTCAGTGTCTCCATAATGATTTCATTAGTATGTTAATATGAAGCCCTTGGCAGATAATGTTTTGTCAATCTTTAAAAAGTACTGTACATTGCATTCTAAAAATCATATACTTGTTCTTTGTTCTTACTAATTACTGTAACTAGTCAGAGGTTTCCTTGAAATTTGATGATCACTTCCAGACAATCTTTCATTTGATTAAACTCTTCTTAACAGGCCACAGTCATTTTTTTCCAGTACTAAAAGGTATATTTTAATAAAAATAATAATCCTAGTTCATCCAATTTCTGATTCATTAATATTGATCTCTTCAGGTAAGCCGTGAACACCAGTGTAACGTTAATATAGAAAGATTGGTGCTCCTTCAATAACAAACCAAGATTTAAACTGAACCAAAAATGAACCTCGTTCAGTGTTACCTATTCTCAGTTACTAGTGTCAGGTCCTTTAGAAGACTCATGAAAATATAATTCTAAAATTTACCTGCAGGATATGCTAAGCCACGTGTAGAGAGCACTTAAAAACCCGCTTTTATGAATGAAAGAAAAAGATTTAGGAATGGAAGAAAAGATTTAGGTCCTTTTTACATGTAACTTTCTCTGCTTTTCTGCCTTTCTTATGTCTCTGCCCTTTACAGCTACAAGGTGGGATGCCATTATCCTGCTTTTGCCAGTTAATGATCATTTTCTCTTCAGAGAAAAGAACTTGGATTTTCTTCTTTTTAACTTAAAAATAAGAAAATTGCTTCGTGTGGAATATGTGGCAGGAGAAAACGAGGTATGAAAGATGAAAGAAAATTCAGAACAAGTTTGGAAATCAAAGAAAAGGGTTGGTAGAATTGTTGGATTTGGCTCCTTCTTGTCTCTCTAGTTGATTTCCCTGTAACATCTCTCTGATCCTTCTTTAAATGTGTTTATGTTTTATGATTTTAATCTTGTAATGAATTTCATACAAGAAGAAAAGCCTTAATGGGGAATAAGACTTACTAATTTCTAAGCAACCATCCTGGTTATTTGACTTAACAGACATTATTGAAGAGATGGGCTCGGGCACCGTTGAAGACAGAAGCCAGTATTTAATAACAGAGGCCAAGTAACCACCCCTGCAGCCTTAGAAGAGTGGATTTTATTTCTCTACAGCTGCTGTTTTCGGTGGAAGGATGTTACACCTTTGTTCTTTGTGCTGGTCCAACAGAAGTAGAAAAGTCCATGGACATTTCTTCAGAATTTTGTTTGATAATTTATGAAATATCTGACTATAAAATAAGAAAACTTTTTTTTTTAGAAGTTTTTCTTTCCATTGCTTTAATTCCATACCCCCTAACAAATGTGTCATGAAGTATTGTGAAGCACCTTAACTGGTGCACAGGTTATTCTTGGGAGTTTGGTCGCTGGCTTCAGTTAGTAGATGAAGCTCTAGCACTTGATCTGGATACATGGTCCCTTATTTCAGCACAGAGCTCCAGAGCTCAAAGACTTTGATTCCACACGACGAACTTGTGGGTGAGTCTGTGGAAATTGTGCTGCCAGTTTTTGTTTTGGAGCGCACACGAAAGCTGAGAGTTGTGTAAGAAGCCCATTCGCTGCATGTTTGAGCTTGATTTATTTGGGGGGGTGACTGGGGTAGAACATGTGCTCAGGAGGCTGGTTCAGATCTATTTATACTTCTTCGCAGCTGGGGGGAGGAAAAGATTGGATGTGGCCTTGGTGTTAAGGGAGATCAGCCTCATTGTCTGCCCCTTGCCTAAAGCTGTGGAAAGTTCCGGTTTATACTTTTATCATTTTCAGTTATTATTTCTGTTACAAGACACTTCCCTTCTTTTTCTTTTCAATACTAATCATACTCAGATCAGAGTAAATAACTGCTTAAAACCAAATGGTTTGATAAGAAAATGCAACGATTCCCAACAGCCAGAGCTGGTGATGCTTCTCTAGCTGTGGTGAGTCAGAATGTCAGGCCACAAATATCCCTAAAAACACTGGGAAAATTCCATTAACGCCAATGCAGTTGCTCTGTGTTGACCTGGACCTGAAGCCAGCTCTGCCACCAAATCTGTTTACTATCTCTTGGTCTCCTCATGAAGCCATAAATACTAATTTACTAAATTCTGCCAAAAGCAGGTTTTAAAGAGTCGTAAGAAAGCGGAGCAATTCAACAAATAGTTATTGTTAGGGTGAGTGTCTGTGTTCAGAATTAGCCTTTTGTGTCTCCTTAAAAAGCACAATGAAAATAAATATAGGTTGGTTTATAAGGAATGTTGATGACATTGTTTTATTAAAAAAATTAAAGATTAAAGAAAGGGGAGACCTACATCAGTATTATCCCAGCTGAGTATTTTATGTTTACAAGGTAAAATGTACTTCTAGCAGTTATGAATTGTAAAATACAAAATACTTTTTTTTTTTTTTTTTTTTTTTTTTTTTTTTTTTTTTTTTTTTTTTTTTTTTTTTTTTTTTTTTTTTTTTTTTTTTTTTTTTACTACTAAGGCTGACATAATACTGGAATATTTAAGAAAAAGGCTAGTTGTCATTTTACCAGAGAAATTGAGGGCATCTTTAGTAAGCTTCTAAATGGTTTTTCAACCCTTTTAGAGGAAATGTACTTAATATCTGTATGTATTATTGAAAAATTGGAATTCTTCATAATTCAAGCCATTACTTACAGCAGAGTGAAGATTAGAATAAATTGTTTTTATTCTGGATGACATTACTTTTCAGTAGCCTGACTTACTTAATCACAGTGAGAATTCATTCTTACCCTCTGAATTTCATACTGGGGATGGCATTTTCCATTCATTCAGAGGAAGAAAAGCATTTCTGGTAAATATATTTATAAGCAGCAACTGCTTAATACTCCTTGGAGATCTGGAACATAGACGGGCAGAATAAAATGGTTGGTGTCACCATTAGTATGTATTACCAATTCTGTAAATTATCATAATATTATTTCTATAAATTTGCATAGCTGTAGAGGCAAATTTGTACAGGCAAATATTATTAATAAATCTTATTAATGAGAAAAATCTCTCTGAGCTATCTATGTGAAGTAACCATTCTTTTTGAAAGAGCAAAGCAGCATCTTGAGAGAGACACATGAACATTTACGCAGTAAATATGAATGTGGAATTAGCAGGAGAGGCTTTTCCTTGGTCGTTTGTGTTGAGGCATGTTTTGCGCTGCTGCCGGTGTGGAGGTCCCGCTCACCTCTGCTGTTTGGTGTGAAGGCAGGAGCGGTCGCGTCCCTGCCCTGCTCCCCCGCTCCCTCCCATACCTGTGTCTCCTCTGCCCGTTTCCATGCCTCGTGACCATACCGTAAACATACTGTTGGGATCACTTTCCCTCTTGCAATATTACTCACATTCCATATTTTCTTTTGTTAAATTTTTCAATAAACTGTTCTATGTTCAAAAGCCATGTCCCCGAGGTCTGAAGAGTGCCTCTTAATTAATGAGAATAAAATACCAGCTTTTATGTTGGCCTGCGTTTTTAAGTAAGGACCTCACTCCACAGGTCATGCATATATGCTTAGTTTGTTTTACAGGATCTGTCTTTAGTGTTAGGAGAAGCAGCTACCATGAAGAGAGTAGAAATCTTCTGCTGTTAAGATGGCTCCAGAATAATCACGTAGACCTGTGTTAGCGCTTCTTGGCAAGAAGGAGCAATGGGAAAGAGCACCAGTGTGTTGATGGTGATCTCCTTGCCCTGGTAGAACCTCTCAGTAAGGGTGCCCAAGTTCTGGAGCGAGGCTTCCAACACGGGCAGTTGCTGGAGGGCAGTACTCGAGCTGGGCTAGCACCGTCATGAGCATCTCCAGGGCTGCCGGGTGCAAGGCCACGCGTGCGGGCACGTGGGGACAGGCGGAGGCGGCAGGGTACAGGAGTCCCAAAACTATTGGAGTGAAGGGAGAATCCCCTGGCATCCCCCTGTGGGGTCTCTAGAATTGCTGCAGGACGCAGCCCCCTTTTATCCTCATTCCCAACCGAGGTAGCCCCCTCCTTCTCCCACTGGCCAAGGTGCCCAGAAGTTACAGCCTTCCCGGCCCGCGCATACCCAGCTCCTGCTCTCACCTGAGCTCAGCTGGGCCCTTTGTCCCCTGCCAAAGAGGGGAGCAATTGAAGGCACCAAGCTCTTGGCGTAGGGTCTTTAGTGCCGCTCGCTCTGGGCTCCGCTCAGCCCTGCCCTGCATGTACTGCTCTGTCCTGCTCGCCAGCCCCAGAACATAGGGAAGCTCCCTCATTTGGATAGACACAAACTTGCGTGTTCCCCTCACTTCTTTCTTATTACTTTGCATCCTTGAAAGAACTAGATGAAGCTGGGAGTAGGGATGGGACAGACGAGCCTGCATGTTGAACCTGCCACTTCCCTCTGACACAGACTGAGAGAGACTGGCTCTGTGCGACAGATTTAAGTCTGACTTCTCCAGGGAGATGACATCTTCCTTCAGAAACAGACTTCGGGAGACACTGTGAAAATAAAATGTAACTTGAATGCAATAGTTACAACTACTATTTTGAATGAATTGTGTGGGATAAGTGCAGTCATATGTTCTTGGATCATATCCAAAAGCGATTTTTTTTTTTTGGTTTATCTTTTCTTTGCATGGAAAGAAAAGGACAAGCAGCCTGTCATTTGCAGAGGACATTGGGAATCACAGTTGATCTGGCTAAATCACAGGAGAGAGCTACAAGGGTAAACTTGAACTTTGGTAGTTCTTGGTTCCGAGGCTGTTTGGGGTGGTGGTGTGAGGCCGTTTGGAATGGTGGTGTGAGGCCGTTTGGAATGGTGGTGTGAGGCCTTGGCCCGGTTTCCCTTCTGGAGAAGACGTGGGGCTCTCCACGTGGGAGCCCACGTGGGGCTCTCGGTGGTCTTGGCGTCGCCAGGCCCTGCAAACTCTGATAGTTCAGCTATTTCCCAAATAGCTGTCGGCTGTCTGCTCCAGCCACGGGCAAGGGAGCAGGGTGGAAGTGTTCACATCTGATGCTCTTCTGCAGCGTGTCAAAGGGTCCAATCTCCAGGTAGCAAATATTGTCCTCTTCAAGTACCCTCCTTAATGCAGCTCCTTTGGCATGTTTGCAGGCTCAGAAAAAGGGCCCAAATCACTATAGGTAAATAGTAAATCTGCCTGTCCTAAGTTCAAACTTCAGGTCAGAGAAAAACCATTTGCATGACAAAGGGATGAAGAGCTACCGTGTGTCTTGCAAATAAATTAATGTCACTGGCAGCAAAGCAAGCTTCACACGGCTTAATGTTTGCTTAAAGACTGAGGAAGCTCCCAAGCCCTGGCCTGGAGGCACTTCAGGAGGCATAAAAAAAAACACATCCACTTCTTTAAATCACAGAATACGTCTATACTTATGTAAAAAAAAAATGCTGCATTCTGTATTAGCCCCTCAAGGCTTCATTTTTATTAGTATAGTCTTATTTTAATTAGAATAAATTCTGTTTTGTTAACAGGTCTTCAATATGAATGATTCTAAAGAGCTTCTTGGTTTATGTCTTGAAGGAGAAAGACAGCCAATTACCTCTACCTTGGCCGTATTGCGAAAAGAAGTAGGAAAAATTAATGTCAAGCAAGAAGGGTCTCTGTGGAGGAAGGGTTAGTCGTAATTCTTTCATAATAAATTGTAAAATGAAAAATTCTGTAGTCACGAATGCCCAGGGTGAGGATGCCCGGATCAGCATGACCACACGTGTGTGCTCCAGGGTGGGAGTGGAACCAGGGCAGGCCTGGGGGCTGATTAGACTCATTGTTTCCAGGAATTAGGTTCTTTGGTAGCCTTTTGTGTTGTGTAAATGAAAAGGAAAACATTTGGAAGCAAATGTGGTGATTGTACTGATGCTTCCGAAACACAACAGTAGTTAAATGTTGAAAAAATAATGATTATCCTTCGAGTGGCATCACAAAAGTGTTCAGTTGTGCTGAGGTGTCTGGATCCCAACCTCCCGCCAGCGTGTTGATGCTTGGTGTGTGTTGGAGCAAGCACCACCTTTCAGGGCGATACAAAGCCTGGCCAGGCTTGGCGGAAACGAACTGGGGCGCCCCGGGAACGTGAGGCCGGAGCGGCACGGAGTCGGCAGCAGTGCCTCGTCCCGGCGCGGCCGTGGCGCATGGCCACGTGCAGCCGGTGCTGGTGGCAGCGCAGCCGGAGCAGCGCGGTCCCGTCGGGAGCGGCCGCCAGCTGCACAGAGCGGCCCAGCCCGGGCTCCGCTCCTGGCGACGGAAAGGGAAGTTTCAGTGACTGTGTCCATGTTGTGTTCTGCAGTGTTCAGATTCCCGTGCTCTCAGTGGGGTGTCGAATGTGCCCTTTTCCTATGACATTTCGTGTTTTCTTTCCATTTGTGCTGAATGAGAAGTCTTTCACTTGGAAACAGGATGTTTCCATTCACCTCTTACATATTGAAGGATAGAAAATTGATCCTCTTAAATATAAAATCTAGTATTTATTACTTATTCCTTTTCGGCTGTTCTGCATCCCATTGGTTCCATCAGTTTGGAATTGGAGGGTGTATTTTTCAGGACGGTGGTTGGAGCCAGCAAGTGCCTGGGTGCAGGAACGCGGGACGCGGGTGACATCAGTGGCTCCTTTGGCTGTGGCCTCTGTAGATGCTGCTGAAGAGGTTCGGGAAGGCAAATCCGGAGCAGACGGGTTACGTGTAAACACAGAGCAGCCCTGGAGCAGAGGGAGAGCAGGGCCCTGCTTGCACCCCCTGCTAGTCCTGCAGCGCGGCCCCGTGCCGGCCCTCGCCCTTAGCATAAACCAAGGAAAATGCCTAGTGGTAAATTAATACAATGAATAAGAAATAAATAATAAGCCATTACTTATAATAATAAAATTGAAGTTTAAACAATAAAAATCCTTAAATGCAACAAAACAAGTAGGCAAAAAATCTACTGCTTGGTCCCCAGGTGCTAGGGGGTGCAGCAGGCAACTTCAGTGCACAATCTTGAGGTAAGTTCAGATGGGTTCTACTTCTTTAAGTATTCATGTCTGCTTTTTCCAGCGAGGTTTTTTATAATGCTGGTTCACATTTCTTTAAAACATTTTTGCTGGTCATAAAACAAATCCTTGAAGAATTAAGAAATGGCACCTGGCTTTGTGCCTTCGTGCTTCCCAAGAGCATGGGACATACACATCACAGTATGCATTTCTTAGTTGGTATCACTGTACCACTGTGTTGGCAATTCCTGTCACAAGGTATTTCCAGTCTGAGAATATAGAATCACTGTGTTACTGATGAGAAAAGTTCCTATCCAGAATAGCTACTTAAATGGCCGCAGAAGAGGCAAATCTCAGTGTTGCAGCAGTGTAGTTCCTTGGCAGCAGGCTGCCTTCTGTTGCAAGGGAAGATCCATATGAGCCTTTTGCGCTGAGCCACTGCGTAGCAGCCAGGCTGCAAGCCGTGTTTGAACGGCACGTGCCGTGCTGGGAGATGGTAACACAGTGCGGAGAGGACTATGGATCTTACTTGTATTTCAGAGCCCTTTGGTATTTAATTCAGCACAAGACAGTAAGTAGCTTGCCTTACAAAGTAAGCGTGTTGTTGTCAAATGTAAGTTCTAATTAAAGAAGAAAAATTTGGAAATTCCACAGTGTATATTCCAAAGACTGCATCTAAGATTATCTTGTTTATCTTATAGGTCCCCTGGAAATGGAGCACACTGATATGGAGAAGCAAAGAGAAATGAAATTTCGCCCTCCCGCTTCTCAAGAGGCTTCTCGCGTGGCCCATGGGCTGACCCCTCGTGCAGACACCCCAGCGCCCATGTGCGAGCTGCAGCAGGCACGTTTGCACAGCAAAAACCCTCCGGCTGCCTGCCAGAGCAGCGCCTTTGCCCCCGTGCACAAGGCTATGACGTTTGGTCCGTTTTATCTCATTGAGAAATTATACTCAGAGAACAAGCAGCATGATAGCCAAGCTCAAAAGCTGCAGAAGGTCATACAAATGCAGATTGCCAAGGAAAAGGGAAGCCATTACATCCGAAAATTTCTTGAGGATAAGCAGTGCAGTATTCAGAAAAAACGTGAAGACGACGACCTGAGACTTGGAAGAGCTTTACAACAGCATGAAAAGAATAGATCGCTTTTTATTGAAAATGTGAGGCAAAGGCATACCCAGTTCTTGGAAAGCAAGAAACAGAAAGCGTTTGAGTATTCAGTGGGTCAGGACTTCAACGCTCAACATACTGCTTTAACACAGGGCTTGTTTAAACTGGACAGATGCAGAAAACTTGACGATGTCCTAAAGGAAAGACAAAGAATAGCTGAGGAAAGTAAAGAACAAATGAAGAAAAATAAGCAGCTGATTAAAAATTTTCAGAATCAGAGGTATGTCTCTTAACATTCAGTGCAGTCCCTATGAAGGTGTTGCACAAAAGGCAATTATTTTCATAAACTCAAATACATCCATGGGTTTGACAGATATTTCAGTACTTGTTTGTTGAATAAATCAAATAGAGATAAATCATATCCATCTTCACAAACTATCAATATTTTTGTTAGAGTACTGTGAAGAAAATGTTCTTCCAAAAGAAAGGATACAAAATGTAAATAAATCCAACTCCACTCCTCTTGAGAATTGGAAGAGCTGCCCTGGAGCGGTATGGAAGTTCACTGTCTGCAGCACTGCTGTAACAGAAAATAGTGCTGGATATTTCTGCTCATTTAGGCTGCTGCCCAAAATGTTTCCTTAGTAATATCTTGTTTAGATAAGACAAATCATTTAAATCTATCTGTGTCGCATAATGCAATGTTTAATTGAATGTTGAATTGAAATTAGTGATGCAAATCTTGAAGTGTTTCCTAACTTCAGCCAATTTGGTGGCAAAAAAAAAAAAATGAATCAAGCATGTCAGTGCTAATTTTATAATTTATTCTAGTTCAATTAAGATGAGATCTTGAGCCATGAAAGTTATAATTTTGTAAATTAATAGTAAAAATAAATTGCCTGGTACAGTTTTTCTCTAAAATGAGAAATTAGTGTTTCATCATGAAAGGCTGGCTAAGCAGCCCTTTGAAAACACGAAGTGATGCCAGAGAAGGCGCCTTGCTGCCTTGCAGAGAGGCAGTGGACGGGGAGCCCGGTACGCCTGGGAGGGGCGCTTCCGAGCAACAGCAAATTAATAAACAGTTTAGTTGATGAGGCACAAAGTGTAATTGAGTTCACCCCACTCCACTGAAGCTGTTTGTAATTCCGGCTAAGTGGAGTGGGAAGCAGCAAGGGTCTTGTGAGCGATGACTCAGTTGGGCAGCGGCGGCTGGGCGGGCTGCAGGAGCAACGCCGGGGCCTTGTCCATGAGGGGCCCCGCAGGACACGGCAGCGTGGGGAGGAGTCTCCACAGCTGGAAGATGATGCGGTGGGCACATTTAGAGAAGAAATAAGTTGCAGCTTATTTATGAGCAACCTGCCATAAGAACGTGGTTAATAACCTGAGGTCTCTCAATCAGATGGGATGTCTTTGCTGTAGTCACTCAGAAGTTGTGGGCTTGATATAAGAATTGCAGAATGAAAATATTTTATGTTTATATTATCTAGAAGGTCAGGCTGGGTAATTGAAATAGTCTCTTTGACTGTAAGATGCGCAAATCAGTAAATGCCTGTTTTTGTCACAAATGTCAGTGTGATTCTGAACCCGCATGAGCTTGAGCTGTCAGGGTATAATTTCAGTCTGTCCAGTTTGCACATTGAAAGAAAGCCCCACAACTTGGTATGAACTGTTCAGGAAATGGTTTCCCCATTCTCTACGCTAATCTCTTTGGTCAGATTTTCCCTAGTGCTGTTAGATTCATCTTTAAAAACATATATTACCTCACTCCTGGTAATGCTGGAGTAGAATACTGTGTTTTAAACAAGCACAAACCTGCATTTCTGAGCATGATGATTCTACATAATGGGACTAAACCCAAATCCTTTTCAATGTATTTCAAGTTATTTTTTCTTCTAGGGATAGATTTCCTCCGTTTGCAGTAAGAACAGTAGCTGTGCTGGTGGAGAGTGGTTGGGTCGGGAATCCCCTGCAGCTCTGGGAGTGAAGAGCGGAGCTGCTGGGAAGCCGCGGGCCCGGGGCTGCCCGGCCCTGTGCTGGGTGCTCCTCGTGTCCCCGCAGCGCAGGGGCGGCCTGGGCCATCCCCAGGGCCTGTGACATCCCCTCTGCCCCCTCTGTCCCCATATGTGGCGCCGGGGGCCGCTGCCCTCCCGCCTCGCAGCAGCCGGAGCCCCCGCGCGTCCACCTCGGAAGGACGGGGCCAGGAGCCCTCCAGGTGACACACGGGAAGCAGCAGCAGCAGCAGCAAGAAGGTAATAGGAAGCTTTTTAAAGTATATAAAAGTGCAAAAACATTTCATGGAAAAGAAAACAAAATTTAAAGTATTTTTTTTCCCCGAGGAGCTTGTGTAGCTGATTTGTGAAAGTTAAACCATAAAAGAAGGTTATACAAATTAGACTACAATCCCTGCCTCTGTTTTCCTGCAGGCAGTTGAGGATACAAACAGAGAACTTGGCACAAAGAACGATCATGAGCTCCCTTGTCTCACAGAAGACTAATGAGAGGCTGGAGGAGGCAAAGGCCCAGGTGGCACGAGCGCGGGACCGTGGGGCCGGAGCGGGGCCTGTGCCGGGCAGCCGGGGCTCGCGCTGCCGGCCGCGACCCACCAGACACCCCGGAGCCCCTGACGTGGAACAGCCATCCCAGGAGCAGGCGGGAGAACACAAAGGTTTGGGGCACTGCTCACTTCGGACAGGGGTCTCTTTCACACACAACGAGAAGGAATAATACTTCTTAAAAACGCTTGTTACTAGAAATTACGAAACTGTGATGTTATACCTCCTTTGCATATTGGCCCAGTTAAAAAAAATAAATACTAAATAATAAATAAATAAAATAAATAAATACTAAAATAAATGTTAGCCACCACACTGTAGTCCTGAATTTTGCTCAGATTTATTTCCAGGAAAATAAATAACTGCTATTTTGGATAGAATGGTGTAAACTAAATATTTACGTTTATAAAATAAGTATTGCAAATCTATCCAGTCACTGTCCTGGTTTGCAGGACTAGAGTTCGTTAGTGTTAGTACTTGATGATAACTGGATGAAATCCCTATTTTTAAGGTAGTTCTGTGACAGTTTTGACCCTAGTTGTTTGTAGCAGAACTGAGGGAGCTGTGGTACCTGTATATATGCCCAGGCATATGCCACTGGATCTACAGGGATGTATTTGCACTTCCTCTCTGGCACAGGAGTTTTGCCCGAGCTGCTAAGTCTCCCTGGCATATTTTGTGCTTTGGCTGATTTCATTTTCCCCTCTCACACGTGCAGGTACCTGTGCTCCTAGTTTATTTTACGTGGACTCTGTGTATCGGCAGCACTGCCGATGTCCCTTGTGTGTGCACTGGCAGCCAAGTGCACAAACGACTGGTGCCCGTGGGCAGACCCGGGCGCGCGGTGTCCACTCGCTGCACCCACTCCTCGCCCTGGCCTTGGGCTTCGCCCAGCCACGCGGCTCCCAGAGCAGCCCCTCACGCTTCGTGTCGGCAGTCAGCTCCTCCTGGGCTCCAGCCCATGCGTGTGCAGCGCCCACGGCAGCAGAGCGGACAGCAGAGGTTCGCGTTGGTCTGCCAAGGACACAGACCGCGTGCTGAAGAACATCTACACTGAGGTGCTGGGGGGCTTTCTAGAGCCCGTGTTCAGCAGTGATGGTGTTTGAAGTGTGGAAGGGTGTGTTTAAAATGCCTGTCACCCATGTATTTTAAGTCCAGTTCTGCAAATGTCCATGTGAGATGTTTGAGTTTGCACAGCTGCTTGCGGGGAAGCTGTAGGTGTTCCCGGGAGTCAGCGCTAACGGGTCTCCTACAGTGTCTGTTCAATTTGCAAAGCTTTGTTCTCTGGCAGAGTAACTTCACTGAAATGCTTGAAGGGGAGAAGCAGTTGGGACCTGGATCTTGGCCAGTTCAGGTGATTTTTCTTCTAAAACAAATATTCCAAACTACAGAAATCTTCCCTTAGGCCTGGGATCAAACCATAGAAAAATAACCCATATGTATTGTTAAATTTGGCTTGAGTGTCTCCCCGGTAGATGGCAGCAGACATTCAGGTTTTATTAGAAAAGAAGGTCTTCCGAAAGCATGAAGGAAATCCTTATTGAAAGCCAGAATCCTTCCAGTGTTTGCTGGGTATCTGCTTTTGTTACAATCATCAAATATGTGGGAGCCCTTGTTCTTGGTGTTGCTAAATGCCTGCAGAAATGGTTGCTGAAAAGCGGCCTGCAGGGGCCCGACGAGGAGCCCGGAGGGTGGAGGAGAAAGGGAACTAACCTCCGTTCCCGACCTCTGCAACACAGCAGGGCCTTATGTACACATCTGTATGTATACACCTTTCATCTTCGGAAAATGAAATGTTATGACCCGTGCTGTTCCCTAAAAAGTAGCAGTGTAGTCTGAAAGTATCACTCTATACAGTGTGACTCTAAAAGCAGGAGTGCGATGAGGGTTTCCTCCGGGGGCCCTGAGGGAGCGCGGCACGCGGAGCCGTTCCCGAGGAGCTCTGCAAAGACACAGGGCAGCTCCTCGTGCCCAAGGCGGCTCCTTGTGCCCAGACCCCCATGTGCCCAGGGCAGCTCCTTGTGCCCAGGGCAGCTCCTCGTACCTTCCTCCCGCTCCACCTTTCCCGGGCGCCTGCAGGACACCCAGTGACCCTGGGCTCTGTGCTGACCACCGCCGAGCCCAGCTCCAGCTCCGGCTCCTGCTCCCGCATCGCCCTCGTGGCTTAGGCAGGAACAAGCCTTCTTCCACAGGTGTCTCTGACTGTAATTATTTTTTTCCTCTTCTAACCCATTTTTGTTCAAGTTGTTGCCACAAGCAATAGTGATAATTTTCTCTCCATTGCTACTGTAGAGAGGGTATCTGCTATAATTATGGCTTAAATGGAGGTTTTCTCTATTGGAAATGCTCAGTAGCAGTGTGTGCAGGGTGATGCGTTCGTACCTGGCATCTCCTCCATGGGCAGGCAGGGCCTTGGTGCCCCTTGGTGGCCAGCGCCAAGGTCAGATCTGGGCGTCTGCTACGTCAGAGTATCTTCCGTTTTCCTCTGCTGCTTTTGCCTACCCCTCCAAAGGCTCCCCCATAGGTTAGGAATGCTCCTGGCTCCACCGAGACTTACATTGTCCATGCTGCTCCAGGGTATCCATGTTGCTCCAGGGTGTCTACACTGCTCCAGGTTATCCATGCTGTTCCAGGTATCCACAGTGCTCCATCCGTGCGCGCTGCCTGTGCAGTGCCTGTGCCTGCGCGCTCCGGGCAGCGCTGTTGGCTCCAGCAGCAGGGCCGGCCCCTTTGAACGTGGGTGCTGCTGCCAGTACTCTTCCCAGAGCTGGATCCTGCTGGGCAGACAGGCAGAAAACCCCTTTGGGAAGGGGGCGAGGGGAGCTCAGGGCAGCGTGGGGGCCATCACAGGGCAGTGAATACTGGAGCTCAGCTTTAGTTCAGGAGCACAAGCTGGGGCTCCTACCCGGATCCCTGGGTTCTGATAACGCAGAAGGGGCAGGAGCGGCTGATGCCACCAGGAGCGGGTTGCAGGGACAGGGGGATGACGGTGCCGCGAGGACAGGGCCACCCTGGGGCCCCGTGCACCCTGGTGCCGCTGCCGGGCGGAGAAAGCGGCTCCGTCCCACGGGAAGCGGCTCCATCCGGCAGGAAGCGGCTCCGTCCCATGGGAAGCGGCTCCATCCTGCCCAGCAGGGCCAGAGCCACCCGCTCCCGACTGGCCATGGGAGGGGTCCTGTGGCTGCAGCAGAAGCTACTTCCCATTTATTTAAAAAAGAAAGTCTAAAAAGGACGTAAAAGCTACAAATAAAGGTATTCATTGCTCTCTTCCTAGCTCTGCCTTTAATAAAACTCTAATGAAACTATGTCAAAATGTGTGAATAACTGTTAGATGTATAATTAAACCTTCCTCTGTAATATCGGGCACTGCAAGATCAAATGAATTATATGAAATTTCCCTTCTAGATATATTACCTTACTGAAAGCTGTCAATATATTTTAACAAGAAAGACTGAAAAGATATGGGTTTTTCCAAAAATGAGAGCTGTAACTCACTTAGCTATCTAATATTAATTCTTAAAAAAAAAAAATAAAGGGGGGGGGAGTTACTATTGATTGTAGTGGGGCCACCAGCAGGTCCCAGCTCGTGGGTCCTGCGTTTCTGAAGTGCCACAGTTCCTATCCTTTGCTTCCTTGCCAAGCCTCAGTCCCGTAATAACACCGGATCGATGGCAAGCTGAGGAGCCTGATCCATGGCACATTGGACAAAATCTGGGGTGCTTGGCTTTGTGTTTTCCATCTTGAGGTAAAAAAGAAATAGGTGCTAAGAAATCTGCACAGCTGCGAAAGGCAACGAGAATCCTGGAAGGCTCTTGAATGCAGCCCTGAGCAGAATCCAGACAGTGCCAAGTAGCAACGGAGCTCAAAATATGCAGGGAAAAAATAAATATTTTTAAAGGATTTCAGCATATTTAACATAAAACATCTTGATTTATAAGAGCCTAATTATTACAATCATTAGAAGACCATGATTATCATTGAAAGGCTATTATCAGAAACCAAATGCTAAAAACAAATGGTATATATTAAATAGGATCATACATATTTCATGGCACATATTATACTGCAAAATAAGTTGTCACATAGCCAAGGCAATGACTTTTAAGCTACCTTTTTTGACGCCGTAATGCCCTGTTGTGTGGGTTTCGTGCCAAGTCTCTGCACGTGCTGGCGCTCGAGGGCTCCGGGGGTGAATGGGGCTGCAGGGACAAGGGGATTCTGGCTCCTGCCCTCGCATGGCGCACGGCGGCGGTGCCCGAAGGCGCCAGCCGAGGCAGCCCGAGGCTGCCTATTAACACGCCGAGGCCGGCATTGACTTTTGCATCAAACCGGAGCCTGGGCAGGCAGGAATAGTTTTGTTGAAGATAGCGGAGCTTCTCCTCATTATATTAGTTTTAAACTGGCCATCTGACTTCCATATCTTTGGAAATGAAGCTGATTTGAGATTCTGAAATGTACTTGTGCCTATGAAGTTCATCTCACGTTTATTGATGTCCTCTTCCTCTTTCATTTTATGCAAGTTGCCTGCTTTTGTATTTCAAGTGTTGTCTTTGATTTTCGTGTCAAAGAGCTGGTAGGTGCAGCATGTCTGATAAGATCCAACTGAGATTAAAATAAATCCTGTTTTGCAGCACAGAAGAGGCCGTATTTTTATATATCCGATCCCTTAAAGGCAGTGGAGCAGCCTGCGTGGTGGGCTGGACCCTCATGCCTGCAGTGGCACCGAGCGCTCGGGCCTGTTGGAAGGTTTTTATTACGGCGCTTCCACGTTTCACCGCGGCTCCTTTTGGCAGGGCTGCCTCCCTCCCGCAGCAGGACGGCCTCGGGGATGCTGCCTCCTTGCCGGTGGCGGGGATTCCTCGTGCATTATCCCCTCTGCTTGTTCTGCCCCTGGGCTGTTCCGGAGGCCCTCCCTGCCGGCTGCTGGGGCTGCACTGAAGGCAGCACTGATAGACATATCGGTGTCTATGTGAACTGGCTCCATTCCCTCGAGACAAGCACCCCGCTGGAGGAACTCCCAGGGGAAACAGGCACCGGAAAGTGCCTGGGTACCTTTGCTGTGAGACGGTTCAGAAAGGGACCCGTGGCGGCTGTGCCGCCTCCTGACTGCGCCGGGCAGCCGCCCAAATCCACCCGTGTTTCCTGCAGCCCGTGAGCACTGCGCGCGCTGGAGCCACCAGCTCCACGTCACCAGACGTGTCCTGGAGACCGGGGCTGTCGTGGGCCCGGCCTGCACCCGAACAGCCCAGCGCCGTCCTGCCCCGGAGCGCACCGAGCGCCTCGCACAGCCCTCGCGGTGACACTGTGTCACTCAGAGATCACACAGATGTGCCAGGCAGTGACATTCGTGTCATCCTGACACAATGGTGACATTAGCATCTAATTATCTTGTAGTCAATTTAACATCAGTCTCATCTTGTATATCATGTGTTGCACAACCTTGATGAACTGAACCTCCCCAGGGGGCATTAAATAAGTTCAGATAACCAAGATTTCAGGTGATTAGGGAAGCGTTCAATAGGTCTGACAGGCACTGCAGAGCTCAACTGTGTTTTCAGCCACAGCGAGGTTTGCTGCCTTACGGTCTGCATGAACAGGGATGCTGCTAATGGTGCAAATGGGAGAACGGGAAAATGCAAGGCTGGAGGAGGAGCACCGCGCAGGAAGAGCGTCGCGGTCGTCTCTTCGGGAGAACTTCCCATTACACTGGGACCTGGTGGCCACACGACACAACGCTGCCGGTGCCATCGGATACACGAAGCTTTGTGGAATTTGAGCTTGGATCCTTGTTTAGCGCAATGAGCGTGGAGCCTCCTGCTGAAGAGGAAGGTGACATCTTTTCAAAGAGAATTAGGATGAGATTGGCCCGAGTACTCTCTTGATTCCCAAATCCCAGAAGTGGCAATGCACGGAAATCCAGGTTCCATTCCAAAACATATGTATTTTTACATATATATATATATATATATATTTATTTATATACATACTTTTATATATATCTATATACACACATATATGTTTTGCATATAATAAACCCTGAAATACATTATTTCAAGTCATCCTAAAGTGCTTTATTAAAATGTTAAAAAAAGCCTTTACTCTTCTTAAACTATTTGTTTTCAGTCGCCTTCCAATGAAGACATTTCAAAATAGAAAAAGCTAATTGTTAACCAGGTGAAAATAGTTTTCCATCCTCATTCTTTTCGTGGCTGAAGGAGCTGATAAAATGAGTAACATAATAGTTCATAAAAGGAGGTCAGAGATGGCAAAGCTTTTGCTTGTCCCATTTTCCCGTGTTCTGCATTTGCTGCTATCCAGGACACCCAGCTGAGCTGGCGTCACCTCTCCCATTGCCACAGCCTCCAAGGAGCCTCTCCCTTCCCACGGCCATGGCGGCGGTTCCCATTGAGGGGTGCTCAGGGCACCCCTCAATCCAGACGAGCCTCTAGGGCCTTGTTGAAGTTGGGGCACTGCTGCGTGTGGTGCTGAAACTCTGTGCCGGAGGATAAAGTGACCATTCGTGAGGACTGAGCTCCTTGTGCAGGTATCTGGGACACCACCTGGCCGAGCAAGAGGCCAGGCAAGAGTGAATAATGCATCCCCCAAAACCTCCAGCGTGAGCTAGACAAATGATCCGCATTAAACGATCCAGCCAGTTATGCAGTCCTGAAGCTTTCAAATTCTGCTCTCCTGTGAGAGACTTATTGTCTCCAAAAGGGTGAATCTTATTAAATAATATTGAGCTCTTCTGTAAAGGCATGTAGATTATGATGAAACAAAGCCAGAGTTATTGCTAATAAGCGTTCCTGAAGAAGAGCCGTTGATTTTAGGGTTCTGGAAGTGCAGCTAGCAGAATGTTTTCCTCTATTTAATTAGATAAGTCACCATATTTCAGAAATAATGTCTCTCCCTCTAAGAACTACTTGTTGTAAATGTCAAGTTTTCTGCTTCTAAATTACTCTTTCTCGGAAACTGTTTCTGATTTTGATTGATCTCTGCCTGTTGTTAATGTCTTCCTGGCTGTTTTATTCAGAAAATGAAAACTATAAATTCATATCTGAGTTCAATCATACCTATATTACAGACCTATAACAGAAAACAAAAAAAGTGAACACAACTTTGCATCTCAGAATTATTCCAGTTATTCCAAGGGAGGACCTGGTTTGGCATTAGTTTTATGCATGTGTATTGTGTAGGCAATCACACCTAAACACTGCAATTTTTCTTACTTTGGTCACTTAGAGTAATTGCAAATTTAGTTTTAAAGGCATGTTTAGTAATGAATCGCGGTGGCTACCCAAAGCAGTTGTCCTAATGTTATCAGTCAGCTGCTTACATATTCACAAGGGAAACCTTATCATTACTCACAGAGACAGAGAAACAAACATCAAATTTAATTGCACTACCAAGCACCAGAGTCATAAACCTTATATGACAGTTAATGCTTTCATTACTTATCAATTCACTTATTATGTTACTCTCTCAAGAAGTTAAGCATCTAACAAAGAGAGGTAGATCTTTCTCTTCTGCATATATAGACAGATAAATGATGAAGAGTATGATTGAATAAGTTTACTGGATAATTATATTTTATATGAATAGTTTTACTAACTCCTGATGACAGCTTTATACATTTTGTTAAATATATTTTTCTTTCAAATAATAAAAAAAAAAGTTTCATTATTTTTAGATAGGCCCTGTTTGAGCAAAGCTTGCAAAACCTCTTCAGGCTAGAAAAGAGGCAACGTCGTGGTTCAGAAATATGCTTGGGCCTGGTCCTAGTCCCTCCGTGCACAGACTCTAGCTCAGCAGACCCCTTACACGCACTATTGACATTAAGTGCCCATGTAATCCCCCGTACATCAACAGTGTCCACATGTTGAAAATGAGTTCTGTCCTTCAGTGCCTTCCCGACTATTTTCCTTGACTGCACTTTTATTAAACATCTGTTGAAAAGACTGAACAAAAGAATCAGATCTGTAAGAGAATCGGAGTCACAAAGTCATATTCAAATTTTGATGCCTTGACTACTTTAATGGGTTTCATTGAGTCCTTTCACACAGCTGTTCTCCAGAATTAGCTACAGTTGTCCTCCAAGCTGGTTTTATCCATGAGCTTCTGGGACCCAATTCATTTAATTATCAGACTCTATCTGATAACAACAACATAGCCAGTGATTGATTAGTCATTGCAGACACCTTGGAGAAGCAGCTAGTGGGATCCGTGTAATGAACCCTGTTATATGACGTGAGCATATCTTAAGTAGTTGCCTTTAATGCTGGTTGAGGAGTAAACACTACAAAGAATGTTTCGAAACATCTGTCTGGTTTCTGGAGTGACATTAGAGATGGCTAATTTTTCTACTACCCATTCAGGCACGTGTGAGCAGCGGAGGCCAACGCAAACAAAAAGGTCCTAAGTGTCTTACCAACGCGTTTGGGGTGCTGGGGAACACAAGCGCTGCCCAACCTCTCCTTGCTAGTGTCAGAGGAAACACAGCTGCTGCTTCCACTTCAGTGAGAACGGGTTTTTCTGTGCTCCCTGCCACGATGTTGATGTGTGTCCAAAAACAGGCACAGTACGGGCCAGTGCCCCTGGCTTGGCAATGCCTGCTGCATGCCTCTAGTTAAGCTCTAAAAGCAGAACTCTTCAGCAGTTAAATGCTTTAGCTTATTCTTTAATAATTACAGCGCGGGCAACAGAGCTTTCATGGGGAGTAAGAAGGAGATAAACATTAAAATACTCAGGTTAAGTGGCACAGTAATTGAACCTCCTAAACCACGGAGGTGGGGGAGATCCTTTTTGTAGTACTTCCTTTGCTTTGCATTAATGCTCGAGTCTAAAGCAAACAGGTTTTTCAGCGTGCTGTTGATGTGTGTACACTTGATATGCCATATTAATAAAGCACAGAGAAATTGAATAATCGGCAGGTTGTCCTCTTACCACAGAGACTTGCCGTCCTCCAGAGCGTGCATGAAAATGAGGATGTTGTTAATAATGCAGCAGTGCTGCATGCTGGGCAGACCTGGGGTGCACGGGAAGCCCTGCCCTCCATGCACGGGGCCAAAGCGCGGCCCTTCGGAGGAGGCCCCGATGATGGGGGCCTGTGAGGTGTCTGAGTCGCCCCTCCATCCCGTTCTGCTGCTTCCAGGGCCGCCCCGTGGCTGCTTCCAGCCTCCCTGGCTGCTCTGGTGCTGTCTCTGGTGGTGGTGCCGTGGCTGCGGAGCACCCAGGCTGCCCGCACCCTGCCGCGGGCCGGCGTCCGCCAGGCAGCCTGCTGGGAGACACCCAGATCCAAACCCAGCGTGTCACTGGGCAGAGGAACAATCTGCTCTTTGGCATGGCTGCATAAAACCTGCTTCAGTGTGACCCAGGAGCTGCCCCTCAGCGAAGCGGCACAGCTCGCGGAACGCGCTCTCCCGGAGCACTCTCCATCCTGTGTTACCAGCTAATGAATTTCCCACTGCTGCCGGGCTCGGTGATTCAGTGTGAATCTGCACTGTCTTCACACCACGTGTCAGTGTGGGGACTCTGCTCCAGAGGAGATGGCACCCACCATCATTGGGGTGTCTCCGTGCTGCCTCAAGGCCTCCCTGCACCACCATTCCCCTTGCAGTGCTGCTTCCTCCACATTACTGCCTTCGGATGCTGAGCAGCATAAACGACTTGCTGAAAATCACTCTCTTAGTTTAGGATCCAATGGATTTCTGTCATTTTTAATACAGCATCCAATTTACAATCTTCAACACACTTACGAAGCAATAAAACGATAACAAATTACTAACCTCATTTATTTTGTTGCATAGTTTGTTTTGTAATTATCGAATGATGGTAGTTACTGAATGGTAAGATTGGCTCTTGGGTTTCATTTTATATGTTTCTTCTTCAGGAATGATAAATCTTCTGAATTGCAATTTCGTGTTCAGTCATTCACTGAAAATGCATGGGAGAAATTGTGAGAGCTGTGCCATGTCTGAGGAGGGAGAGTGGAGATGTTTCTTTAGCTTCATTTGAGGTGGTTATCCGATGATGGTAAGGGCATTGCCTATAGGTGTGCATCCCTGGAGGCTGCTGCGCGTGGTCAGGCCCCTCCACAGCGCCCACATTCCCAGCCTTTCCCCTTGTCATCCCGAGGGACCCACCGTATGCCCCCAGGCTCCCCAAGGGCCGAGTTGCTTGGCCACCCTCACAAGAAGGCCGGAGCCCCGATGGTGGCCGCGAGATGCCCATGGCTGGTGGCGGCGCTGGCGGTGGCGGCCGCGCCGCTGGGAGTGATGGCAGCGTGGGGGAGTGGCCATGTTGTGGCGGGAGGGCCGCGCGGGGAGCGGCCATGTTGCGGTGATGGCCGTGTGTCCCTTTATCGCGAGATCCCTCACGTCTCTGCCTTGTCTAGGCCCGGCTTGGGGCCACCCGTGAGGTGCTGGTGCTGCCAGGGCAGCGCGGCTTCGCTGGGGCTCCACTTTGTGCACTGCCTTCCAATCTACAGGATGTAAATGTGCCTCTTAATTGTACCTAAGATTTATGAACGTGGTGTTAAATTGCATGTCTAGGAGGGCTTTTGTGTAAGTAACAAAATGTGAATTGTAAAGCTGCTCAGAAGTTCTCAAAATGCTTAGCTCTGCAACAGGCGCCGTTGGTGCGGTGCTCATCCTTTGCGTGGACGGGGCAGGGAGGAAATCCAGGCGGGATTAACACATCACACAGCCGCTTAACGCCCAGGTGTGCCTGGGTGGCGCGCGTGAGGGGCTGAGGTGGGGAACGCACGCCAGAACATGGCCACACCATAAACACAGGCCACGTCCTGCGCGCTGCCCGCCCCCACTGACACAGCCACGGCACATGCAAGTGGGGCGTCCATTAATTAATGAATTTACTTTCCCTGTGCTAATATTGATTTTTTTTTCTTCATTTTTGCAAATCCTAGTAAATGAATTTCCTGGCAGGAATGTTTGCCAAAAAGAAAATTTTGGCCAAATGTTGCAGAATTTTGATGGGATGTAAAATGAGGGTTTAGATTCCAGAATGTATTAGCTAGAACCCAATTCCAGGGTTCATCTTGCCAAGAAAAATATGAAATATTATCTGGCCTGCTTGCAAACGAGCAGCAGACAAAATTATTTCCATCATTCTCATGCATGACTTAAAATTAAAACTACATAAAAGAGAACTGCAATCTCCAAGCAAAAAAAAAAGGCAATGGCATTTGAATAGTTACTTGCTATATTTTATTTACCTGGCTTCAATGTACACTGTGACCTCTCATGATCTTGGCTTTGAACCAGGCTCAGGAGTTTCTGCTCTATGATACAGTGCTGTAACACCAGACTAAAAGAAAATCTTGTTTAATTATAGTGGTATGAAGAATCATCCATGGCTGAGTGCTAGAACAGAATGTGAGGAAGGCTTCTCTGGGAGGAAAGAGGATTGCTCCAGCTAGTCAAGTGACTGCCCATCTCCTCCCTCAGCAAGAGGTAAAAGCAGTAGCCATTGCAAGTCTTTGTGGTCCAGTAGCGAGGAGGGGGCCACAAGAATACAAGGCCTTGCCAAGCTTTGCTCAAAGCCTTGGGCTAGGAAGGCCAGCAATACCCCCGTCATGTCCAGATGGGAAGAAAGAAGCAACAGAGCTCCCAGCTAGAGGCAGACATGTTCAGGCTCTGAATGAGCCTCTGTTGTGTTTGATGTCATCAGAGTTATTTTAATTTTAAGCTAATTTTTTATATTGTCAGACTTAATATCATCAGTGTCACCACCACACCTATCTGCAGCAAGGCCATCACAGCAGCTACCACCATGGTCATGTGTGTCACTGCTGATAATTTAAGTCTGACATTAGAAAGATTAATTTATTATGAAAATGACCCTCAGGAGACTAGTTCAGGCACAGGATGAATCATATTTGAGAAACTGGATGTCTCATTGTTTCAGAAGTTCTAATTAACTTTTTTCTAACCATCAAAAGTAGTGGAGATGATAGATACATCATGGATGGCCACTTCATTCCAATGGCATGGCCATGGGGAGCCAGAAATACTGATCTGTGAGGACAGTGTGACATTGATGTTGGGCCTGTAGCAGAAGCGGGGCAAGGTGGGCTGTGAGCTGGGGACATTCACAAAGGGGAACACCTGGGAAGTGGTGGGACATTCCCCTGGAGCTTGCTCCGATGGAAAGCCATCCTTCCTCCTGCCTCACCACGAGCATTCAGAGAGCAGGGAGTGGTGCAAAGCTCCTACTTGGCCTGATGGAGGGAAAAAAACAGAAAACTTTTTATATGCTTTGTCATATTTGGAGTCAAAATCTTTCAGTCTCATGCATTTTCACCAGGGAGGCTGAAAAAAAATGTATGTTGGGCAAATCCAGAACAAAGGATTTTGCAATCAATTTCCCATCATTTTCTGAAAAAGTCAAACTCTCAAATACGGTGTAAAGCTTGTCCAGTTCCTTGTGATATGTCAAATTCCATATAAGATCAAGTGCTTACAGCTGCATGATGGGAATCAGGGATCAGAATCAGGGAAAAAATAATGTTTTTGTGCAGGCCTTGTGGTTATCGTGCCTAAATATGCAGATGTTCAGCAGAGAGCATCTCCTACAAGGGTCCCTGAAGCAGCTTCCAGAACTAACCCCTTGCTATAGGGGTTGGTGATAGGGACAATGCCGAGCAGATAATGCTTAAGTACTGTTTCAGCACTGGATTAATCGTGAGAATTGCCGGCTCTGTGCCGCCTTCCTAAGGTGGGCAGTCACTCATGGATTACCAGAGATGCCTTTGGGATCTCTGAGTTTGCAGCACAGGTCTGGAGAAATTAGAGGAAACTCATTTCTGAAATCTAACTTGTGTTTTCTGATAGCTTACCTGCTTTTCTTTCTTTCCCTGACATTATCATCCTCATTTCCCTCACCTTTTCTCCTGATGTTATCTCTCATCCACTATTTTATAAAAATCTGATAATAAAAAGCTCTCAAGACATGGGAACATGTAGCTGGTCCCAACACAGTCTCCAATTAAGAATTTTTGCCACCTCAGCACTTTTGCATTCCTCTTTTGAGTTGGTTTATATGCCCTGGCAGCTTCTCACTCGAGGTCTTTGTGTGTCTCAGGCGTGCAGGGAAGGCTGAGACGTCTCTGAGCTGTGTTTGATGTGGGGTAACATGCCCGCTTGCATCTGAGAGGTGGAGGAAGAGGAGAAAGAGAATATGATACGACCAACAGCATGAATTCAGGCTGTTAGTGAGCTGGCAATAGATCAAAAGGAAAGAAAAAACTGTTTGTTTTGTTTTCTTGAGTTGTGCTTGTGAAGCAGGGTTATGCAGTGCTTCCAAAACACCCTTCTTCCACTATATTCAGTCTCCGGCTTGGGGTGCTCAGATCTCTTCTGCCTCCTGGAGCAGGTGTCTATTTTGCTGGAACAAGCCAGGCGCCCTCCTCCTCAGGTCAGCGTTTCTAACTGCCCAGACGCGGTGCCAATGTTAACGGTGGATTCTGAGCAAGCTCTGCATAGCCCAGCTGTGGGAAAAGATCCTCCCTGCTCTTGCCCTCACTTCCCCTCCGGCCGGCTCCTCTCCTGCTGCTGTGGGCAGCGGTGCCGCTTGCTGCCTTGCTAGGCAGGCCCAGGCTCTGCCTTCAGCGTTTATGCTTGAAAATGTCCTGACTGCTCTTGCCTGGAAACTTGGCACTCGTGAGGCTGGAGGACAGACTATTCACGGATTAGATTTTATGGAACAGATTTCTTGTTTGAAGGGGGAAAAAAAAGCTGCATCCAAAAAAAAAAAAAAGGCATTTGGTAGCATGTGTCAAATCCATCTGCACATGTTAAACATAGAAGGGAGGCGAAAACTGTTATTAAAATATGAATGCCAAAATTCTGTGTTAAGGAGCATCTCAGATGACCTGATTTCAGCAGGAAGCCCCACGCAGGCCCACTTTGCTGCTCTCCAGGCCTAGTTGCTGCCTGTTGTTCAGCGAGGGGGCCGTGGTCACTGCCCGTGCCGGGCTGCTCGCACACCAGCCATGGCCAGCAGTGTCCCCATCGCAGCCAGCGGTGCCCCCGTCATGGTCAGCAGTGTCCCCATCGCAGCCAGCGGTGCCCCCGTCGCGGCCAGCGGTGCCCCCGTCGCAGCCAGCAGTGTCCCCATCGCAGCCAGCGGTGCCCCCGTCATGGCCAGCAGTGCCCCCGTCGCAGCCAGCGGTGCCCCCGTTGCGGCCAGCAGTGTCCCCATCGCAGCCAGCGGTGCCCCCGTCATGGTCAGCAGTGTCCCCATCGCAGCCAGCGGTGCCCCCGTCGCGGCCAGCAGTGTCCCCATCGCAGCCAGCGGTGCCCCCGTCACGGCCAGCGGTGCCCCCGTCGCAGCCAGCAGTGCATGCAGACCACGAGCGCCAGGGACCGCTGAGCTCGCCTGCTCGTGCGCTCCAAAGCACGGAAATCCCGAGTGCGGCCGCTCCCCTGTTATCTTCTCCTGTGGAATTCTGTCTGCATCTCCACATGGACTCATTCAATGGATGCTGAGATTCCTCGTCACCAAGAGCTGCTATCTGGAAAGATCACAGGCTCTTGGCTGCAGATGGGGGCCAGCTAGGTTTACTCAGAGCTCAGTTGTTTTGGAAATATGATTAATTGTTATTAATGTCAGTGTTACCATTAGCTTCAGTTTAAGCTGGGCATCTAGATTCTAGGTAAGCCTGAGTGAGGGCCCCACATCTTTATACCTCAATCCCTGTGAAAATCAGAGCTCTTAATGTTACTGTGATGGGTGTCAGCATTAAGTTTCTGAATGGGTAGTTTATCTCATAATTATCCTTCGATGGTTGTGCAGCCAGTCAGCTGCATGTGCTGCAGCCCCTTCCAACCGTGGGAGCGGACAGCAGGGATGTGGGTGCAGGGAAGCACCCGGCTTGGAACCATCAGGGCACTGACACCTGTGCTTCATCTATCATCCCCTTCAACCTGCCTCAGCAGATGTTTGCTGGGAAGCAGTCTAACCTGCCCAATTTGTCTTTGCCTAATGGGAAGCAGGTAGCCTCAATTAAGGGATGATTAGGAAGTTCTCTAAAGAGCTGCAGTAGGTGTAGTTGTTGTTGCTGATGTGGTGCAGCTGGTCCTGGGCACTGGGTGGAACCTGCACCGTGTTTTGTGTCCAGTGCCTTGGCTTGTTGTCTAGTTCCCTTTGGCTGCACAGGAGGATGCTAAGAGTTACCTGCAGGTGACCTGAAATGAGGAGATGCACCAGGGGCTTCTGGAAGATGTGGTGACAGCCACCTGCCACAGTGGTCCTAGCAGGCATGTGTGAGTTTTCCTTGGCTGCCTGCGCAGTGGTTCATCCTGGGAACTGTCTTGGATGATCCTGGGAATAAATTGTGGCAAACGCTGCAACAGGAATTGAAGGAAAATGTTAACATCAACAAACCAATACATTTTTTTTTTGGTTGTTTCTTGAAGCATGTCTAGTCAAGAAGTTTACAATAACAAAACTGAAGCTAATCCTAGCAAGGATGAGTCAACGGCTATTTATATACAGCCTTGCAGATACCTAGTAGGTGCACACTTTCCTTGTTCATGCCAATTGCATACGCACAGGTTATGCATTAATGGGGTAGGGTAAGCCACGTTCCTCTGTGCCTGTGGATTCATCCCGTCCCGCCCCTGTTAACCGGGGCTGTGCAGGAGCAGCCGGCAGATCCCTCTGCCGCTGGTGGCTCCAGGGCTGGTGTCCGGCGGGAGCTCCCCGGGGAGTCCTGCTGGAAACGTGGGGCCAGGGTCAGCAGGCACAGAAGGGAACCCTCTCGGGCCACGTCCCGCTGCACAGGCAGCTCCGGGAGGCAAAGGGTGTCGTCTCTTTTTCTTCTGAAAGAATGAATGTGAAATAGTTGGAGACAGATGTAAAATGACACTTAAAAGCAATGTTGAAATGAAAGATTAATGTGTTCTCTCACATGCAAATACTCAAAACAGGATGCTTTGAAATCACAGAATTGTCTTGCTTAATGTTTTTTTAGGAAAAGTTTTTCAAGATTTGCCCATTTCTCAATGTTTGCTGTGGATGACGTTTTGGGCAGGAAAGTTTCTGCGGGAGGTTCGCAAGCCCTGGAACCCCCGGAGCGCCCAGCGCACCGCACGGCACTGGCACGGCCACGGGCACAGCGAGCAGGAGGTGGCGAGATGGGAGCCAGCGGCCTCGACTTAGTTAAGGTTCTCCCTTATTTGGAGGAGGTCTATGCAAATAAAAGGCACCAGGAAGCTGCTGCTGCAATGAGGTGCACCCTTGTCAAGGGCCCTTGGTGGGGCCTCACTGCGCCACAACTTGACTTCAAGTACATCCCAAAGAAATGCAGCATTACTTGCGTTTTCCTCACAGGCAGATGTGATTAATGACTGTCGCCCGGGCTGGGCTGAATTCGTTCCTATGAGGGAGGGGGATGCACAGTCTGTGCCCCAGAAATCTTGCAATCAGAAGCTGTGCAGTGGGAGCACCATCATGCAAAACCATACTGGTAAGCCTCAATTATCAGCCTGCTTTCTGGAGAATTTTACTGCCTTGTCCTTCTTCTCAAAATGTTTCTGTGTGCTTATTTTTGTATTTCATGGAACAAGTCCTGGCAAGCAACAAGAGAGCTTTTGCCCCTTGCAGAGAAATAAAAGTTTTTTTTTTCTATTGCACTATTTTATGAGAGCATAAAATTTCATGACATTTATGGAAGTTTGTGTCATGAAGCAGATGGCTTGTTAGCCTTTATTTTATTTTACTAGGCTCATTTATACGTATGTAACATTAAATCTGTGTCCTCGGTGTGTGAATTATGCTAAGATGCTCCCTGGCGCTGCTGCCCGAGGAGCTTGTGCTGACCGTGCAGGTGTATCTACCTAGCCTGGGTTTGCCCTGGTGTCGCGGTGCTCCACGTCACGCAGCAGCCAAGGGGTCTAAGGGAGGAGAGTGCCAGGAGACACCCTCGCCCGTGGCCACCCCATCGATGGTGTTGGAGCTGCCTGGGACACATGCAGTCCTCTGCATGGTCCTTGCTGCGAGTGCCAGGACACCTGCAAACTGCTCTGCAATCCACCCGGCCAGCGGCTCCGGAGCGATGGGCTCCACGCTGCGCGTCGCCTGCAACGTGTTCTCAAGCCGCTGGCTTGGGCATTGCAAACACATCTTTTTATTTGACCTTTTAGATGCTCTGTTGCCAAATACTCAGGAGCGCGGTGACAGCATGTGTGCGGCAACTGCCTCTGTGCTGATTTCCAGTGTTCGTTGGTAGCTGTGATGGTTTCCTCCTGTGTCTTTTTCCCTTTCCTTGGCCCGCAGGAGCCAGTCCGCAGGTGCCCGTTATCAGCCTGTCCAGCTCTGCTCCCTGCGCCCACCTGGCCATGCTCCCGTTGGATCTGTGCCAGCCCCGAGCATGGATCTGGGTTCCCAGCACCTTTCCAGCGCTGCGGGGGAGCCAGGCTCCTGTGTACAGGGGGACATGCCACCCTGAGCACGGCTGCTTCCCTGCACGTGCCCCGTATGCCCCCGGCGCAGAGCGGTGTGTGGAGAAGAGCTGACCTCGAGGTTTGTTTGCTTTCAGCGCTGCGGTAATGAGACCTTGGAAACTTTGGAGGGGGGAACGTTTGGAGGAAGAAAAAAAAATGGAGAGAGTAGGAAAAGCTGCTAAAGCTTCTTCTGGGAGGAAGAAAACCTAGGCTCCATTCTTCATTTTGAAGCAATTTTAAATCTTGCTTCTGAATTTTATTCCAGGCCACGATCCTAATTACAAGCTTGCAGCATTAGGAAGCTGCCACCTCCCCTGGAGAAGGAGCTGCTAATTGGGTGGGTGAGACGCTGCCCGTGTGTGGTGCAGCTGCTCACCAGGGCATGGGCACACGGGCAGCACACCCCAAGGTGTTGCTGTGTGGCACCCTGGGGTGCTCCCTGTTCCCGTGATCTTCTTCCGCTTCCCAGGGCGGCGGTGGCGGCGGCACCAGGAATCCAAGCTTTGGGGCACAGGCAGGTTCTGCTGAACGTGATGCCATGGGATCTTTCCTCCAGCCGCAGAAGGGAATTGGAGCTCCGTGCTGCGGGTGAGGTGTTTGGCCACACAGTGCTCGGGCTGACCCCCCTGCGCCGCTTGTCCCGGCTACCGGGCGCTGTGCCTGCCACCGCTCCGGCGGGTACGAGCAGGGCCGGATCTGCAGCGTGCCTGAGCCGGGACCAGTGCGTGCAGCTTCTGAGAAGGTACCTCAGTGTCGCGGGGCGGCTGCTGCTGTTCGGGCTGCGTGGCGAACCTGGCTCCCCTTTCCACTCTGCAGCCTGAGAAGGACGGCAAAGGGCTTCTCATTTTGCTTCAAACTTTCCAGTAGATTAAGCCTCGATTTCTCACTTCACTGGTGAAACTTTAGGCAGCAAAACACTTGTTTCCTTGGACTCTAGGTAGATTTGGGTGTTTTAGCTGAGTGCTTTTAAAGCACCTGAACACCAATACGGTGACATAAGGCATCCATTTGCCTCTAGGCAAGTGGTGGAGTGAGACTGGCTTGCACACAGTTTTCATTAAAACTTGCATTTCCCCATAAATATTGACGATGAGTAACATTTACAGCTTCTGTTTGAGTTCTAAGGTAGGACTGGTATGTATTTCTCCAACTATACCATTTTCTTATTGAAATATATTATTCCTCTCACAAATCTTTCCATATTTGCTTCTTTTTGCCATCTTGGTGGCCAGACAGCTCTGTCAGTGCTGTAGGTAGTGACTGTACAAGTGCTGGTACGGTGATCAGTGGCCTGCATGGTTAAGTGCTGATTGGTCTGTACAGTGTCACTGTCTGGCATTTAATTTATCTTGCATTAAGTCTAGCTGTAATATTTGCTTTTTTCCTGTCAGTGGAAACATTGTTTGCGCAAAGAGTACAGCCAAAATTTTTCTGAAATAAGTAATTAAGAGCCTCCATTAAAAAAAAAAAAAAAATCAGGAAATTGCATGTTGCAAATGCCGCAAGCTGGCTGCTCCCAGCGACCTGTGGTTTTGGAAGTCTTGACCAGCATGATTTTGGCTTTTAGGCACATCTCAATTCGCACCATATCATTTCCGTATCCAGGAACCAATATGCCTTTGATCGCTGAGCATTAAGCATCTCTACACAAATGTGTAGAAAACTCAGCCAAGAGAAAAATTGGTCCTTACACCAACTATAAAAAAGCTGTTGATTTACTTGCTTGTGTAGTAGCTCGAAGAACTTTGCCACAATCAATCTGAAGTGTTGAATGCATCGTGGCTGAAAATTGTGTTTTGGGCAACCACAGCAAGTGTTTCCACTCAAAAAGTACAACATCACAAACAAAGCAAGCAGAGGAGAGAAAGCGCCGTGGAGAAGCACTGAATTTATGAAGCAGACGGATAAAGCACCCTTTCCTAAAGATCTTGTAGGAGAATTATGGCGAACAATAGTAAAGAACTAATAAGGCAAGGTCTGTAGCTGACTTGAGTAGAATTTAATAGTTTTCATCGGTCTGGAAGATGAGACCTTAACGATGTGAGCGCGCAGCTGAGTTTCCCTGCGCTGATGTATCTCCGGGCCTGTGGGGACACTGCGGTGGCATGGAGCCGTGAGTGAGGGATCACCCGCGTCCCCCCCGGAGTCACCAATCCCTGTGCCGATGCCTAGGGAGCAGCTCGGCCCGCGCACGGCTTAACCCAGGCCACTACACAGGATAGTAAGGGGCTATTTCAGGAGTGTTTTGGCAAGGTGGACTCCTACACCTCCCCACGCAAACAGGCAAAGTTCCCGGCCTTTTGGCAGCAGTAGGCACAGCATGGATAGAATATATCATCTCTGGGAATGTGTTCTGAGTAATTCTTATTTTGAAGGATAAGAGAAAGAAAACAGGTTTTAAATTATAGTTTTTAGCCAACTTTTTCTTTCTCTGTAACATCATAAACATTTTCTTCTAACATAAAACAGCCTGTTAAGTGATATATATATATATATAAAATATATATTAAAAAAAATACATATAAAGAGGTGAAGTAACAAGTACGATGTCATAACTTGGCTGTCACTCAAGGTGCTNATACAACTGATTTACGCGTTACAAGTTTTTATTGAAAGGTTTCTTTGCAACTGTTATATCAACACCTGTGATCGTGATGGCAGAAAGGAAACGAGAAAGAAAACAGGTTTTAAATTATAGTTTTTAGCCAACTTTTTCTTTCTCTGTAACATCATAAACATTTTCTTCTAACATAAAACAGCCTGTCTGCTGTGATATATATATATATAAAATATATATTAAAAAAAATACATATAAAGAGGTGAAGTAACAAGTACGATGTCATAACTTGGCTGTCACTCAAGGTGCTAATGTTCGAAGGATACAACTGATTTACGCGTTACAAGTTTTTATTGAAAGGTTTCTTTGCAACTATTATATCAACACCTGTGATCGTGATGGCAGAAAGGAAACGAGGAAGGATTGATTTCTGCTGCAGGTTTCGAGTGTCCTTAATGCTGTGACTTTCCTATTGTTTCTCGGTAAGACTCTTGATGAACCTTATGCACATTGCACACCCTCGTAGCATCCAGCAGGCCCACGCTTATGACAAAATTAAGCATCCAGGGGACTGCCCTGCTGCTTTGGGGCCAAAGTCAGTATTTCCTCACTTTTAAACATAACTTTACAGTGAAGATGGGAAGTGTGGGGGTTTTGTTTTATTTTTCCCCATTCAGTAGGGAAATGGAATGATAAAACAAGTGACAGAGACCTTGTATGAATATTTTATGTGCAATGGAAAACATATTTGAACCTATTTTTTGCTAGAAGCAAGAAGTCAGCTTTACAAAATGGTTTTACTGAAGAAGCAATCCACAATTGTCACCAAAAGCTGAAGCAAGTAGGAGAGAAAATTTAAGCAAGGCTTCTGCAGGGTCAAAGCTCTTCTCAGTAGGCTCAAAAGGGTCAAAGGAGATAACTACCGAAGCCAACAAAGGCGTTGATGTTGTGTTCTTTCCTGCACTGATTAAATGTTTAACAACATAAAGTTATTAGCACTTAATATTAAATTCCAGTAACCTAATCAGCATTTTAAAACTTTGAACACATCATATGCATCAAATTTAACACCATAAAGGTCCATTTTGATACTGTGGTTCAAATGTTAAACCAATACCAGCTTTTGAATCTTACATTGATCTCCATCCTTCAGCATGAGGAACTTGCACATAAAAATGTGTAAGAGATTCTGTGGGTTATTAGAAGTCCTGTAAAATGTTTGGTGCATCCTGTTACAAAACCAGCTCTGGGGGTGTCAAACCAGCCGCTGCTGATGGAACCAACCCAGGAATCTGCACATGGATGCGCTGCCCTTGCCAGGTAGAGCATGTGCTGGGGTTCTCCTGGCCCGGGGAGCCGCTACCGGAGCAAGGAAAGGGATGGACACCGGGAAGCAGTCTAGAACAGCACAGGTACTGACAGGAAGCAAGAGAGGCCCAAAGCTCATTGGTCCCCGCTTTGTGCCTATGCTGTGTAATTGTGCTGAAACCCAGGTTTTGTTGGGCAAAGCTGCAAGGATTATTTGCAGGAACTGAGTGGCAGCCTGATAGTCCAGTTTGCTTTGCTCTAGAAGAGCATTTATGTCCCTCCAAGGACACGTGTGCAGAGGGAGCCCTTCCTGCCAGGGTAAGTGTGTGCAGAGCAGTGGTGCTGATGGTGCCTCAGCCACCAGGAAGCATCCCTGGGTTGAAAAGGAGCCATGAACGGTCTGCATTTCCCTGCTATTTTTGCTTGTTTATCTGATCAGTGCCAGCCTATTTTGTGGGCAGCTTGTGCTTGTCTCAAGGTATTTGGATTTGATAATCTGATCAGTGCCAGTCCACTCTTGGCTTCTCCATCCACTTGCTGACTCCCTCTGGTGCTCCATCCATCTGTTAAGAATTTAGTTACAAAGCGCATTAAAATAAATCACTGTGATTTTATGTGCAGAGGGATCTTGTCCCCAACACTTCAGAAATCCTAATAAATAACTGTGTCTGTTCGCAGCAGGACTGTAAAGTCTCGTATCTTACCGTTGGTGATTTACAGGGAATGCCCTAGTGCTCAGAAAAGAATGTGGTGCTCTTCAGAATTGATTTGATATTTGCTGTGAGGTCGTATCAGTGCTCAGACCTTGGGCATGTGCTGAGCACTGTTCTCAAAGAAATATATTCAGATTGGGAATACAGCTGCTTATGTTGAATTATTGCTGGAATGTAAAGAAGATCAAACCCCAGAGGACACCAAGACAGCTAAGCTAAAACATAAGTCAATATTTCCAATTTTGTTGTAAGTTAATATTCCTGTTGCTTAATTAATCTTCATCTGCCAATATGTTAACACAGAGGAAGCTAAATGCCACTGAAATGTCATAAGGTTGAAGGGAAATGATCCCAGCTTTTGGTTACATTTTTTTTTCTGGGATTTTATTACTATGAAAGATTAGCAAACTTTGTGTTTATTAATTTGTGTACCTTGTATTAGTTTCTCTTCTTATACACAGTTCCTTAAAATGATAGTTTAGTGAGAGAAGGAACAGAAGGAATGCTGCTGCAAGCAGCAGCACAGAGGGATGGAGCAATCAGGTCCTGAAATTAAAGAAACTGTGTAAAATCAAGGTGCCCGTCGTCCTTGTCCCGCGGGACAGGCTCCAGCCCCGGCACTTTCCCTCCTGAGTCTCAGGGTTTTGGAGCTTTCTTCCTGGGAGCTGCTGCTGGATCAAGGGCCATGCGTCACGGCGGCCACACGTGGAGCCTGGGGACGGACGGGCCCCGGGGCAGTGCAGAGCACGGGGCTCTGTGCGCTGAGCTCACCGACCTTGAACCTGGGCTAAAGTAGACAGCAGTTCTAGCTCAGCTTGCGGCCTCGGGGATTTATGCACGAAACTCCGATGATCCTCTGGTAGATATTTCTGTAGCCAATGGGAGTGTTAAATAATTCAGATAATATATGTTAATGCTGATAAGCAAAAGCTCTGATGTGAAGAACACCTCCTCAACCACTAAATAGCAAAACTCTGCTGACTCCTGCAGTGTGTCTGCCCTGTCATGTTGATGAGAAACTTCCCTGAAGGAACTTGGGCAGCGGCAGTAGATGGCCATGCCTGTCATGGGCAGATCCCTTGGCAAAGTCCTTGCCATTGAGCTGGTTGCGCCTGCAAACAGTGACTAAATTTAACCCTAGGTGAGACCAAGGAGACCTTTCTGATTTGTACTGTACTGCATGTTTGTGAAGCAAGTCAAGAAAATCTGATGTCCAGGCTCAGCAGTGCCAGCGTTAGCTATTACACACAGCAGCACCATCAGCAAGGGAATGATGCCCCAGAGGTCACCATGGGTCTGGGATCACCTGCTGATGCTGCTGATATGCACAGCCTTTCCTGCCTTCCTCCTTTGTAACTGACTCCTAATCTCACTCTCCTGCGTGAGGTTAAGGTATTGCTGAGTGTGTTGTTGAGTAAGTAGCTTGTTTGTGGTAGTTCTATTAGACTTGAAAGGCAATATCACTGACTTGGATAAAAAGAGGTTTATATTTCATATAATAGAGGACACACATCACAATGTGCAGGCTGTTCATAATATATTGGTAGAATTGATCACAGGAACATCCAGACCTCTTAAACATGCACTAAATTTAACTTTAAAGCAATGCTAATTCAGGAGGAAAAAACAGTATGCATCATCTGTCCTCAATTTGATAGTCTGTGATATGTGTAACCAATTGTTCTTATTTACATTAATTTGCATTGTGAAAAGCAATTTTACAGTTTCAGTCAGACTTAATAGGCAATTTGCAGCTCAGTGCCTAATGGCGTAGTTACTTAAGCCTGCCCCCGGGGTGCTTTCTAGACCTGATATGAGACTAAACCTTTTAAATGTTCAATTGAACATCTTAAAAAGTCAAAAAGTCTTTAGCTATTAGACCCAGTTCATCCTTGCCTTGTCATATTAGATATTATTGCTGCAGATGCCCTTTGATTCATGTATGTTTTGCTCTAGATTGCAGAAATGGTGATTTAATGCTGCAAAACATGACAGGGATGGTTGGCTCCCACTGCCAGGCTGGCCGCGGGGAGGAAGGTGAAGGTAAGGATGTCCTCTCCGCCCTTGCACCGCGGTGGTAATTGTGGTTCGGGGCATCTACCTGTCCTTAATGGCTGACTTTTCACCAAGACCCCTCAAAACTTAATTACACATTTCCCCGTTTATGAACGCATGAACTATCTCCTAAAGGTGCGATAAAATCTAAGCTTAAAAGAAGACAGAACGAAAGTCCTTAATTCACCATAATTTTGCCTTGAGGCGAGTTTATTCAGACCAAACTGAAAAATAAAATAGTCCACTTTCGGGGAGTAAGTGTCATTGCAGGGGATAGTGTGATTTTTAACACTTTTTGAGCACTACCTAAGAAAGGTTCTTTGCCCCATCAAGTAACTTTAGGAGCTTGCCTTTTCTTTTTTTTTATCAGTATCTTTTATCATTGAAGAGATCATCATGATCATCTTTTGCATTCAACTGTATCATTTCCAATGCATTTCCAGATGCTGAGATATTTGATTCTAATCTCTGCTGGTATTGCACAGATATGTATGCACTATACAGAAGATTATGAAAATGTGTGAATGTTATTAGATTTCTGTCTTTTCTATTGTGATAAAAGTAAATACAAGGCTTGCTAACTGCTTTTTTTTTTTTTTGAGAAAAGAATATTGTGCTGTGCTGAAGTACTGTAATACCACTATTTTTCCTTTTTTTTTTTTAAGGAGGCAGCTTTTTTTTTTTTCTGCAAGAGGGTTTTACTTCAAAAGCTATCACAATTCACTTCACAGTTATGTACAAGAGAAGATCCAAGGAATTGCTGCACTTGTGTGCTATTTGGCATATCTTGCATTGGCAGCATTGTGCAGAGAGGGGGAAGATAGTCAAGGGAAGTTGTGTATCAAATCACCCCGTGTCATAATGCAAAAAGTCCCATATCTACAACTAGCTCAAAGCATTTGAGGCTGTGAATATCCCAGTCAGCTTAGGAAAATATAACTAAATAAGACTAAGCTCTTATTCTGGTTTTCTACTAGATGTGGCTGTCTAGTGTGAGGCCAGATGAGTTTTCTGGTGGAAGGCAGGTGGTGTAGGTAGTGTAGGCAATCTGTTATTGTCTATATTTGTACTTAAGAATATCAGTGGTCTAACCTATTTTCAGTCTTAAAGATTTTTTTATAATATATATTTTTTTCTCACTGCTACATAATTAGAAAGTACAAAAGCTCAGACATCAAAGGGTCGGACCTTGAAGATAGGCTTTTAAAGTGGCATGTGTGGACATTTTTACAGCATTAGCATGAATCTTTCCTACTTATCTGAGATTCACTTGTAACGGGGTTAATGTTTTTAGCGAAATAGAAAAACGGACAACTATGGGCACAGTGTGAAATGGGTTCTGTGGCTGATGGCAGCTGCATGTGGGGTGGCAAATAAGTCAACCTTCTTCTCTAGGTTCCTCCTCTGAGCATCCCAAAGGAAACCACAGCGAGTGATAAAGGGATATTGCCTGAGACACCCTGACCAAAGCAGGGCTTGGTTTGCTCACTGTTTTTGTCCATACATTTTAGAAGATGCATGCAATTTGCAAACTGTCATTCAGTATTATTCTATTTCTCAAATATTGAGCAATACGTAAGTCCTTTCTTATGCAGTCCACTTGGTACATTCAACATCTGTGCTTTTCAAAATTAGAAAAAGCCAAGGTAATGTTTAAGAAAAAATTACAATAATGGAATATTCTGGATTAGTTGTATTCTTTTGCCTCTAAATGAATGATTGCCAAGGACAACTTCTGGGTTGCTGTAGCATAGTCCAGACAAGAAGCTGTTTTTTAGTTGTTTGTTAATGTTTAATAAACTGTAAGCTGCAGAAATAAAACTCTTCTTACTAAGCTGCTATTGCCATGCTGTTGTGAAGGCAGCAGGCTGAATCCAACCCTTTTGGCCCTTGATCTCTTCCTCTTCCATTGACTCTTGCAAGATAAGTTCCCAAGTGGAGCTGTATCCCCTGTAGGCTCATGCTGGACACAAAAGGCATGGTTTAGAGCACAGAGCAGGATGTTAGCCAATTAATCACTTGTATGTTAATGATGTTGGTGTCGAAACGGGCTACTGGGCAGACTGTGTGGCCTGGCACTGCCCAGGCCAGCGCGGGGGCTGCCGCGGGGACGAGGGCACCTCTGCGATGGCTCCGTCACAGCCCAACCACATGTCTAGGAATGATCATCAAGGCAAACTGGAAATCGTATGAAAGGCACGTTGTGCTTTAAATGATTTTGCCAGCATTTGCGATTGGAGAGTGTGGCAGAGAGCAAAGAAGAACGTGTTTCTTTGGAAGGAACCAGGTAGAGGGGCATGACACCTCTTCTGAAGCTCTGATGACAGAACTCCTCATTTGTTTCTTTCTCACTCATAGCTGGGCAGAAGAGCCCTTCTCCTACCCTGAGGAGCCAGGTAACCCACGTTTCATTTTCCCTCATTTTTTCTGGTGTCAAATGGACATGATCCATCTTGCCCAGAAGTGGAGCAGCCTGTTGAGCAGCCTCCATCCTGCGTCTGCCCAGCAGCTGCCCTGAATTTTTGCCCTGGTGCAGCCAGGAGCTCCATGTGTGACACAGCCCTGTGTAGATGTCTGTCTGTGATAGAAGCATGTCTCTGATGGATTCCAGAAAGGTTCTGATATGCCAAAATCCTGATCTCATGGATTGCTTTTGATTTGCTTTTCATTCTCATCCCAACGTGAAGTCCAATGGTGCTATATACCTTGTGGCTAGTTCAAGGGTCTACTTTGCCAATAATTTGTTTTCCTCTACCAAATTTCTGCTAGACTTTGAGATTTAAATAAATAAATAAGGACATCTGTCAAGTTTATTTGCAGGTTTTCAATGACTGTCTCTGGAACACACACATCCGAGCAGCTTGTCTGCAGATTTTATTTACTTAACTGCTGGGGAAGCTGCTTTATGATGAAAGTATGATTAATGATTGCTTTTGTGTATCTCTTATAAATGAGATGCCATGTCACCAAATAAATACATAAATGGACTGGATGTGAAAGAACACAGTTTTCACCAAAACTGACATCCTTAGTTGTAAATTTTTAACAGATGTCACAAAGCCAAAGACGATACAATCTATTACAAAATCCTTTCAAGTTCCATTTTAATTAACTTATGAAGCCATCAAAAGTCTTGGAGAGAAACCGATGTGCAGAGCGCGTGTCGAGCGCTGCCTGAGGGGATCACGGAGATGCGATGGGCGTCGCTGAGGGGCGCGGGTCGGAGCGCGATGGGACGGCTGTGCTGGCCTTGGCAGAGCTCGCCTGCCGTGCCCGCGTGTCCCGGACCTCGGTGCAAGCTGCTGCTCTGCCGTCCCCCTGAGAGCAGCAGGACGCGCCGGTGCAGCAGGACGCGCTGGTGCAGCAGGACGCGCTGGTGCAGCAGGATGCTCTGGTGCAGCAGGAGGCTCTGGTGCGAGGGCCATGCACTTTGGAAGCTCCTGTGCGTGCACTTGTGTAAGGCCCTTTACTGGGCTGTGCCTGCAGATGAGCACTGAGCACGAAGTGTGGCTTAGAGCCTCGGCTGATCAACACGCAGCTCGGAGGTGCTTTGCTGCAATGAGTGCCCTCAAGCCCCGGCTCCTGGGGGTGCTCGGCGAGGCAGCACTAACCCTGTCAGTGGCTGAATGGGAGCTCTCGGGCAGAAAAGCAGCCCCGAGGGCTGTCTGGGATTATCCCAGACGGGCGAGCCCAGCACGGCCCCTGCGCCGCTGGAGCCTCTGGCTTCACACCAGCTTAGCCAAGATACACATCAGGCTCAGTGCTCCTGGCCGCCGGAAGGGCCTGATAAAACCAGCAGAAGTGGTGGTGTGCAAAAATGCCTTTTGATAGCTTAGCAAAAGCCAAAGGATTAAACAGGAGGCAGAGGCGAGGACTCTGGGCTGCTTTTTCTCTGCTGATGGGTAGGTGGGTACACAGACGTGGGGACGAAGAGAAGTGCTCTGGATTTACACACCTGAGTGTCTGGCATCTCCCCTTTCTTCTGCTCTCTAACGAGGAGCTGTTTTGTGCAGTGAGGAGCTCGGGCTCAACCCTGGGCTCTGGTTTCCTGCCTCCCTGCTGCCCTGCGCGCTGTGGCTGTGGTACCGTCTCGCTGCAGCTGCCCTAAGTTTGCCTCAAAGCAAGACCCTGCCCAGAGAGCAATCCCCACCAGCGGCAACTTCTGCTTAATTTTGGTCTTTCAGATTAACGTCCTCATCATAATGCATCCTTCCCCTAAATGCTCAGCATTATGACTTGAAAGTAATTTTCAGTGGGCAGGATCCTCGTCCAAACCTGGCCATGGGGCTGGGCCGTGGGGCAGGCGCCAGGGTCCTCCCCGCAAGCCGAGGTGCTGGTCGGGAATGGGGCAGAGCTTCGTCTTCCCTTTGGAATAGCAGCGCTCCTGACTGCTCCGCATCGCTGCAGAAAGCGTCACGGCAGAGTGCAGTGTTTCTGAGCCATGTTCCTGCGTTTCTGGCCTCTCTGGGCACATCACGCAGCACCCGCTGCCATCGGGACAGTTTAAGGGACTTCAGGCCACTCAGTGACAGCCAGTGTGCAACGTGGGCACCACCACCAGCCGCTGCTGCTCGTCCTATGGAGGGAGCGGGAATACAGGCGTAATTCCTGTGGTGCTGGTTTTGATTCTAGTAGCTTGGTGCCAAATGTGATTTTCCATTTGTTCTTGTCCTGTGCACGACAACTGGGTGCATTTCTCAGTTCTGGTTGTCATCTTCCCAGAAGCCAGAAAAACAAGAACATTTATTTGAATCTATAATTTACCAGGGAACTGATGAAGTATTAAAGACTGAGGACAACTAGCAATATTGAGCCTTGGGGATTTGTTTTGATCTCCTAGTTTTTAAGATTGCTGGCCACGTGCATTACAGCTCAGGTCTGCAGGGGCTTGCAGAGGGTCAGGGTGGCCACCACAGCATGGAAGAGGTCATGTTTTCCAAAGGCTTTCCAAAGATCATCTCCTAGTACTGAGGCCTGCAAACGTGGGCTCCTAAGGCCTGAAAATGCAAGTTCCTACAGCCTCTGAGCTAAGTAGCAGGGACATCTAAACCTGCATGTGCAGAACAGCATTGGCTTCCCACTGGGTTTACGTCGGCAATGAGAGGTCATCCTGAAGCCTCCTGAGCTGTCTTGCCCACAGGAACATTTCCAGCGCGCCTGGAGCACACACAGTGAACACCTCCAGTCCAGCAGTCAGCATGACAAAACCCTGCTTGGTTCAATCATTAGGTCAAGCCACATAAATTTCCACCTTCTTCAAAGAAAATTGCTGGTGAATGTCTAGGCTGAAGCGATTGTAACTTCCCTGACACGGAAGGTTTGGTTGTACCAAACAATAACAAGCAGCTGAAAGATGTAATTTCAGATGTAAAATGTGTGCAGCATCTGCATGCTCAGAGACAAAATAATTCTTAGTTTGTGTGGCACAATAATGCTTTAACCTTTATGCCGTTAAATATTAGCCAGAATCATTTCTAGAGGAAGCCCAATGGCCCTGAGATCTGTGAGCCAGAAGTCTCCAAGGAGAAATCGAACAGTAAATCTTATTTTTGGTTGTGATTTTCCCTGAATTTTGGTTTAATGAATGGTAGTAACTGGATCTCTGGCAGAGGAGCTGGGCCAGGGAATGAACAGATCGATATTCCCTGTTTCTGGAGACCCCCTTGTAGTTTTCAGTGAGTGCTGCCTGGTGGCCTGGATAAATGTTGTTTAGATAAAATAACTATGATTTGGGAAGGAATAGCTAAAACAGAAGTTTTGAGATGCAATAGCCATGTTTGCAGGCATCTGAAATGTGTCTGCTTGCAAAAGCAAAGCAATGTTTTCCAATTCCAAACTCCCAATTTGCAAGGATGCCCAGTCATCTCCAGGCAAAATGTAATAGTCTCTTGGCAACTGCAGATGCTTATCTTGAAAGGCTCATTTTTACAACAGATTGAATTCTCAGAAAAGGGATCCAACATAAAGACGTTAGAAATCAAAGCAAAAATCCAAAAGGGTTTGGAGGTCTGATTTGGTTAAGCATACAAATGTTTGGATATTTATTTGAAGCGCATTCAAGCTGCTTAAAGCTAGAAAATTGGTAACAGGCTCTGTCCTCACTGCTCGGTGACAGGAAGTCTTGGCACATACAGTCCCAAATTGCCTTGACCTTTTTTGCTGCCAAATTCTATTGCATTTTCATTTCTAATTTACTGTCCAAGGCAGCCCCAGGGTCTCCAGTTATTACTGCCTTTCTAGCTCTCCATTTCATATTCAATATGTGCTTCTTCCTCTTGCTTAATAGTTTTCATTCTTTTGTTTTTTTTGTTTTTACAGGCAGGTCTCATCTTATTAACCAAAAATTTAGGAACCAATATATGAGATCAGACCTGCAATCCAACCCTTTTTTTGTTCTTTCTTTTACAGTTTACCAGGTTTAGATGCTCGAGAAGGGACAGGAAAAACACAGCAGTGTATAATTATGGAAACCTTTGCCTGTGGGAAAAAATCGTTAATGTATTTCTGTGCAAAAGTAGAAGAGTTTAGATTATCTTCCAAAACGCCTCACTGACATAGCTGTGTTTCTTCTTGGCAACCACACACATATCTCATGTTTTCCTGAATTCTCTTAAACACTCGGTGCCAGCAGTATCCATGGGCGCTGAGGTCCGCAGGTTTATTTGGAAGTTAATTGGTTCCTTCTGCCTGTATCTCCGTTTCCTGGGAACACCCTGGTGTTATTTCTTCCTTTTGCAGCTTTGCTAATTTTTGAATTAGTGTCTCTCAGCCTGTCATTAATTTGCGGCAGGCCCCTCTGCTCGGCGCCGCGAGGAGGATGCTGTGCTCGCTGCAGCACATTGCATCCCAGTGCATTGCAGCCCTCTCCATCCCTCGAGCTGGGAGCTGACCAAGGCTCTTCTCCACATGCCAATCCCCCACCTCCTCCTCCTCGCTGCGGTTCCTCAGCCGCGGGAGGTCGATCCTCGCCTTGCCCCACGGACAGGGAGATGCACAGGGACAGGGCAGGACTGCTCTCCCGCGCGGCGCTTTGCTCCTTTGCTCCTCTTTTAATCCTTATTCCTTCTGACCAAGGGGAGCTGCCTGCTCACAGATCAGGCCATTCTACATCTTGTAAAATGCTGTTTTTTCATGCTCTCGGAACCCCTCGGAAGCGAAGTGCGCACAGCAGCAATGCAGGGTGTGCTGTAGGGAACGCGGGGCGCGCTGCTTCCCAGGTTCATTTAACTGGTACGGTAACATCTGCCCAGTATCCATGGGAAGAACGGCACTTTTCCAAACATCTCAACGGGCAGAGTAGGACAGGATGGTGACGGGAATGGCCTGGCCTCTGGCCCTGCCATGGACATCCCCTGCTTTTGAGTTCATTGCTTATGCTAGTGACAGAAGGTGCAGAACTCTTAGTCTCTTTTTTTGTTTGTTTTCCAATTCCTAGTCTAGCTTCCTTGTCAGAATCGCTTTTTCTTCCCAAAATATTTTTCAGCCTTGTTCGTTTTATACTGTGTCAAGAAGAGAGGTTAAATTTTCCTGTCCTTTTTGTATATTTTTAAAGCCATGTTTTCCCCGTAATGTAACCCAGAATGGGAATTCTCTGCTGGAAATATTTGGACAAACATTTGTTCCAAACAGAATTGGAACCGTTTGCCAGTCAGTGAAAGGTATTTTGATGATTTGCAGACCTGAGGTGATTCCCACAGCCAAGTATTTGGTCCCTCTGGGAATCGTCATCCTCGGCTCCCCCGGCCTGGCCGCTCGTTGCTGCTCCGGCTCCGGGCACTGGATTGCGGTTCTCCTCCCACACGAAGGACCTGCGCTGCAGCGGCCAAACTGCATGGCAGTGCCCACGGTGCCCCGCATCCCACCGCTAACATGCCACCCTGTGCTGGGCTGCCACATTCCGCTGGGAATTACCAGGAACTCTGTGTATGTCCGTCAGTTACCTGAGGTTTGTGCTGGGCTGCCACATTCCGCTGGGAATTACCAGGAACTCTGTGTATGTCCGTCAGTTACCTGAGGTTTGTAGGTGAGATGATTCAGGGTGGCCAAGCCACCTCTTTTATCCGGATGAATCCAACACGGATAATTCTGCTCCGCTCTTCTCCACCACATCATGAAGCATGTGGTTAAAGCACCATTCCAGTTGCAACCCAAATACCTGGGCAGTGTTTTATTTCAGACTATTCAACAAACACTGCGTGTTCCCTGGAAGTTATCCTGCTACTTTTGTGTGTGTTAGCTTTATTTTTCGGGCTACTTTGATTCGTGCTAATTGAAAGATCTGAGATTAAAATCTAGGATGTTTTTTGCCCTGTGCAGCAGGGCCGGGATGGGACAAGGCTGGAGGCCAGGGCCGCACGGGGCGACGTCCCGGCCGCGTTACTCGCTGTGATGGATGTGGGGCAGGAGGGGACCCCGGCGCTCCGTGTGGCCGCAGGCTCTGCTCCCTCATCCTGGCGCCCGGCGCATCCGGCAGCAGCGGCTGCTCTGCCAAAGCAGGTCTCATGGTCGAGAAGTCTTATGGAGCCCGTAAAGATCAGTAATCATTAAAATTAACCACACGCTGATTTAATCAACATATAGCTTTGTTAATTACTAGCTCTTTCTCTGTGTCCATCTGTTTTTAAGATTGTAGTGAACCTGCAGCAGATGTTCATGTAAATATAATAAGCTGGTTGCCATGTAAATACAAACTCTTGGGGAGCATTTGGGTAGCGGACTTTCCAGTTCCACGCGCTGCTGTCGGCATTACATTGTCAGTGGCCCTGGTACAAACCCAGTAGCTCTATTATCAACCCCTCAACTTGTGACGTCTTCTGCTCGGGGCTCCCCTTCCACTGCCAGCTGCTCCCTGTCCCAGCCGTGTCCGGAGCCGGCATTCCTGCTGGGAGCCTTTGTGTCGGTCAGGGATGCAGAGCTGGCGAGCCGAGCCCTGTGCAGGAGCCGTGTCGGCTGGACACTGTCTGTGCTGGGACGAGCTGAGCTGGATGTGCAGCCTGAAACCAGCTCCTGCCCAGGGGTCCATCTCGGGCACTGCTGTGCCCAGTGAAGGTCCAGTCTCTGGTGCGGATTAACCTTCACCAGGCACCTCTGAGCTCACCGAGCAGGAGCTTGACTACCACGAGCAGGGTGAGGGTTGGCAGGAACCTCTCTTGCGGAGAGGTTTGTGCCAAAGGGAGCTGGTAGACAGAAGAGTCCCAGATGCTCCTGCAGAGTGGATTGATGCCAGCCCTGAGGGTCATCAAGCAGCAAAGGGGGAGCTTCTCTGCTCACTTACAGAAGGCAAAAACAGGTTCTCAAATTTCGTGTGGCATCAGCAAAGACCTGCAGCGGTAGATGTTTAACCTCCAAAGGCAGCTGAGGGCCCTGCCGCTGACTGGCCATGGCCAGAGCCACACCTGGAAAGGGCTGAAACCCAACCGGGGTCCCTGTCCACCCGCCTCACGTCCCTGCCCGTGCCGGGGGTGGCGGTGGCCCCGGCAGGGTCAGACCAGGGCCTTTCCAGGGGGTTTTGCAGGAGCAGATGGGGTTCAGGGGCAGCAGCAGGGCTGCTGTGGGGAGCAGCGTGTGCTCCCCCATTTACACGGGCACTTGCCAAGGGCTCTGCTCCCCGCTGCCCATCTCAGCTCCCGAGGATCTGGATTTCAGTGGTGCAGTCGGGCAGCAACTGCAGGAGCCTGGCAAGGAAAGCCAGGAAATCCATCATTAGACAGCTCTCCACAAGCTCATTTGGATCTGGCGTGAAATTCTTGTCCACAGTAGAAAATTTGTGATTTTTCATGGAAAGGAGCGTAGGAAAGCAGACACTTCCAAGTGATGAGGAAGTCCCGAGGGCAGCAGTGGCGCTTACTCCATGGCTTGGTGAAGACAGACATGAGGAGCTCGGGCCACATCCTGTCTGCAGCCCACAGCAACAATAAATAAATGAACAATTACAGCACATAATCAGCTGTGGCAAGCAGAAGTTCATCCAGATCAAACACATTAAATTATCTTAGAAAAAAAGGAGTATTTTTACAATTCCTGGCAGTCTTTGCATCACATTTATCAACGTTTTGATTGCTTTAAACCTGAAAAGATGCCCTTTTTGACTGAACACAGCAAACAATAGAAAAGCTGCTATTTTCCACTAGAATTAAGTCTTGCTATGTCAAATTCTAAATTCCAGATGTCAATGGAAATTAATGGCAATAATAAAATCTTATAATTGAAAGTGAAATAAAGCTAAATCTTGCAGATGGGATACTGCCTTCGACTCCAGTCTGAGTGCCACAGGAATCATCATACCTTTTTCAGTTCTTTGACACTTTTCCATAAATATTTTGACGTGCTCAGGAATTTACCCTCATTATTAAGGCTGCTAGATTATCACATATTCACAGGTCCCAAATCAAAATCCTTTCGTTTTCCACTTACCCTTTACTCAGAATTAAAATTCCAGCTGGGACTCTGCATTACGGGCTTATCCACACTGCTAAGCATGGACAGACACGCGATCCCGCCTGGTTTAGGCCAAGGAGAGGGATGACTGATGGCATTTCCCACGTTGGGCTGTCTGCCCGATGGGGACTCCCAAGCGCCCTGGCTCTGCGCTGCTTGGACACTGGGGCTCTTTTTCTTGGTACATCGCTGAAAATGCAATTTAGGAGGAATACGGTACTCGGGAGCATTTATTCTTCCAAGGCGATTTCTTCCTGGGAGCCCTGGTAAACAGTCTTTATAAAAGAAGCTATTTATGTTTTTAGACCATATTGATATTTCAGTTGGTAGATTGAAGCTCTTCCCTTCTGCGCCTGGTCCTCCCTAGCGTGCCCTTTCAGATGTCACTGCTCTCGGAGCGCCCGGGACACCTCGGGCACACATTGTGGCCACCGCCAACCTGTGGCGAGCTCGGAGTGGCCCCGCTTGGGAACAACCTTCCCCAGCCCCTTGCTGGGCTCAGGCTAAGCCTCCTGCCTCTAGAAAAGAATTAAAATAATTGTGAGGCGTAATGGAGGAAAAATCCCTTCGCATCTCCTTCCTTATAGTTCATATATCTCTATTATCCTTTAATTTCTGCTAAGCTCCTTACGAGTCTGGGAAAGCGGGGAGCTGGGTCCCTTCACACCCTGTTTTGGTGTGAACATGCGGTGTCCCCGTCGGCGTCAGCCCCGCGGGAGCTGCTGGGTGTCACTTCCAGCATGGGGACCTCCTGCGTGCCCCGGGACGTTCTCCTCCTGCAGCCGCTGTCTGCGAGCAGCGATGCTCCGGCCGGAGGGGCCGGACGCCGGGAGCGCCGCGGGCGCCGCTGCTGCCCACGCGGCCGCTCGGATCCGCCGGCATCGGCCCTTCCGTCCCCTCCTCGGGGTGACTACCATGGCACCTTCTGCTCTTTATTGCCAGTTTCAAAACAAATGCAGCCACAAGCTTTGTCCATTTAAAACGGTGACTTTAATAATAAATAATGCTTTTTAATCTAAATGATAGGACACAGGCTAAATGTTGTTCCAGTGACAGATGTGTGGATTATATGGTCACAGGGTATGTTGCCATCATCTGATCTGACCTCCTGCAGAACAAAAGCATTAAAATTAACCCTGTAAATCCTCTCTTTCTCCTGAGATTAAGCAAGAGTGGAATATTTAGATTTTTTAACTAATATTATTTCAACTTATTCAAAATTGTCTCATTTCTTTCAGGACAAACTGTACCATTGATCTCCTTAAACGTTTTACTGTAAAGGAGGCGTCCGAATGCAGATGGTTCCTGCAGGTCTCCTCTGCACCGCGTCAGATCTCCCAGCACAGTTTCCATGCATTTATTGCAGCACACACGGCAGCACCTCAATGTGTCGCTCACAGTGAGGACAGCAAAGTTTTTCAAGCTTGTTTCTTTTAAAAGAAGAAAAAATCCCAAATAATGTGAACTATTCCAAACTGTATATATCAAGTATTCTATTTACAAATAAAGATAATTATAGACCTTCTGATATTTTTGTTTTTTAACCTGTTACCTTCAGCTATTTCCCATGTTTGCCCCAAGTTTAACCCCGGTACAGTCCTGGTGGTAATACTGCACACTTTTGTTCTAAGCTCACCTCAAGCACTTCGAAAATCCCGCTTGTGTCCAGCCCTACCTGAATCCTCAGCAAATCCCCCTGGAGAGCTGCAGTCCGTGCCTCCCTTCCCACCTTTGGGAGCCCGGGGCAGATGTTTCTGCACGATCCTCACATGCTTTTACAGAAGAGATGTCAGGCAGAAGCGAGCTGGGGAATGATCCCCCAGAACATTGCAGGTTGTTCTGGAAGCAGCAGACCCCACGATGGGGCTTCCTGTCCCTGCTGTTGCCACTTGGAAGCTTCCCGCTTTCCGAAGTGCTCCCTCTGCAAAGGCAGGTGACTGGCTCCTCCTTTAGAGCTTAAAAAATGAACAAGGCCAGAATGTTTCCTTTCCTCCCAACCAACTGCATGGTAATTGCTTTGCAGCCGCACCAAATAAAAGCCATTTTGCATTTTTCTCTCTTCTGGAGCGAGGGATCCCGGCCTGCGGTGGCCTCTCCCAGCGAGAGCCGCCGAGGAGGCGCCGGCAGCTGCCAAGGCCAGAAGAGGAGCCGGGAGAAACAGGAGCCGGGATGGGCAACATTGAGTCCGTGCCCAGGGAGGCTCCTGCCTAAAGGGTGCCATGAGCCGGGCTTGCGTGTCATCCTCACCCGTATGTGAGTGCATTAACGCTATGGTAATGGGGACTATTGGAATTTCCTCTTTTTTTTTCTTTTTTTTTAGATAAAATATGGATCAAACCTAGAGGCTAGGTGATTCAGGGAGAAACCATTAAGCTGAGCCTGCAGGCTGGGGGATGCTTGGGTTCAGCCCCTTGCAGAGCCAGGGGTTTCCAGGCATGTTGTGCTGTGGCATGTGCAAAAACAGTTGCAGGAGAGAAACGCAAGCACATACATGCTTGTCATCAGTAACCGTGCTTCACTTTTTAGGTAGCATAAGAGATAAACAAATGCAGTGAAAATGGTAAAAAAAAAAAAATTCTATTTGCTCTGGATTGCAGGAACTAAGAACCAGATAGGACCAGAGGTGATTGGTCACACTGAAACCAAAACCAGTGGTGCAGATAAAATCTAGGTTGCTCTCTGAAGGATACTGAGAATTTCCTATGAGAAACACCATCAATTGGCTATAGCCCAAGCTGCTGTGATTTTCTAGAAAGAAAAAAAACAGTAAACGTATACAGAGAAGCCTTTTCAGATTAAAATGAGATAAGGACACATAAAAATGATATTAAACGAAAATGAAGGGACCTTCCAACACCAAATCTTTGGAATTGCAGTGATGTCCTCCTTCTGGGCAAGTCTGTCCAACAGGACCTAGCGTACCAGCTGTCATGGCAGAGATATTGCAAGGTGGTGCCATTTGGAGAGCAGAAACCCAATGGAAAGTGCGTTTTCTTGGAGGGGCGTTTGAGCAGGGGGAACGTCTGCAGTGCCCCGAGGGGATGCGAGCCTTTGGTGCCCCCTGTGCGGATGGGCCGTGTACCTGCTGCAGAGATATCAGCTCCCTGTTTGCACGTGTAATGTAACCCTCCGTGCACAACAGCCAAATTCCCCGGGGTTTCCGTGGAGGACAAAGCCCCACAGCCGGCAATGGGGCAGGTGAGGGGCCCAGGCGCACGGCAAAGCAAAGGAGACACCCGCGCAGCGCCCGGAGCCAAAGCCCTGGATCTCACGTGTCCGTGGCAGCCGCCAGCAGCTGCTTTAGGAATTATGAACATAAAAAATGCAGCTAGAGAGTCAGCATGAGGAAGCCGGGAATATTGTGCCTGCGGGACTAATTGCGCTTTTGCAAACTTTATCAAAACATTTCTGTTTATTTAAAGTTACGCAGTGCAGAATGGATCATAATGAGTGCCAGTGGCTATGAATCATGCAGGCAAACATCCATTTGCTGCAGAAAGTGGCAATTAAGGGTTTGTGATGGATTTCAACTGTTTCAGTCCCTCCGCAAGGACCCTGCAGAGCAAGCGGCACCGTCCGGATGCCGGAGCCAGATCCCTGCTCCCAGGGACACATCCCTGAAGTCCATGTGGCATCGACCTGGTGCCTTTGGAAACACAGGGTTAGCTCTGGCCCCCGTACTCAGTGCCAGTGATTTTAGAACATTTTAAACTCCCATGGAAAAGAAAAAGAAAAAAAAAATCTGAGTGCAAGAAGGAAGGTGTCTCCAAGCTGCATCCCAACGATGCATGCATTTCAGTGCAACACGGAACTGCTGCATTAGAGCAGAGCAGTGTTGGAGAGGCAGCTCTCCCTTACAGGACACCTAAGCTCGGGGATAGTTTTCTGGCCTCTTACAGATACATCAGTAAAAAGCCCTTTTCTCCCTGCTGCTCAGTGCACTGTAGCCCTGCAAGGTTAGGAGGCGTTTTCCCATTAACCATTAATAACCCAGGGTTTATTCTCTCTGCTGCCATCAACTCAGGGTTTGGTGCATTCACTCTCTCATTCTAATTCCTGCGAGCCGTAATTAAAGATGTGGATGGGTGTGAATGAATGTCGAGCAGCTAACCGCGAATGCCGTAATAGCCGCCTGGCAGTGTGAAGTGTCACCTTTGGGTGTTCCCGAGGCAGCTGCCGGAGATGGGCTGGAGCGCTTCCCATTGCTCTGCAGACCATTCCCTGAAATCTAATTGATGGGAAGCCCTTGGAGAGGCATGAGTGTTGGTTTACACCAAAGGGACCTTCTGAAGCCACCCTTCTATTCCTTGCAATGTGTTTGGTGCTCGGGAACCCAGGTCTGAGTGCCTGGAGACAGTATTTTGTGAAGTGGATTCTGCGTTTTCCTATGGGCAGGTCTGTAGGCATCAGATAACACAAGTTGAAGGAGGGACGTCACAAATAGCGCTGTTACAAGCAGATTTCAGTGATAATATGGAAAAAGATCTGATTTTCAAACAAAGCTTTTTAAAACACTTTTGCTATTGGCGTAAAGACAGAGTGATACAAGGATCTACTATTAAAATCAGCACTGCTATGCTGTATAATGGTGTCTGCTCTGTGAAAACATAATCCTGGTGCAAGCTTGCTTGGGACCCTGCACGTCTCTGTGCCTTGTTCCCGTGTTCTCTATGTGCTCTGCTTTGCTTCTCCCGATGTCGGGACACAAAAGCGCTTTTCTCTGCCAGGCTCCGGGTGCCGCTTTTGGAGGCAGCCTTGGCTCGAGGTGCAGCCCTGTCCCTGTGGCTACTCAGGGACTCAGCCATGGTATTATTGTTACCGTTCTAATTTTCAGTCACTAAGGAACTCCTGCCACCACTATATTAAAATTGTATTGCAATATATATGGTGTTCTGTGTCCCCCTCATCAGGATAATTTGTCACCGGGTTCTGACACTCCAGAAAACATGTATTGCTGGCCACCTTCCACAAGAGGAGTAAATATCGTTTTTCCATGGTAATAAGCATCTAGAAGAATATTAAAAATGTCATTTGGGCTTTAAAAGGACTAATAATTGAAGCAGGTTCTTGCATCTTTTATAGCAGCAGAACTAACAATTATTACTGCAGAGCTTTTAAAAGGAAACAAACACATAAAAAAAATAGTTAATTGAATTACCAGCGTGCTGAGGCTGTTGGAATGAGTCTGAAAACTGTGAGATGAGCAGCGTGGAGGTGCACTGGAGCTGCTCGGAGCCGGTGTCCATGGGAGAGCGAGGAGGCCGCGGGACGGGAAGGTCCCTGTGCAGGCGGCGGGGCCGACCACGGAGCACCCGGCTCCTCCCGGCCCCTTTGGCAGCTGCCTCCCTCCGTGCAAAGCAAAGCCAGGCGGGAGACACGACAGGGAGCAACACAAGGTGCAGGAAGCACAGAAAAAAGGGATAAATTACACAGAAGTCACTGACAATGCCATCTCTGGACTTGTTGGTCCAACAGTGCTCCAGTGCACAAGACGGATATTTTTTGGTTTGTTTATTCCTTTTAGGGGGAACTGTAGCCCCATGGTGAAACAGTAGCGGGAAGGGAAGGGAAGAGAATGGGCTGTGTCCAGCCCTGTGCCTGGGAGCACCGAGTGCGGAGCCGCGGAGGCGGCTGGCGTCGAGCGGGCTGCTCCCACCAATACCGTCTATTTATAAAGAATTAAAATGAGCCTCTTATTTCAGATGCGCCAGAAAAATGGGTTCATCAGCATTGTGCTGCAACGCATTATGACTTGCTGATTCTTGATTTCATCGCGGCTGTACTTATTTGAGAGCATATTTATATGCTTTGTATCGGCTGCTAACCATTGAATTTTTATTGTACATTACAGAGAATAATCTTATGTTTCAATTTGCATCGCGCTCGATTCAGGGGCACGGCGGTGCGGAATTGCAGGCCGAGCCGGCGCCGCGTCCCGTGCAGGGGCCCGAGGAGCCGTCGCCGCCGCGCGCAGCCCGGTGCAGGCGCTGCAGGGCGGCCCCGGCGCCGCTGCCCGTCCTGGCCCCGGAGCACCCGGGGAGCCACCGCTTCTGCCAAGGAACTGCAGAACCTCCCTCCGCGGCTCCCGGGGAACGTTTTCCCTCTTTAATTTACTGCCAGGACACTCTGGTGGGTTTGTCCTCAGAAATGTTATCCCAGCCACTCACAGGTCTGGGCTATTGTGGAAAAGCTGATTTGCAAGCTCAGCTCCTTTCCTTAAAGTTAATAATTAGGCTCTGATTAATATAATCAGGATCTAGAGGGCCTAGATCCCCTGGAGCGGAGGGCAGTAGTAGTGGCTAGTGGCAGCAATAGCAGCAGCATTTGCTGGGAAATTGCTCCTAACCAGAATAAAGCCGCGCTCTAGTGCGTGTACATTTAACTAGTGTGTGTGTGCGGGACTTGGCTCCCAGTCCCCGGAGCTGAGCCAAGATGACTCAGTCCCGAGAGGATGAGGCTGCCGGCCTTCCGGGCAGCCGGGGCCTCCCGTGTCCCTGCTGGGGCTGCCGGGCTTGGCGCCCTGCGGAGCGGCGCGCAGGGAGGAGCGGGATGCAAACCGCACCCCTGCTCCCAGGCATCCTCGCTCCGAGGCATCCTCGCTCTGAGGCATCGCGAGGGCAGAAAGGAACAATCACGGCGGTTAGTTTTCTCCAGACCACCGAGCACGCTTCCGTGGCTCCCTGGCACCGTCTTTCTTCCCGGGATTTTATTGCGTGTGGTGACTGAAGGCTTTGAAGAAAACAAGCATGACTCAAATGCTCTAAGAGGAAAAATCACCTCAAAAGACACAATTCCTGCCCCCGGGCACCACCACCCTGTTTAACCTCCTTGAGCTGTGTTTAGCCGAGCTGCAGCTCCACCGTAGCAGGAGGAGCTGCCAGCACCCCAGAGCCCTGAGGCGGACAGCAAGGCAGCAACACCTCCAGGGCTTCATGCAGTAGCTCCTGATGAAAATCACTTGTACCCACAGCCAGCATTTCACCCCAAAGCAGGCTAAAGCTCACACTCTGCAGCTGCACTCGCTCTTCCCCAGGGTAGGCACTCACCTCGCTTTGCCCCGTCTCGCCCTTTACTCTCACCCGGGACAGCTGATTCCAGCACCGCTCGGCTGTCAGCGAGGTTAAATTCAGAATAGCGCTGCCTGCTGCTCTGCTGCCTTGGTTTGTACCTGGGAAACCTGGAGGCAGGTTAATCCAGCCTCGGATGTGCCCCAGCGGGATGGGCAGTGCTGGAGCCCGGTGCAAGGGCCCGCACGGGCAGTGGGGCTGGGGATGCGCCGGTGCCCCTGAGGGAGCAGCACCCGCAGGAAAACCAGGGCGCTCAGCAGCCAGGATGGACGGTCTCAGATTCACAGCCGCGAGGCACCGCGGGCACCAGCACCCGCACTCGTGATGCGCTGCCGGAGCATCCCACGAGGAAATGCTGGAAAACAGGCATGTTTAATAATAACCCTTGCTGTTACTATCCCGGAGCTTCAGAGCGCAGCTGACCATTGCGAGGCCGCGTCCTGCTGCGGCGTCCTGTGCCTGCGATGGCCACGAGTGGCTTTTAGCACCTAGCCCAGGGGCTGGCGGCCGTGGGACGGAGCGCAGCCGGTGCGCGGGGGCGGCCGCTCTGCACCGCAGCCCCGGGCGCCCGCACACATAAACACAGGAAGAGCAGAGTAATCTGGTTATGCAGAAAACAAATGTTACCTGTTTGCTCCTGCACACCAACATAATTGCCTCCGATATTGATTTTAGGGTCAGCTAAGAATGGGAAAATGCACTTTACAGATTCACATTATTTAAATATAAATATCTAATTGCATATATGACATCCGTAAGGCATATAATCTCACATTAGATAATATAAATATGAAATTAGCATAAAAATGTCTCAAAAGGGACCAGTGTCTTTCAGACACTGCTCTGCCTTCCTCTGCTCCAGCATGTCCTTGGATTTGTCTGCGCAGGGAGGGCCCATAGAGCTGGGGCTGGTCCTGCACCTTCGTGGGAGCCCAGGGAGGCCGAGGAGCCACTTTGATCCCCCGAGGACAGGATGGTCTCAGCACTGCCCCAGGGCTGAGGTTATGGGACTGTGACTTAATAACACGACCATTCTACAGCAGCACCCGAAATGCTGCATTTAGGAAAAAATTTGAAATGAATAATATCCTTCAGAGTCCATTAACAGAGTACTTAAAAGATGTGATATCAAACTTTACCTGGCAGCAAGCTCCAAGCTTCCCTGTGGCACCGCGGGTGTGGAGCACGCTGCACGCGCCCTGTCACCGCTGCGTGTCCGGACCAGTGTCCGGAGGGCTCGGAAGCATTCAGGTAACACCACCATGGAGGTGAACCCGGCGCAGCGGGAATGGGGATGAAGTCGGGCAGGAAAGCGAGCTCAGCGGCGCCCGGGCAGGGAGCGCAGGGCCCTGCGGGACCCGGCCGCGCTCCGCACAGCGCCCTGCTGCCCTAACGCAGCACTGGAGCTGCTGAAGAGCAGTGCACAAATATTTGCACACAGCACTAGAGCGGCAGGAATCGTGCCCTGCCGGCAGGCGGTTACCGTGGGCAGGGTTTGTGTTTGCAGAGATGATGGGATGTGACCTGCACGTGCTCCGCCAAGGGCTGCGCGTTTGAGGGTTTAACCTGCTGGTTTTCCTCCCACCTTGCACAACCAGCACTCCCAGAGGAGCAAACATGAAATATCCTCTCTCAGCCCCGAATCACAACTTTTGAACTACAAAAAAAAAAAAAAAAGCACTTTGTTTATTTTTACTGAGTTTTGTAGCTAGAATCCTCAATGCAGAAGTATATCTTGATAGGCTTGAACAGCATCCAGTATAGAGGCTGTATATTTACAAATGTGGTTTTGGTTTTGGTGTGAATTCAGCAATAGTATACAATAAATCTGACCTGAATGCGACAGGAAGTGAGAGAATTCTATATTAATGCTTCATAATGGGTTTATAGTTAAATAAATTTTATGAAAGTATAGGTGTCTCATTGTTACCAAGCCAGCTTTCCCCACAGCAATATTTCCACATGATTAAGTTAGAGATCAGATAACCACCTTATGCAGTATATACCCAATAGCAATTTAAAAAATTCAATATCAGCTGTATTATTCTAAAGACTTGCTCCATTTTCAATGCAAAATGAGTACAAAATAAAGAGATAAACTAAATATAAAATGTAAAACATGGAAAAATTTATCACTTGCAAACATAAAAGCAAAAAAGGGTAAGAAAAGAGAACAAAAGCAAGCGGAGGCTATAAAAGAGTACCAAAAGAAAGATAAATCTGCACTGTTACCTTTTCCATATGCAGTTTTGCTGGGGTTTTATTAAGGTACATACCCTTTAGTGCAGAAATATAATCATCTCTGCAATGCACTTCCCTACTGTGGGCGACACATCAAATCAATTTATGCCACATTGGGGGTTTTTGGCCCCACCTGGTGCCAAGGGAAAGGGGTGTTGGTGCGAGCAGAGCGTGAGTGCTCCCCGCTCCCCCCGCTGCAGCGGCGGTCGGGCTCGTTTTGGGTGCTAATTGCCATGTTTTGGCTGAAGAGCCCCCTGGGCTGCCCCGGCTGCATGGCATTCACCTGGGCCGGAGCAGCTCTGCATTGCTCCTTCCCTAAACTGCTGCTTGTGTCAAAATCTGGCCAGTTGCAGAGTTATGGATGTAACATGGAGGTTCAGTGGGTATCTGGCTCCACACAGCCTGTTTCTCTGGAAAAACAAAGAAAAACATAAGCAAAACAAAAACAAATACACAAACCAAATCTGACCTTCTTGGAGAGAAACCGGGGTCAGGTCTGGTGCATCCTCCCTGGCCCTCGTCCCAGGACACTGACACTGCCGACCCAGAGGGACCGTTTCCCTACCCGCTCCTGAGCTTCAGCTCTGTCCCAAGCCAGGGCTGGGAACCCGAGGCCACAGGGCAGGCCCCTCTCCCTATGGAAACCCTGTGGCCTCTTCTCTTTTCCTCCGTGCGAACCCCCTTGGTCCTCGAGTCGACCCCATCCTCCTCCTCACCCGCACGTGAAGGCTCCTGGCGGGACGGGCCGTGCTCAATACGCATGCACGGGAGGCTCTGCGTTTAACTCAGCCTTTTTCCCTTTTTCAGATTTACATAATGCTAAAGAGCATCTCGCTCCGCAGCCCTGGATCCGCGGCGGGTTGCCATGGATACCGGCACTGCTTGTTTTCTGGGCGCGCGCTGCCCGCGCGCCTGGGCTGTTTGCTCTGCCTGCCGCAACGCGCGGAGCACCCGCTCCACGCCAGGAAACCATTTCAAGCAATGGTGCAATTCACACAGAATAAGCACATTCTTTGCTCCATATTTTAACACCTTTCTTCCCCCCACTTCCTTGAGATTTCCACTGCAAAACACTCAACGCAAGCGCTCTTCTCATCTACGCTGCACACGACTTGCAAGAGGCTGTGCTCTTTTTATAGGATTTCGCTTGCAGGGACCCCCACGTGCTACCCGCACTGCAACCCACAAGGGGCGCAGGAAAGCGAAAGCCATGTTTCCAACGAGAACTGGCTCCCTTCTGTGTCAGAAGACACCAAGGCTTGAGGTTGCAGCCCATGTGCTGGCTGCTCAGCTGCTCACTTAGTGGGCTTGTTTCCCCACTTTGCTGTATTAACTTCAATTTCACTTTTTTTATTAACAAGAGAGGAAGAAGGCATTGCAGTAAGGACAAAGGAATAATAATATTACCAGTAAAGCAGCTAAATGTGTCCTGACTAAGGAACAAAATTGCAACAGAGCTGACCCCCCTACCCGCAGTTAGTGCAGCCAGGAGTTTATCCAACAAGCCTGGAGCGGGATCAGAGACCGGAGTGTACACAGCCCCATCCCTGGGAAACCAGCGCTCTCCAAGGCTGGGATGGAGGCCGTGGACCCGGCGCCAGGAGGCTGGGGACCTGCCGAGGACAGGCTGGAGATGGTGGGGAACAGCCTGAGGTGGCCACAGGGCCCTGGCCAAAGCCTTCCGAGCACGGAGCCTGCTGCTTTCACAAGGCCGCTGATTAGCAAGTTTCAAAGAAGGATCAAAATCCAAGCAAAACCCAAACAGTTAAAAGAGGCCAGTCTCCTTTGTAAGGGGAAAAAACCTAGAGAGAGAAAAGAAATAGGAAATGTGATTCTCTTTCATTTATGTGTGCATGAACAAATTAGTTTCAGAAGCAATTTTACAGTAATTATTACCATCGCCAATGGATTAGATTTTCAGAAATACTCGCTCTAATGTCATGATGGCAACTATCACATCCTGATTTTTGTATTTGATGTTTTGACAATTTAAGAGTTCCAATAATTTGTGTGCATGACTAGACTAGAACAAAAACACATTTACAACTTATAAGCTTTGTGACACTGAAAATTTTATGGTAAAGTGATTCTGACCTTTGGAGGATATGAAAAATTCAGTGGTAACACGATCTTTATCTTCTCAGCATGGAGGGCTGGTAGAGTCTGTCATTTCAGCTCATCTTCCCTGATAATGAGGTATGTTTGATCTTTTATTTCTCATAATACTCCAAGTGCCACATAATCATGACTGTATTTGGTAATTGGTCTGATAGTGTTGATACAGAACGGCATTTAGCACTTATGCATGTCCATAGGACTCCTTCCACAGAGGCATCTTGCAGTTCCATCAAGAGCTGAAGTAGAAGCTTTCTTGTTTTGCTGCATAAGCGGTTTAACGTGACACAGCTTCAGTTTGGGGGAGCTCTGCATGGAAAATGGGGGTCCTGACAACAGCACCTTGCACAAGGCACGGCCATAAATGATTCGGACAAGGTTAAAACTGTGTTTAATAAAGACGACCTTTCTAAAGGGCTTCCAGTGGGGCCAGCAGTCACCTAATGTAATTCGTCCTTCATTTGCTGAAGCAGTGAAAGGATGCAGAGCAAGGGAAAGCAGCAGTCGTGGCGGAATATCCATGGAAAAAGAGAGGTAGACAGACATGTAATGAGAATTTATGTCTGATTTCTCTTCCTCAAATACCTCCCAAAGCTTTTCGGGATTATCCTGTAGGAAAAGAAAAAGAACAAACAGCTCAATAAAATACACTTCCTGGCTATAACAGATTATTTTCCTAAGGGAAATGACTGTAACAGTATAATTTTAAAAGGTGTGTGCCTGTTGCATCTCCTTCACCAAAGCAAAGGAGCAAAGGGAATGGTGGCGAAGGCGGCTGCCGGGATCCTTGCTCTGGAGCCTCCAGCGCCCGGGCAAGGGGCTCCCAAGGGGCTCGCGTGCGGGAGCTGCAGGGGGCTCTGGGCATCCCTGCCCAGGGATGGGATGGGATGAAGCCCGTGGGATGAAGCCCACGGGATGAACCCGTGGCCTGTGCACAGGCACCTGCTGGTTTGGGTCAAAGTGCCCCAAAGTGAAGTTAAACTCCTCAACACGTGGAAGGGCACAGGGCTGTGCGGATGGAGCACGCGAGGGGCATGCAGTGCAGGCGGCGCAGTCCCGAAGGTGCTGGTTGGCTCCGCTCCTCCGCAGGGACGCGCTCCCTGCATCCCAGGAACCCCTCATTGCCATTGCCTGGGGACCCGGAGAAGGGACCCCGGAGCGAGCTGGCAGGCGGCCTTCGGAGCAAAGGGCATGGGACAAGGATCCATTTGCTGCTTCCTCTGCCTCAAATGCCCAAGGAGTCCCCCAGCACGCACAGGCACTTCCATTCCTCTGTGCTTTGCTCTTCGTATTTCAAAAATTAAATAGAAGTTTAAAATGCATACTGGATAAAATGCACAGATGAGCAAGACCCATTTCAGGTTGCTTATTGCATCTGCAGCGTGTAAGTTCTGCTGTTTATCTTAATGGTACTTGTCAAAATATAATGAACATTGCAGCACTAAAGCTTATGTCTTTGTAAAACATAAAAAAGTAAAAGTCTTTACTTTGTAAGTAAAAAGTGAAAGCAAAATTAAAGTTACTTCTTGAAACAATTACTTCAAGACTGTGTTGCTTTCTAACTGGCAAAAACTGATGCCAAATTCCTTTAAATTTAAATGTAGTGCTGATCTTACAAGCAGAAATACCTAGACAAGAAAAAACATCAGGCGCCAATATTAATATTTAAAAAAATTAATTATTTAGTTTTTCACATTGACTCAAAGTAAAACTATCACACAGATGCGCCTGCAATTTGCTTTCTTAAAGCGCCTGCCTGTGTGCACAGTCATTGAATTCCGCGTCGGAAACACCTGAAAGGAACCCGGTTTTCTCTTTGGGGTCTCTCTTCTGCAGTTCCACAGTGGGCTCGTCCTGAGGATGGGTTCGGCGCTGGCTCCTTCCTCTGCCCAGAGCCTCTGTGGATGCGTCTCGCACGGAGCGAGCAGAAAGGAGGCAGCCTCCCGCACGCGGGCCGCCCAGCTGGCCAGGGCTGCGACCCCCATGTAGGTGTTTTGTCAAGCTCCAGCGCCTCGCTTGGCGTTTTTCCTGGTGCCTGCCTCATAATAGGTGTTTTCAGAGCTGCAGCAGTAACGGCCAGAGAGCGATTCTGCTCAAAACGCACACAGACGGACAGAGAGAGGATGCTGTGAGCAAGGAATCAGGTGGAGTGGGATCCCCAGCTGTGGGCAGCCAGATCCACTAAGGATCCCGAGTAGCTTTGCTGAGGACAGTGGAATTGCTGGGTCCATCCTGCCAAGGATGCAGGTCCACTTGATCCTCCCAAGCATGGAGGTCTACCTAACTCCTCCACAGACACCTCTGGGACAATTTAAACATAGTGGTGACTCTCGCAAAGGTGCCAAGGGCACCAGGATTGTGCAAATTGGAGCTAAGAAAGAGCAAACCCTGATGCTGAAGGGATCAGGGTGTGCAGGTGCTCTGTCCCAAGCCGGCTGGCTGTGCCAACAAGGGTGCATTACCCACGAAATCTGAGTTCCTGGCTCGTGTCTTTGGGGCTCCTGGTGCTGCAGTCACCTTCTGCAGCTGGGAAGAGCATTTACTGCAAGGGGTTCGTGCAGTATTTATGCTGTCTGCAGCCTGGCTTCCTCTGCAGCCTGCACTTGGCTCCTGCAGGTGCCCTTATCAGCAGCTAGCGGCGTCCTACTGGGGGAAGGCAAGGGAGCGAGGAGGAAAAAAGTTTAATAAATGATCTAAGGAAAAGGAAAACAACATCAGAAAATGACTAAGAATGATAAGAAGAACTCACTGCTTTGTACGTGTGTTTGCTTAGTGCTTCCCGGGTGCTGCAGGAGGAAGGTTCATCCACCTGCCCTTGGCTGTGCAGGAGCGGCTCAGCTCGGCTCTTCATCCATGTCTATGGTGCACACATATGGGGAGCAGGCCCACCACAGCTCTCCACTTGTGCCGGCCTTGACCACAAGGAGAGTTTCGGGAACCTGGACACTATAGGTAGAAAAGAGAAGTAATAACCCTGAACTCATGCGAACCACGCTGGCTTTTCCAACCAGCTCATTCAGACAAACTCTGAGCAAAAGAATGAGGTGACAATGTTTTTAGCAGACCCATTAGTCACTGGGACTGCCAAGCAAAACCCATTAATGGAAAGAACCATGTGTGATAACATGAGTGTTTGCAGAGCTCTTCAGTGAGCTTGGGAATTGCTGGTGTTGAGATGGTGCTAGTTACCCGGCCTCCCTGGCTGGCCCTTGTCCCCACGCTTGTCCCTCCATTGAGTTGTGTTTCCTTTGGCTCGGGTATCTCCTCAGCAGGGCAGCTGCAACGGAGACACTCAGAAGAAAGACACTGATTTGTGCCTCTCTTTCCCTCCTCTGTTTATTTACCATCCTCTTTTATTGCTGTTATTCTATAGATTTCCCAGGGTCCACACTGGCTGGGCCTGATAACATTGTTGATAGGACTCCTGTCACTTCATTGCTCAGTTTTACAGGCTGCTGTTATTTCTGCAGAGGGCTTTTCTCTGCCTGTGCAATTTTATTTTAGTGGGTCTTACATTAGCTCTGCTGGAGATGTCCACATAAAGATAAAATGACACTGCAGAAGTGCTTTGTGAGGAAGCTGGAATCGCAGCACGTACCGAGCACGCAGAGCTAAACGCTGTGGACATGAGTGCGCCAAGAGCTGTCCCCTGTCACGCCAGCAGAGGCACGGAGGCTTGCAGGGCCACCCCCGGGCCTTGCAGATGATGGTGCCAGGCTGGAGCTGGCTCCTTCTGGGAGAAACCCCGATATCCCTGATGATCCATGATTGTATGCGACAATCTGTGACAACCCGTGGCAGTCTGTGACAATTCGTTATGATCCACGATGATGATCTGTGATGATGTGTGGTGATCGTTATGATCTGTGCTGCTCTGTGATCCATGATGATCCATGACAATCCATGATGATTATCTGTGATGGTCCATGATGGTCTATGATGAACCATGATGATCCATGACAGTCCATGAACTTTGATGGCCCATGACGATTTGTGATGGCCCGTGATGGTTCATGATGATTCCAGAGAGGGGAGGCAGCATGGAAATGTTAGTGGGCAATCTGTTTGAGGCTGAAGGGACCACACTGTAGGACATGGATTAATAGAGCAGGATTGAGTAACTGAGAAAAGTCAATCCAACAGAAATGAAGAATGGGATAAACTAAGCCTAAAGCTGATTGAAAACTCAGTGAAAGCTCTGTCTTCAGGAATGCTTGGTGCCATGCTGAAAACAGCCCTTAACCTGGGCTGAGGAGAGACAGGCACTCTGAGCATCTTGAGGGGGCCTCTTTGCACCAGGGTGTCCTGGAGAAATAAATATTTATGAGGAACAGCCAGGAACTGCCAAGTTATTCTGCAAATTATCAGATGGCTGGGACACACCATGGAAGGAAGACGTGTTTTCTGAAAGAGCTTTCAAGCACAACACGTCATTTTCTCAAATACTTGTCTTCAAACACCAAAAATGAAGCAGGATTAATGGTCTAGGAACTTGAGAATTCAAACTTCCTTGAACAAAGAACAAAGAGGCTAAGCCTGCCTTCAAATGTCCCTGTTTTCTACAAAGGAATAGATTTTTGCTTCTGTCATCATTTCAAGAAATACTTTCTCCACAACAATTTTTT
>VZSG01000367.1:394807-459088 GCA_013398315.1 Nothoprocta pentlandii | reverse complement strand
AGGAAGGAAGGAAGGAAGGAAGGAAGGAAGGAAGGAAGGAAGGAAGGAAGGAAGGAAGGAAGGAAGGAAGGAAGAACAGCCCAGACTCTTATTTCCATGAGAGAGGCAGACACACCTCTGGAAACAAGAAGAAAGATGGGAAGGGGAACACGTTTCAATTAAATGCCCATCACGGAGATGGCAAAAGGAGAGGTGCAGAAAGGAGAGCAGCGCCCGGCAGTGCCAGCGCTGGCCCGGGCCCAAGGGCTATTGGTTATGGATGAAACTATTGCAACCCAATGGGGCATTTCCCAGCGTGACCGTGGGGCTGCATGTCCTGCTGCTTGCGCCCCGCTCCGCAGCAGGAGGGCAGCCCCCGGCCTGAACACAACCAGTACTGTCCTGCCTCCTTTTTCCCAGACGCCAGCTCAGAGCCCCTTTTCGTGCGCACGCTTCCCACTCAACGGTCTCCAGGAACTGTCTGGAAGGATTTAGCTTAATGGTGGTGCAAGGGAGCACTGAGTCAGCTATGCGGATAATTCATTTGCTTTCAAAATGCTGCCGCATTTATACGTGGAAAACTTTAAAGAAAATTAAACTCATTTGAAAAGCCACACAAATTGTTTTTGCAACAAAGCAATTAGGAAATCTCGCCTCTCCAGTGGAATGGGCAACGCTCACAACAAAACCGCGCAAATTGCCTTCTGCTGGAAACAAAGTGCGAGCTATCTCTGGTGGCTTAATAAGAAATGGGGGTTTTCAGAATTAATAGAGAGACTCCGCAGCTTCCGCCTGCATGTGTTGCTAGGCATTATTTTCTGCAATGTGCCCTGTTGTCTCGTTTACCTTGCTCTTTGCCCAGACAGACACTGCTGCTTGCAAAGCGTTCAGAGGCAGGGTGCGAGCAGCTCGGCGCGAGGCGGTGGCAGATCTGCGTGCAGACCGAGCTCCTTCCCTGGCGCCAGGCACGTGCGGGGAACGGGGGAAAGGTCTGCGGGGAGGACAGGACAGGACAGGACAGGACGGGCCGCAGGCAGCTGCCGGCGCAGCGCGCGCGGGGCTAGCCGGGGTCACGCATGATGTGCGCACAGAGCGACTCCGCTAGCGCTGCAGCAGCTATGAAGGCAGGGACCCCTTTCTCACTCTCCCCAGCCCTTACTGCAAACCCCACACCACCTCAGCGAGTCAGCAACAGCTGCAAAACCACTGCAAAACCTTGGAAACAATTACCAGACTGCCCACAGTACTTGGAGAGCGTGCACGTACAAATTTTTAAAGCAAATTGCACACATCTTTGCAAACATGTATTGATTTTTACTGTGCCAATTGAGAAATAAGTGTCTAATAACATTTTCATGGATTAAGGTTGAACGAAAATGCTTTTTTTCTTTCTCCAGATCCTACTGTTCCAATAGTGTAAGTTAATCAATCTTGTGATAATAGCTTTCAAATAACTGCTCCATTCATCTCTCTCTTTTTTTTTTTTTTTTCCTACAGAGCAACACAAGAAGAGCCAGATATAGCCAGAGAAAAATCACAGTTGTTTTAGGGCTAGGCTTGCGGTATATTTTTAAGGATGCAGGTTTTTGGAAAACGGCAAAGGCTCCTGTAGAGATAGTTAAGTTGATCCAGTGGCCCGGAAGGGGTTTGGGCAAGGGACCAAACTGGTGAGTGACCCGGGCTGTGAGCAAGCGTGTGCAGGCGAGCGGTGCAGGACGCGCCTGCCCCAGCACTAAAACCCTGCCCAAAGCCCAGCTGCACCTTGTCCTGGGCAGGGGGCCTGGAGCGGCTCCCCACGATGCTCCCAGGCTCCCTCTCCCTTGCACAGGACGGGTCTGCACAAACCCCCCGCTCCCTGGAAGCAGGAGCCTCCCGAGAGGAGGCCGTGCGGAGAGCAGGACCCGCTGCTGCTCACGGCACGCGGAGAACAGGAAAGCCCTTGGGAACTGCGGCCGAGATTAAGTGAGGGGCACTGGCACGGCTGGAGGAGGCTGCACCGCACGATAAGGAGCTTTTTAAAGAGTTCTCATTTTAGTGAGAATTAGTTTTGGATCCTCATCAGTGTATTCAGGAGAAAAATATTACTCTACTGTCTACAGAACAGAGATAAAAAGGAGATCTACTGAAGGAGAAGTAATGAATTTACACTTTTAACACCCATTCCGAGGTGCGGGAGACACATTACTCTACATTAGGCCTATATTAGGCTTAAATAAATTTCATTATGAAAACAAGATTAGAGGAGAGCTGTGCAATTTGGAAACATGCAGTACTTGTATGACTGCCTAGGACAAAGAGCTTCCAGGAGGGTGACGGGCGGCTGTGCTTGTGTCTAGTTAAATATGACACAGATATACAAAGGATGGACAGGGAGAGAGGCGAACGCCTGGGCACAGCAGGGACGCGAGCCGCGGCCGGGCTCGGCACCGCAGAGCCGAAGGCAGCAAGTCGCGAGGTCCCAGCAGCGCCGCACAGAGCAGGGCCAAAACTAGACTTGTGCTGATCAAATGCGATAGCTTATTTCCTCAAATTTGTTTCTGGGAAATGCTGGTCAACAATTCAGCATAATTTAGCACTTTGGAGAAACAGCAACAAAATACGGGCTGAAGAAACTGCTCCTAGAAGCCGGAGTCAGCTCGGGAGCGGCCGTGCAGAGGGGCCGGGCGCGCGGGCACGCAGAGGGCTGGGTCCAGCAGAGCCGGCTGTGCGGACACGGCCCCACGGCGCAGGGCTCGGGGACTGCCCTTGGGGCAGGTCCTGCGTCGCGAGCCCCTCACTGAGGCCCTGGGGCGCTCAGAGCTAAAAATCCCCTTTTTGCCTCCTCCCCACGCCAAGGGGACGTGCCGACCTCTGGTCACACGTGCAGACCTCCCGGTAAGAGCATCCAGCTGAGCACACCCCAAGGGGATGAATGTTCTTCCCAAGTCCCCACTACGTGTGGCATGGGCAGGCCGCTTACTAGGAAAGCAAAATATATTTAACATAAGATGCAGAATGAGCTAAAAACAAAGGAAAAACAGGATGGAGATGAAATTGAGGGAAGAGAGCGAATGGGAGGATGACTTTTTAGGTAAATGAGGAAAAGGAGTTTAAGGCTAAAGAACCGTGAGATGCAGCATGGCATTGCTGCCTTCCCAAAACACCTTAACACTGTTTCCAAAACAGATAAATCAAAGATGAGAAGAAACCAGCAACTGTTTAAAAAACAGTGCTGCTGTCTTGGCTTTCTCCTCACATCCCCGGGCATTCCTGCATCCCTGCTGCCACTCCGGGCCTCCTTGCCTTGCCTTCCCAAGGAGGGGTGGAGAAAAGAGATCATTTCTATCTCTCATTGCATGAGAAATAAGAATGTCATTGATATCATGTCAGTTAAGCTTAATTACATTTTTATATTATATTTTTAATTAATTTAATTAATCTAAGTTTACATTATATTTCTAATTCCCTGAATGCCCGAAATGTATTTTCTCTCTTATTTCAACAACTCTTTAATTAAACATAGATTATGGTAATCTTTAGGCTGCACTTTCCAAGTGTTCATTTGTGCATGGGTCTGTGGGTGCAGGGACGTCAGGCGACCGAGTGGAGAGGGTGCGAGTGGGCAGGGGGCTCAGCACGAAAACTGCCTGCAGAAACCTGCCGTTTCCCAAGACCAGGGCAGGGGCTGCCGGGCACACGTGTAGCCATAGCCATGAGAGCAGCGGGGTGCTGCAGCTGGGTGCTGCTGGGTGCTGCAGCGGGGTGCTGCAGCGGGGTGTCCCCAGCACCTGCATCATGCTGCAACAGAGAAATGTCCTGGCCAAGCCGGATTAGTATTTAAGCACCTTTGGACGATGCGTTTTGCTGCACATGGCACATTTAAATCTCAAGAGGTATAGTCATGCTTTAGTATGTATGTTCTGTTCTAATTGCCATTTTCTTGTCTCATCTCCTAATTGCACATCAGTTTGTCAAATGAGGCCTTTTTCCCCCCAAAAGAGGTGATGTGGTGCACCAGGGACGCAGTGTAGCTCCATCCCTAGGGGACTGGCACTGTACGTGACACCCACGTGGCAGTGCCGCTCTCGCCAATAAACTGCATTTATTCAGACAAAAATAGGGAAATAAATGTCAGCATCCGTAAGTGGCCGTGCTGGCAGGAGGGAGAGAGACGTGTAGTGCAAGGAGCTGGGGAATGGGGCCTGAGAACCAAGCAGTGGCGCAGCAGCTTTGGTACTGCAAGAGGCCAGAGGCCTTTGGCATCCTCCGGGGTACGGGCGCCAAGGGGAGGCACCCTGGGACGGGCGAGCAAACTCGGAGGGTGAATATCTCCAGAGGGTGGGTTTCTGTTTTGTTTTGCTTTGCTTTAGCAGATTTTTCTAAAGCACGGAGGAGTTTTTGCTGATCCTCCTTTAACAGGACAAGTAAAAGTGGCAACAGACACTGCTTTTTCAGGCGGGATGCATATTCATCACTGCATTCAGTCAGTACAAAACCAGGACCCGATCGTCTGCAGCAGTCTTAGTTTCTATGACACATAAAGGATGATGGTTTTGAAAATAGGTCACCCCATAGAAAGGAAAAGAAGAAATGAGAAGCATTGCCATAAAAAGAAAAATCACACCCCCATTAATTAACAAAGAGCTGCAAGCGAATTGGTGCCCTAATGGCTGGAAGGCTGCTCGGAGGCTTTCATCAATTAGCACTGGCCCTGTCCCCTGCCAGACGTGCCGGCTTGCACAGAGCTGCACGGCGGGCACGGCTGGTGCCGGCTGCCCCGCTCCCGGAGCCAGGGCTGCCTCGCCTCCCCGCGCCACCAGCGGGAACGGGAACGGGAATGGGAATGGGAACGGGAACGGGAACGGGCCCGGCGCGTTTTGAAGGTACAGCGGGGTCTTCTGAGAGGAAAGCTGGTGAGAAGCCAGCGCGCGCGATGCTCAAGCCGCGTCTGCAGCGGCAATCGCGACGGAAGAGCCGCGTCCAGCCCGGGCAGCAGCGACGCTCCGGTCCCCACGGCCGCGTCCGGCCAGGGCCGCCGCGCCGGCCGCGCAGAGCGACAAACCGACCAGATTATTCACACCGCAGCTGCCAGATAACCACGGCACACACGACACGCGCCACGTGTAAAGCAAAAAGAGGGGAAAGTCATTGATTGTGTGATTCACTGTGAACAACAGGCACATATCCTAATGTGCTAATAAAAATAAAAATAATATAAAATAAATATAAAAATATGTAAGAATATTAAAAATAAATATAAAGCAAATAAAAATTGCTTTTTTGCAATCTTAAGACTTAAAAAGGATAACGATGGTTGCCAGCATGCTTTTAATAACTAGGCCATAAAGTTACACCTGCTGTTTTTCACTACTATTGATGAGAAAGGCCAGAGGTCATTTAAAGTTGTTTTACTGACTGATTAATCTCAGATCTCTTAAAAGAGAGAAGAAAAAAAAGACTGTTTGGTTTCCACCTGCAATTCTAGGGAGCTCACATGGAAATCATTTTGGGTAGATGTGGAGTAAAAGTGCTGCCAGAGCCTTCGGGGCGTTCTCACAGTGTGACACAGCATGGAAAATGGGTCTCAGCCACGTAGAATAGGTAATTTTGCACTTCTTCCTATGATGCTGCTCTGTGCTCCGTTTTGATGTGCACTGTTTTACATATTATCTGATGCTGAGCACTGGAGACATGGCAGAATGCTGCTTATTTCTCCCAATATTTATATATAATCAACTGCTTTTTGTTGTTGGTGGTGGCGGTTTTGTTTCTTGCTGCTGGATGCTGCTGGATTAATTTGCTGCTCCTCTGCTGATTTTTCGTCTGCATGAAGTTCTCGCACATGCTGTTGCTGAACGGGCACTGTTATTCCGAGCAGGATGTCAAACAGGGAAAGCAGGAGCACAGATCTCTGCTGGCAATTTTTCTAAGCTTTGCTTGAGACTCCCAAATATAGCAGCACGAATGTGCCGAGGTGTTCCCCTTGATAGCAAAAACTCAAGTGTGGCAATTATGACTTGGGAGATGACTTGTTTTTCTGCCTCACGTTCTTGCTGTTTCAGAAGTAGCAGCAACTGGCAGCAAATTGTGTCATTTTCGGTTCAAAAACAATTCATTTTCTTCTGTAGCATGCAAAAAATTAAATAAAAACGAGGAAAGCATTTCAGCTGCTACTACAGGATAGTTTAATATGCCCACGAAACCTTGAAACAGTCTCCAGGCCTGGGATGAATTCCCCCAAGACCATCAGTGTCAGATCCTGTGTTCCCACACGCACCTGCACACGCAGCCGAGCGCCTCGCGGCCCCGGCCCCGCAGCTCCCGTGGGACCGGGCTCACGGCCACGGCCGATCCCTTCAGTGGGACGGGCTGATTCCCACGCTCTGCACCCGTCCTGACCCCTGGGGTGAGCACCTGCAGGGGACACCCCCCAGGTGCACTGCCAAGGAGCACCATGTTCCCCCTGGTCCCTTCCACCAGTCCAGCCCACGGGCATCGCTGGGTAGGGAGCGTCCACCTGGAGCTCCTGGCACCCGTGGAAACCACTGCGGAAAAGGACAGATCCATAAGACCTTCAAAAGCTCGTTGGATACTCAGGAAACTGAAGAAAGAAGTCCTTTTGCTGAGCACTAGCCGGACCTTTCTGCTCGGCCATGCTGCTGCAGGTGCTGGTGAGGGGCACCCAAAGTGGCGCGAGCGCCTGGCCACGGCGTGCGCTCCGTGCGCTGCTCCCACGGGTGCTGCTGCTGCACGCGGGGAATCCACCCGTGACGAGGACGCTCTGCGCTGCAATCCGTCACCAAGACGAGCACGGTCACACTGGAATTCATCACTGCGATGAGCATGGTCTGGGTTACTGAGGACTAGCGCCAGACTGTGACCTTGGCTGCAAGGCACCGCTCAGAACCGCCGCGCAGAGCTGGAGGCGTGCGAGCAGCGGGGAGGTGCGAGAGCTGCAGCTGTGCTCAGGCCTCTCCAGCCTCTGCTGCGCCACGTTTAGCAGCCGCTATTCTCGTTTTTCCTATATACATTACCCCAGCAAACAAAGATTGATGATTAACCAGGACCTCACACAAATCAGAAGAGACAGTGGCCGGCCTGACAACTTGCTCATCACCATAGTTACCCGACTGAAAGCATCAGCACGTGGTCAGCAGGACCCCGCTACTGATGGGAAGGTGACAATGTATGTGAAACACCTCGCTTTTAATATGCACTTACAAAGTATTTATGCTCAAAACAAAAACATATGAAGAATGATGAAAATTAGAGTATTGAGACATGAAAGGGCTGCCTGTTAGGAGGTATTTGGCTTTTAAGAAATATGCCTGTAATTTGCTGTGCTCACGCGTTGCAGGCAGTCCGTATTTACAACAGCAAGCAGCACTGAAAAATGTCGTGGGAGAAAATGGGCCCTTTGCAGCGATTGTTTAAATGATCGGTTACTTCAGATGAGAGGTTGCTTAAAATAAACTGACAGATTGGACACACGGCTCCTGTCAGAGGTCTCGAAGACGGACGGGAAGAGGAAGCCATAGTCGAGCTGGTGCCTGTTGGGGCATCTTCATCCAGGGAAGATGGAGAAAATTAAAGTGTACATTATACAGCTTTAACTACACCACAGATAAAACATAATCTGTTTTTTAATAGCACGACAAAAGCATTCACGGCTCAACTTTAACCTTTTCCTTTGTGTCACTTAATAAACATTACGATAACAGTTGATGGTATAAATTCCCCTCACAGTGAGAGAGGAGTATGCAGATCTCCTGCTGATCAATACTTTTACTGGAATAAAGATCTTTAAAGCATACAATCAATTTAAAGAGTTAAACCCAATCTCTTTAATTTGATAAAGAGGCCTTTCCCCCTTCTTGCAGATACTTCTTGGTGTTCCAGGAAAGATTAATCAGCTTGGGTCATTCTGTGGAGGTTAATGCTTCCCATAAAAGTGCCTCCCGCAAGGGGGTGAGAGCTATTCAAAAATGCATCATCTGATGTAACCTCTCAAAGGCAAGTGCAGAGTTTTTGTGCATTTCTCCTGTTTTTGGGGACAACAGGGAGGTGTTTCCTCATGTGTTATCCAAATCCTGCCTCTGAGTGGACAAGGAGCTCTCTCCGATACATTTAAGGCAGGTGAAAAGTTCAGCGGCAAAGTAACGGGAATCTTCTGTCCATGGCTTTTTCATTATTTAAAATAAACATCCTAAGGATTGTTTGCGGCTTTCATCAATTATTTGTGCCTAATCTAGATGCAAACCATTGCACAGCGGATTCATTAAAGGAGCTAGAATGAAACGCAGAAGCACATGGAAAACTTGGTCCCAAGCTTCTCTGGCTGTAGGGTCATGGCGGGTCCCATGGTTTTCCCTAAATCTTCCTTAAACTTCCTTATATCATTATTCTTGGCAGTGCTGGGTCATCCTCAAAAGCTCCATCATCCCCCTCCATATCCTCTTCTTGCTTTGCACTCTGTATCCATGAACACAAGTTTCTGGTGAGCACCCGGAGCCTCCCTGGTGCCAGACACATCCCTACCGGTTCTTCCCGTTGGATGATGCTCCACGTGGGGCTGCCACGTTGCTCACACCCGGTGCAGTGGGGCCGTTTTTGCGGTGCGTTTTTGTTCACTGCTCTTTGCAGCGTTCCTGCTCTTTGCCCTCTGCAGGGGTTTTGGCCACTGCAGGGTGTTTCCAGAGACCAGAGCCATGTTCCTACAGCTCATGGATCTCCTGGCACCCTTCCTTGGCCACACAAGCCTCTTTTCCCAGGAAAATACCAATGGGGAACTCAGCCTCTTGAGAGGCCTTAGTGCCTTGCTCACTTACTAGCAGTCTCTTGGAATAGGAACAAAATTCCTTCAACTTCTTGGTCATTCTTGGACTCAAAATTTAATGACTTTGAATAGATTTTGAAATGAAATGTTGTATTAAGAATTAAACAAGTGAGAATTATTTACTGTGACTACGTGGGGATGCGAAGGAAGCATAAGAGCAATCCCATCCTTCAATCCGGCTTGCAAGCTGCATCCAGCACCAACGTGTGACACAGGACAGGCCGCGCGAGCAGTGCTGCTGCCATGCCAAATCACAGGGACACGCTCTGAGCAGTCTGCAAATCCCAATGTCCTGGAAAAAATGGATTTTAATGCAAATCCCTACAACTCAAGGTCAGACTCGGCGTGTTTCTCAATCCGCAGCTGGTTCTCAGGTTGCTGCTGGAGGTCACGGATGTTTTTGCGCTGCCATTGTGCCCGGCATGGTGCCACAGTTGTGGGGAGCTGCCCGGCGGGTCCAGGTTGCTCCGTGTCAGGGCACGTGGCCGCATCTAATACTCTGCAAAAGGGGATGTGGGGAGCTGAGCTCGCGCTCTGCAGCCCTTGTCCCGCACAACAGGCATCGTCTGGGCGCAGCAGCATTGTGGATGAGAGCACTACGCAGACATGTGCAAACACTCAGAAAAGCACAGCCCATGAGAAAACTCAAACCATTAATCAATTGCATAAACATTCACGTCATAAAATGCAGCGAGATGTGTACAAACTTCCTTCAAAGCAATCCAAAGTGCAGGAAAATGTGTAATAAACATCCAATCTGTTTCCAAACAATTCAGGAGAGAGTGAAACTTTAGAACACTCTCAACAGGTTTACCAAAAATGTTGCAGTGTTATGAATGTTAGAAACTATGAATGCATCAATTTGCACATATCCCATTTTTCATACATGCAATTATGTGCATTAAAACAGGCAATAAATGGACTGTGATCGTCTGTATAACAAGATCACATAAGTTACACTTGATCTTGCAGCTTCTCGTAATGTTTATTTCTGGTGCTCCTCACTTGTGCACAGAGGCAGTTTGCAGCTGCTGCCCCTGGAAAACCCGGTTAGAAACGCTGGACACGAGGCTGCCCCGGGCACACGTGTGCCTGCACCAGCACCCATGAGCAAGCAGACCCCCATGTTTACCAGGTGGTTTGCATGTGAGAAAAAAATACCATGCATGATGCATCCAGTTTTCCTGATCCGTTCTTTCCCCTTCACAATGAAGGCAGCGTGCTTAGGAGTCTCAGGGACTTACAGAGCTGGGCCTTGGTTTTCCCATGGGGTGAGCGCTCACGTCCCTTCGACTTTCTGACACATTTTACATCAAGATGTTTCTGGCGCCGGGAGTGGAAAACAGAATCTCCAGCATTTCCTCAGTGGTTCTGTGAAAACTGGGTCCCAACAAATAACTAAAAAAAGAAAGTGAGAAATCCATACTGTTCTCTAAGGAAATCTGTTTTTCTTTCTTGTGAGTTCTTTTTGTTGGTCTCCGAGATATTGTCTATATTTAATCACCTTTGTAACAGAAGGGGAACAGCAGAGAGGGGAAGACAGCGCGGAGAGCCGGCAGGGGTGGAAATGGGAAGGGAGGCGCCTAAATGCTCAGCTCATCCCGTAGAAGAGCGAGCGCGGTGACAAGCCTGGCAGCTTGTCCAGGATTGGGGGTCCAGAGACGGAGACGGCTCTAAGAGAGTCAGGATACTGAAGGCACCGGTCAGTAAAGCTAAGGATAAGGAAGATCAACTATTTCCAAGTATCTCCGTCACAATCCAGAGCCTATTTTACCTCTATGGGGACATGTCAGTTTATGCAATCACATCAACATGCCAAGACGTTAGCAGCTGAAGCACAGGGGCTTACGTTAGATTATCCTAATGGTCCCTTCTGGAAATGAATTTAATGAGAGAAGCTGTGATTTTTATTCCTTTATTAGAAATAACAAACCCATCTAATTTGATTAATTTTTTGGAGTCCCTCGCAGCCAACACGGCGCCCTCCTTGCAGGAGGAGCCATGAGCCCATCTCGGCCTCAGAAGATTCCCGAGCTCAGCTCCAGGAGGCGACCGGGCTCACCCCTGTGCCAGGAGTCACAACTATCACTGGTGTTTAGCTCAGCACGAAGAGCACACCCACAATAAGGACCCCAAATCTGTTTCCTTTTGCATTATTCCAGGATGATTTAAAAAAAAAAAAAAAAAAAAGGCTTATCTGCAAAAGTGTACCACTACTTACAAAGGCCCTCCTGTGTATCCGCAATTGCTTCCTGGTCCATCCCAAATTCTCAGCTGGAATCATGGGGAAGCTCCTCCTTGTCCATGGAAAAAGAAAGCTGTGGTGGCTGGAGAGCCAAAGAGCAAATTTTCCACCTAGGACAGGCTTCTGTTGCTAAAACAAAATAAAATAAACAATCAGAGCCTACACACTGGTGAATGCTCTGCAAACAGTGGTTTGTGGTGGCCATCTGCTCCGGCTGCTCCTTCCCCAAACCCCGGGGGAACAGGTGTCTGGGAGGTGCCTCTTTGGACCAGGTTTTCTCCATTTGCTCTTTAGCCCGGGGGTGTCACCCATGTTCATTTCCAGGGTATTTGTAGTACATGGGAGTACGAGGCATCCCTGTGCAAGTGGGGATGAACCCTGCTAAACATCAGGCCCCCTGTGCCACCCCTGGCACTCAGCACTGCAACTTGGTGCTTTCTGTACCCCTAATCAAACTTCACTGCTGTGTGCTGTATTTCCAGCAAAGCCCGATATTAGCACATAACAATAACCATAAAGCCAAGCAGGGACCACTTCACCAGCCGTGACCCGCGGCCAGCGCTTCCACGGGAGCGCAGGCGAAGGATGTCGGAGCGCAGGGAGCTGGGTGGGAGAGCAGCACCAAGGAGGAGGAAGAGGAGAGGGCGGAAGGCAAAGGAATGAGCTGCATGGTGGGAGCCTGTCTGGCCTAGCAGCCGAAACCTGCTCCCCTTTCCTGCCTTGCACCATGACAAGGAGCAGGCACCACCCCGTCCTGCTCACAGAAACAAAAGCACGGAAAGATGAAGAGCGCTGTCACTAATCAGTGTGAAACTGTTAGGTTTAATTGAATTGCAGCAAACTCCAAGTCAAATCGATAAGCCCTAATCCTGTAATGCCTTCATTTTCCTTCTAATATTTCTCTAATATCCTAAAACGCCCTATCTTTCCATCACTGAATCACTGGCAGCAAAGCTGCGCCCAGGTGACTTGCCCACCTCCTACAGCTTTGCCATTCGGACCTCAGATGAGCAGCACAGGAACATAACTGCAGTGCTAGGGGCTCACCCTCTGAGCTGGCTTTAGCAGTAACCACTCCAGGAGTACCAATTCCAAGGAAAATTATGCCAAACTCTTCAGCAAACTAGCAAAAGAGAAATGGGCTGTGGGCTCTCGCCAACAGGAACATCCCCAGCCACCCATGGGCTTCAGTGCCAGGAGGCAGAGAATTGTAGAATTACAGAAATACCCTCAGTATTCAGGGCTGTTGAATGAAATAAACTGGAAGGAATAAAAGTGTAGCCATAAATTCTGTGGCTCTAGTGAAAGTCTCCCCAGGTAAATGTGCTTGGCTGAGAAGACAGAAAGCTTCAAGGACAAGTTTGGGCTGAGTTTTTGGAGGCTTTGTTTAGAACTTAATCTCACTCATTATTTTAATAATTAAAAACGTTCTGCTAAAGCAGGTTGTAATTAGCTAATTATTTGCTGTGCTTATGATTGCAGCTTAGCTCTCTATCTTTACTGTTCTGCTAACTTTGAAGTCAAACTCTCCCCAAGTTCTGCTGCTTCCATTTCGCAGTGCTAACCTGGAGGTTTGGGCACTGCTGCTCCTTCTTTTGGGGCAATTTAGGACAGATTCAGAGGGCCGGAGTTAGGGACTCAGGGTCTTTCCTTAGCTATAAGAAAGGGAGAGGCCCGCGGGCAGGGGCAGTGACTTCTGCACAGGGATTGCGCTGCTCCTCCTCTGCCTGTGCTAAAACCAAATGCCATTGTTTTAATTAATGTGTAAATAGAACAAATGGATACAATTGCAATTAAGGAAGGGAAAGTGGTGAGGGTCTGGGCAATGGGAACTTAATGAAAGGCCTCTGTGAGAGGTGACAGAGCTGCCCCTTTGCCCCCAGCCGGCCCTGCTGCTGGGATTTTCTGTTCCAAACACCTTGGGATGACGCCGTTTTCCTGCCTTTCTACCAGGAAGCTGGGAGTCGCCTCAGCAAGGGAGCTAGGTGAGAGATGCTGGGTGCAGAGCTGCTCTTCTTAGCTGCCCCTCGAGGGCTGCTCCTGCGCTCCCGTCGCACCGGACACGCTCTGCGGATGTGACTCTGGGAGCTGCTCAGGGCTTCGCTCTCCTTCTTCCACTCTGCTAAGGCTCCCACAGAGCCTGGAGCCCGGCAGCTGTGCCTTCTTTTCCATGATAAATTCCCGAGAAATCCTTAGATAAATCTGTGCATTCGTCTTGTGATGGTTACAGAGCTGCCGCACAGCTCAAAAGTAAGTGCTGTTAGTCAAGGAGCAAAGAAAGATGTGTAAAGAGTCTGTGAAGGGATTTCAAGGGGAAGCAATGTGAAATAATGAGGAGGAATGTACCCATACACAGAGTGGTGTGGGGCATTTACTGCTAATACACAGAGCAGACAGCTCAGCGCCGATAAATGGTGACTTTGATGAGCCTTTACTGCACAGCTCTTTGCGCCTCATTAAATATGAAGAATAAAAGAGGAGCAGAGGACTCAAAAGACAAATGTGCACGTGTGCCGGTGAGTGATGGAGGCTCAAAGGCAAAGGCCACGTTTTGGCACCTCTGAGCTGCTGCAATAGAGCAACTTTGTGCTTCGTCCGGAGCTCACGGGGGCAGGAAGGACCTGGGGCTGCTGCTCAGGGAAGGGATCCAGGTTGGGTACCGCAGTCCATCACCAGCAAAGGAAGATGTAACATGCCTTCCAGCATCCGAAGGAAAAAAAGCCTTAGTAGTTGTAACAAGTCTTCTAAGCCATAAAATTGATACAGATTTGTCAGAATCACAGAATATTCAAGGTTGGAAGTGACCTCTAGAGATCATCTAGTCCAACCTTCCCGCTCAAGCAGGCACACCCAGAGCATGTCAGGGTTCAAGCTGATGTTCTGCATCCCTTCTGTGCTTCAGTGGGAGACTGTGAAGAGGAAAGGTGCCAGGAGAAGGGTCAGTGGGGACACATGCTCTGCCCAGCCTCCCGACAGTCCCTCCATTTCCCCTCCTTGACCTCCAGGCCTTTACTTAGGTAGGATTCCTTTTATCTTGTGTGCTCACGTGTTTGCTTGCCTGAGAGTGCTTCAAACCAAGCCACAACATGAATATTGATGCGAGAGCCGCCAGAACGGAGTCCTTGGAAGGAGCCTGTGCTGTGACACACTGTTTTCCAGATGGGCCTCGCTCCATGTAGGGCTGCAGCCGTCCCTAAGAGGCTCACATTGAGCTTCCATTTCCAGAGGACAAAAGCGGGATGGGGAAGAATGAAACTGCAGGTTCCTCATATCCATTGGTAGGCACTTTGTCTCTTTGAAGCTTTCTCATGCTCCGGTGATGTTCTTTGGAAAACTTCCGAAAATAAGGAGAAAATGAAAAAGCAGTTACCTGCCTAAAGAAGCAGGGAGATACCACGACATATCCACCTCCTCGCCAGCCAGTTCCTTGGCAGAAATAAGGTGACTCTTGCTGAAAGGGTGGTCAGGTACCTATCCTGGGGCGTGCAAAGAAGCCAGGATTTTCTGGGTGCTCATATTTGGGGAATATAGAGAGGGGCGAGCAAAAACTTGACTGCCCTGCATGTGCGTTCTGCCAGAGTTTGGTGGGGGATCAGACTGCTAAGAATGACTCCTGAAAATAGGAGTTTGGTTCCTCGGGCACTTGACCTCCCTCCAAACGTCACCCCCACTTGGTCCCTACGATGCTCCTAACATCACACGTCACTCAGGAGGTTAAGGGCAAGCAAGCAAAGGGCGCCCAGCGCCCATCGCGACAGCTCGTGCTCCCTGTGAACGACGTTTTGAGCACCCGGTTAGGCAGCGGGGACGCGGCCTCGCCAGGCCGAGCAGGCGGCGGCAGCGCCTGCCTGCGCCGGCTGCAGCAATGCTCCTCCTGGCGCAGGCAGCAGGGCACTGCTCCTCGTGCAGCAGCGCGGGGCGGCTCGGGGCCACCCTGCTGCCCGTCGACACACCCAGCTCCTTCTCCGCCTCTCCCTCCTCTCCGGGCACGCGAGGACACGCGCTGGCACATGGACCTGGCCCTGCTCCGGGGAATGCTGAAACCTTGCACACAACTTGCGCCGGTGCCCCTGCCTCCCCTGCCGCAGGAGCCGCGGTGCACGGCCCCGTCCCCGTGCTGGCGCCCCGAGCACCTTCCCTCCAGCCAGGAATCATCTCCTCCAACGCTCCCTCTCTCACAGGGAGAGCGGCAATAACAATGTTCCACTGAATTGCTTTTGCAAACAAATAGACCAGGGCTGCTCTTGAGTCAGGGAAATAATTGTGCGTGCCTAAATGGGCCCTTTCCTCTTTATCTTCAGCACTGGTTTTCTTCCACCTGCTCCCTGATGTGTTCCCACTGCTCATTTCATCCTGCTCTGCCTCGTTCTGCAGTCCCGGCTATTTTACCCCCATTGCTGGTAATCCAGCAAAGTCCTTTCTGCGAGGGAGAAAAGAAAGCAACTCCTGATTTTCCATAAGCTACTCGTGGACTCAAAACCCATTAAGACAATTCTGCTCCTGGGGGCTGTGCTGTTCTCCTCGGAGCAGCGGGGAGGGATGGAGCCCCGGACAGAGCCCCGGGGGGCCGGGCCGTGCGGAGCGCGCGGCTGCAGTGTGCGGTGTGCGGGCTGGGACACGGGAGCGTGCACGGACACAGGTCAGTGCAGGACAGCCCGGATAAATGGGGCTCAGCACGTGCCCTCGAGAAGACACCTCAGAGCTTGTCGTAGGCGAATGCGTTTACCAAACCTGCGTGTCTAAGCGAGGGTTAACACTTTTTGCTGCAAGCTGCAGGACTCATCATTGCATTTACTTTTTACTTTTACTTTGGCCAAGTTTTCAGCAAAGTGAATTGGAGAATTAGAGAGAATCATACGATAGAGCAGAACGGTCCCATTTGATTTGCCCTGTGTGTGCTCTGGGGAGAGGCTAAGGGGGAGCAGCAACACGGGCAGAAATCTCTGCAGAGTTTATAAGAAAAAGGAGATGCCCGTGCAGAGCCGCGAGCCCTGCCGGCGAGGCAGGGATCCACCCTGCGTGTCAGTGTTCCCAGCATGAGGCTGTGCGCCATGGTTTCCATTCCGCGTTCTGTCAGTCACTAACACATGCTGAATTGTCTCCTTCCTTAGACATACACCATGGGAACTCAAGTGCTTAATGATGTATTAATAAAGCCTGATTTTCCAGCAGAGTTTCAGAGGTGCAGCCTGCAGCGCCACACCGGTGTTGCCAGGCACAGAGCCTCACTGGTGCCCAGCAAACGCAGGCCAATGGGAGGTGCGTGCGGAGGGAGCAGGGGCACAGGCAGCTCCACGCTGCCCTGCCGTGCTGCAAGGTGGACCATGCTGAGGATGCTGCATCCAGCCCTCCTAGTGCTGCTGCTGCTCCCGCACCGCTGCTTGCAGGGGCACTGGAGGAATGTGCTCCCCAGGTACACCTGGAGTCCTTGGACACTCTGACGTACAAAGTATTTATTGGTTTGGTCCCTTCTGTGGGCGATTCACACAAGGATTCATCTTCACTCCTGCTCCAAAGCCCTCTGCAAGAGCCCAGCAGGACCTGGTCCCTGCGAGCGCCCACGCAGCCCCAGGCATACTGGATCTCTGCATGCTTCAGGATCCTCTTGCATCCTTTTACATCTTCCAGCATCCTTCTGCATCCTCCCTCATCCTTCTGCATCCCTTTGCATCTTCCCTCATCCTCTGAATCCTCCAGTATCTTCCAGAATTCTCTGCCATCCTCCTGCATCCACCCACATCCTCCCAGGATGAGCTACTGTAGCACTCGCAGCAGAGAGGAACTCAGTAAGCAGGTTGGTGAACCCTCTCCCAATTGCATATTGATATATACATTGATGTATATATCGAATATATATGCAATATATGCATGCAGTCAAGCCAGGGCTGGAACTACCCCTTGGCACAGCAGGGTTTTTACTAGGATAAAGCCCATCCCGTTTACCAAAATCCATTTATGCACCTGATGTCCTTCTCCTTCAACATCCCTCCTGCAGCTTCCAAGCATCGTTTGCTCCATCCAGGTTAAGGAGCCCTGTGGAGCTGTTGGCTCCTCTCTGCTTGGGAGGCCTCCCCCTCCATCCAAGACAACTGGCATTTAGAAGCCTGATTAAAACAGTGTTGTTAAGTGCATTTTCAATGAACAATTGACTTTAGATGTGAACAAAAATGTATTATTGGAAATATTCAGCATTGCTGAGCTAAAATGTATCAATTCTCCACAAAAAATTATTGTTGTGACAAGCAAAAGAAATGTCTTCCAGTAAAAAAAGAGTTGCTCTCAAGTGTTTCATGGTTTTGCTTCTCCTTCATAATATTCATCAGCAAGGTAGCAAAAATAATGGAGATTTACAAAATGTAGCTGAATTACAGCTGAACCAGAACACTGGCTTTGGTGCAGAGCTGCCAGCCAGGGGCTCGACCACCTCCCTGTCACCCTCGCTGGCTCCTGGCACCCTTCTTAAGGGCATATCAGCATGGACTCATTAACCCATGTAGGGTTCCTGTCTTCCCATCCTTTTTTATTTATTTATTTATTATAATTTATTTTTATTTATTTTAGTATTTTTAAATTTATTATTCATTTATTTATCTTGCATAACCCAATAAATGGAATTTGCCTTGCATATTTAAGAACTATATTTTCATCTGAGAAACATAACTGTTATACTCTTCTTACGTATCTATATATAGCATCACAGTGCAAAAGACACAAGTAGGTAAAATTCTCTGTATAAAATTCTCTTTCTTCATACTATTAAAGTTGTACCATTCTGGGGTAAATAAAGCCTGGTCAAAAAAATGCCACCTGCTCTTTAATTATCAGTTCCTGGTGGTGATGCCACCATTAGGAAACTGTTCCAAGTGTCTGCACAGGAACCGCCACCCACAACGCCTTCGTACAGGGACATGTGTATGTATAGCAGCCTGCCTCCTAGAGCATATTAGATGGGTGAATATAGATCAGTGGGAACGCGCTGCTCTCCGGAATGAGTTTGTATAAGGACGGATTAGCCTTGTGGAACGTAATGTTGCTTTCTGTTGTTCTAGGCTTCACTAAATGTAAATCATGTCTCACATACAGTAATAATTCAAACAGAAAATGCAAAGGAAAAGCATAAATGTGAAGGAGAAAGATAGAGTGTGTAGCAATATAGTGTATTTGAAACTTGGTTTGAAAGTCAAATACATACCTTTATTTACAATGCTCCAGTACTATTCAGTTACCCAATGAATTTCACTGAAATAATATCATCTTTGCACCTTTCTGAACAGCCCAGCTGGAGGGAATGGGAATACGACAGCAATAACTGCGAGTTTTTGCCAGCAGAGCCCCCCTCCAAAGAGGTGCCATCGCGGCGGCGCTCACTAGCACGGCAATAAAGAAGTCCAGACTTTTAGATGAATTTCCCTAGCAAGGCGAGCTGAGGAAAGTGCTACTAAAATGTGACCCCTTACCATCTCAAACTAATAACAAAAGCAACTCCATGTTTAAACTGTGCTCTGTGATGTTAACTGAATTAAAACCCACAGACCAAACATTCTTCTGCAGGCTTCCTGCTTGGAGCACAAGTCCACCCTGGCAGGCGAAGGAAAGTTTCTCCAAAGAAGAAATATAGCCACAGCTACCAAAACAGAGACACTGCCCTTTCCTGTGCACTCGGAAGGGACATGCTTGGAGAGTGCATGTGATGCACGGGTGTGCAGGTTTGGTTTAAGCTCAGCTTAAAGCCTTCCAAGGTGTGTTTATCCCTTAAGACGTGTCAAGATGCCGTGCAGATGTGTCCGACCCACCAAGAAGGGTCTGTGCTGTGTTCCTGCTTGCACACTGCTGCCCCTGTAGATCTTCTGCGTGGTGCCCAGGACCATGCCTTGCGTGGCCCTGGGGCAAACCATTCTTCAGCTGCATCCTTGCTGCCCAAACGGTACCTGCTGCATGGGGAGGGCAAGAGCAGGGCCCTGCAGCAGCACTGCACCGCCATGAGCTGCACAATACTGGTCCTTGACTCTGTGCAGAGGCTCAAGGGGGTTTTCACCAGGGCTGACCGCCCCCAAGGCCGTGGGAACCACCTCCAGTCTCCTAACGGTGCCACGCTTGCCTTCACGCAGCCTCCTCCCTGCCTCCTCCGCAGCTCTGCTCGGGTTTGCAGGCTTCGCTTTATGAAACCTAAAGTTTCAGTTTTCACAAGAAACTTTCAGTATTCAACAAGAGCGCAGAGGTCTGGGTGGGGTCAATGGGACTGCCTACAGAGTCCTAAATGGAGGATAAAGACAGCTCTGCCGTTTATTCTGATGAAGGGCCAAATCTTGATTTTCTTATAACACAAATTAATCCCTGATGATGTGCAATTTGGGTTAGTGAGAACACTAAACAATTCTCCTGTGTATCAAGCAAATCAGCCTTTCCTTCTCCAAGCAGCAGTTTGTACAGATGTGTAAATAGAAAATGTTCTCTTGCTTCTCGAGGGATCTATTGTTTGGTGGAACAATAATAATAGTTTCCAAATGTATTTCAGCATTAGAGCATGTGTATTTCTGTGCAGATCGGCATGTCTTACAGGAACACAAGCCCTTGCAGTAATTGCCAGGAAGGGCTGACTCACAGCCTCGGACCACTCAGTGGGAACAGAGATGAGATGCTGCGAGCCTCACTCCAAGCAACAGCTCTGATGCTGCAACTTCATGACATATGAGACCTTCTAGACTTCTAAAATTGCCTTAATATTTTTCATTTAATATTTCATGGCATACACTGTGTGTTCACATCTTAACACTGAAGAGTATACTTTGGACCCAGGGTTACAGAAATAATAGCGTAGGCCAGCAAAATGGGATGAAAAACAGATGTCTCCAGGCATCTAAAGGAATCTAAGAGATACAGAACTGATTTATGAGAAGAGCGTGACACTGAAAGAATTGGATGCTTCTTAGGTTATTAAATCCAAGGTTGCCTAGACTTGAGAAGCTCGGGTTCTGCAGCACGCAGGACATGTGTGAAACGGCCCATAGCTTTATGTCTTGTGCTAGTGGCATTTGGGGCTTCCAGGGTTGCGGCCAGGTGGCTTTGGCTGAACAGTCAAGTTGGAATTGGCAAGTTCACCTCAAACTGGCATTCATATCGGGCTGGGTTAGCCTTCCCTGGACGGGCACCCTCACGCACGAATGCGTGTGAGCGAGGAAATGCCCTGCGCTTCCCAGGATGCCCCGTCGCACTCTTGTCCCCGGGGCTGGGAGAGGGTCTCCCACCGTCCCCACTGGTGGCGGCCAGGGAAAGCTGGAGGGACTACCCCACTGCTGTAGTGGGGTTGGTAGCCTCAGCCTGCCTCCAGAAGAGTTTGATCTTGAAGGACGACTTGGGAGCAGAGGCACGCAGGGCGCTCCAGAAGAACCAAATGCTCCCCTGGGACTTCAAGCAAACGTGGGGACAGGGGCTGCCCACCTGTGCCAGGAAATGCCCACTGGGCAGGCGGCAGCGCTGGGAGCAGCTTTGGCAGCAGCAGGTGATGAGCAGAAGGTGGGTGTCCGAAGCGCAGAGCCGGTGCCGGACACTGGGGCGATGGTAAATGAGAGGAGCTGGAGCCCAGCCACGAATGAGAATTTAATTACACACTTCCCGAGGCTTCTGTGGCGGTGGCTCATGCCAGCCAGGGGCCCTTCCGCAAAGGCAGGGAAGGCTGCAGGCTGGTAGCAGTGTGCACAGGATGAGTCCGGCGGCGGGCACTGCTCTGCTAGCAGAGACCCCAGCTGCACCCCGAAGCCTGGACACCTCGGGTATTCGCTCTCCCGTAATTTGCCTCACAAGGAGCACAGCACAGACATGCGTGGCCAGGCTGTGACCGCAGCCTCCTCCTGCTCATCAGCACAAGATGAGAGCGGCAGGGGGTGATGGACAGTGCAGGTATGGGAGGTATCAGCTCTGCGCGCCTGGACGCCGCGCACAAGGAGCACCAAATGACCATGTGCTGCAGGACACCCGGGTGAAGCCCAAGCCAAGGTCCCTGCGGAGCACAGGAGATCTGCAGGCTTCGGGCTGCTTTGGAAGCCTCCTGTGTGTCACATGTATCTGCATGTTCTCAGCCGGCGGGAAGTCAGGAAGCAGAAGGAATCTGAAAGAGGACTGATGGAAATAGCCTGTCCCCACAAAGCACTTGGGACCTCACAAAACCTGTATCGGAAGGCAGACCAAAGGTACATACAACATTGCATTTTCCTTCTGGTTAGCTCATAGCACACTTAAGGAAAAGACAGCATTCCAACATTACTTTTTTACAATTTCTGTCATACAAAAACTTAATTGGCATCATTTTCAACAAATTGGCAAGATATTTAAGACTATTTCTTTAAAATAAACTAGAGTTTAAAGATAAAGCAAGTCCAAACTCCTGATCAGGATGCACAGAAGTTTCAGGGTACTGGAAAGGAGATATGTGTAAGAATTTTTATAATGCCTGAGATAAAAATATTCATATAAAAATGAAATGAATAAATTCAAATTTGAATCCAGGGTTGTATTTTTTTACTTTAACTTTTGAAGGTGTTCCAAGTATACTCTAGGAAGAGATAATACTTCTCTATCTCTGCAGCGTCTACCCATGCTTGGCTAATGCAAAAAGCAAGGCAGTGACAGGCACCAAGCACCAGCTGTTGTCAAGGAAAACAGACGTGCACAGTTCTGGGCTGCTAACGCAAGGCACAAAGGAAACGGGTTGCAAGTGGTGCTTTTGTAGCAGTGGGCATGAGAAACTCTGCCTGATCTTCTGTGGACCTGAGGACAGAGAAAGACGACTCCTGTGCCCGGGGGGACCGACGGCAAGAGGATGTGAACATCAACTGCGATGAAAGGGCAGGTCACGCGAGGGCCTCCGTGTCCTCCTGGCCTGGCAGAACTTGCCCCTTCTGGGCTGAAACTCCCTGCGCTGGATCTGCCTGCGGGCAACTGTCTGGTTTTTGTTTGCTTCTGTTTACTGCAAAGCTTCAATAATTACGTCTTCTGAGACTGAGGGGAAAAACACTTTTATCGCTAACAGCAAACAGCACAACTCTTCTATCAAAGAAAAGGGCAAAGAAGAGGGATGGTAACTGAAGCTACCCATAAAGCTGATGTTCCATGAAAATAGTTGCCCATCCTCAGGGAGGAGGGAACGACCCTTAAGAAAAAGCAGTGAGGCCTTCCTGGGTCGGGCTGTCCATTTTGAGGAGCACGTGGTTCCCGGCAGAGCGGGGTGCCTGGCTGCTCCCCGTGCTGGTGTCTCCTGCGTGTGCCCTGGGGACGTTGGGACAGTGGGTGCAGCGGTTGTCCCCAGGGAGGTGCTGCCGGCAGCCGGCTCTGTGTTCGCATAACGCCCTGTAACCAGACAGAGGTTCCACTTGCCTCTCCCTGCCCACCCGGTGGTATCCTGTCCAGGATATTCCAAATTTGCACCCTGCTAATATTCCATATACTCCCTCGAGAGCGCTGAGATGTGCTAAGGGGGTCTCCTCGCTAAGCAGAGCACTAAGGCCTTGGAGCTGTAGCTGAATCGGGCGCTCTCCAGCTCAGGCATGCTCCCCTCCTTGGCACACGCCGCAGGCCAAGGCTCGTGGTCCTTCCCGGCCCTGCCTGAGCCCGGGCTGGGACACGACGTGGACATCTCTGCTCTGTACTTGGCCAGCTGCCGCCCAGCGGGTCACCCGGGCCGTGCCGCCCGCTCCCATAGCCCGCACCACGCTCCTTCCAGCGCCCATTCCCATTCCCGAGCTGCTAATGAAAGCTTTGAATAATAGCCAGCCTCGGACAGGTCACCAGGGAACCCTGGTAATAACCTTGCCCTCGCTCAGTAAGATTCACTGCTGAAAATGATTTTTGCAGATCTCATTTATAAAGTTCCTCATCCAAAGCAATTTCATAATAAAATGAAGCAGGCTCCAGTTCTGCAGCTTCTTTTCTCAGCCAGACGCAGAATATCAAATAACGTAATCAGGGCTGTCTAACCTGTAAAGTAGTGCTGATCAGCATCAAATACATTTTTATATTTTTTATCTCTTTGTGAATTTAATTGCGCAGCAGTATTGCACATACTGCCCAAATTTGATGCCAAGTTCTCAGAGTCCTCCAGCTCAGGCACTTGAAATGCTGGTGCAATGGGGGCGATCTGGCCCTGTTGAGAGCCTGGCGTTGCAGAGCACGGGAAAGAAAGGCCTGGTTCAGCAGCGGTGGGAAGGGCCGAGGTTCACTGCAAAATCTGCACCTGACCTTTTTATAAGTTTGCTGCACACAGAAGAATAAGATGTTTTCTAATATCACTTAAAGGAAAGAGCTTACTCCCACAAAAAATTGGAAACAAAAAGTCGTTAATTGCCTAGATCACCTGATTTGGCTTGGTATTTGGCTTAGATAATGCTGCAGGGGGGAACTAGAGTCTAAGCTTAACGTGGCCCACCAAGAGGACGGAAATTTATGCAAATTCCACAGCACAGTTCATAAAACTGAGATGGACATGTGGGATGTACAAGGTTGTATCATTCTTTTAGGTGCAGATGAGCTGGACTTTCCCATTGGGCAGACATTTTCCTTCACAGGGATAGGACAAGAGATGTCCCCCAACGTGGGATTTAGCTTGGGGAGGGCAAGAGAGTTGACTTAGGGACCCAAAGGCACCAGCAATGGGACTTCTTCAGCTACCTCCCTATCCAACATAACAAGTTTTATTCCCTGTTATCATTTTTTCTCAAATAGAACAGGGAAAAGCTTTGAAAATAAGGTGAAAGCCAATGAGTGTCCCTTGTAGCATTATCTGTTCCTGCGCGCCTTAAGCCGCTCCTACCACCAGTGGCGAGGCCAGGGACACAGAAATGTCCCATGAGCTGGACCTGTGCACAGTGGAGGGGCAGCTCCCAGCCCTTTTGCACTGCTGCTTTGAACCCCCACCACCGACAGAGCTGGTGATTAGCAGAAGTATTTGCAGACCGCCTTTGAGATGTGAGGTGCTTGAGACCATCAGGAACCTTGTGCATTTTGTACCTATGCCTAGCATCAATTTTAGACTATAACTCCTCTCAGCCATATCCTGGCCCACAACAGTGTTCTGGTCAAAGAGCAAGACTTTGGCCCTTTAAGAGCTGAGAGGAAAAAGAACTTCAGGTATTTTTTAAATAACTTTGTATGACTCGCTCTTTAATCTGCCAATTTACATTTTCATAAAAGTCTTTTCTCCACAGTTATTAAACGTCTTTAAAATATAATTTAAAAAATGTAATAACCTTTGTCATCGGTTCTACGGCTTGCCTTCAGCCGGCACGCTCCTCGTGAATACCAAATTTCAAATTAAATTTACTAATCTCATGAAAAAAGGACTCTTTAGAAAACACTGCACACAAAACACAGTTCATACTGTGGCAGTAAGCGAGGAACAACTAATTCTATCAAGTAACAAAATAAAATGTACGTATATCCTTTCTCCTGGCTGAGCCACGATCCTTCACCTGCTGGAGAAGCTCCTCCTGGCCAGGTCGAGGAAAGTGCTGGCTGCCCAGGGTCTCTGCTGCAGGGAGTGGGGCTGCACAAAAAGCAAAAAAAAAAATAAATATTTAAATAAAGAAGAAGAAAACAGTAAGTGTCAGAGTGTCATATGTATAGGAAGGAGGCCAGAAAGCCTAACTGTGATGAACGTAACACCCAGCAAGCTGAGCGGCGCTGCCGGGATGGGGTCGGAGACCGCAGGGCTCCGTGCTGAGGTTCAGGGGTTTTATCCCATGCTCACATCCCTCTCCTGCGAGCCGTGGCTGTGCTGTGGGCAGGCCGAGGGCGCAGAGGCGGCGCAGCACGCGGTGCGAGCGGCAGCGCGTCGCTCTCCCAGCAGATATGCTGCTGGCTGGAGCGCAGCACCATCCTGGCAGCTCCCTGGAAAGCTGCTCCTTAACAGTGCGTTTGGTTCCACAGTCAGATTTTTTTTAACAATTCATATCGGAGGTGCAAAGAATTTTGGTTTGACAGGTAAGGGTTTTCCTTTAATCATCAGCATGCTCGTCCTACTCCATGCCAAGACATGGACAACCGCAGCTCCTTGCTGAGGAGCAGCCACATTCGTCGGGTCTCGCTTGCTTCTCGTGCACTGAGCGCTGTTGCCAGGGACTGCCAGATTTGGGTGATTCTCTCCATAAGTCTCCCTTTTACTCGCAGAAAGGAATCTTTGTTCCCAGCACTGCATGACGCTTTTGTTCACGTGTGCAGTGTAGCAAATGTAAGGTGGACCAGCAGCAGGACATGCAGCATGGATGTGCAGCAAGGATATGCAATGAGGACGTGCATGAGAACATGCAGCATGGATGTGCGGCGAGGACGTGCACCTCAGATACGCAGTGAGGACGTGCAGCCTCGTCCTGTGGCTGAGAACGAATAACTTACTTGAGCTGCTGGTTACCTGGGAATGCTCTTCTAAAAATGCTGAGCATCCTCTGCCCTCCCCTAGCAGCCACAGGGCAGACCGGGGATGTGATTTTTGACACGTGCAGGGCTAGGAGAGCACTCCTAGCGTGCTTATCCAACGCCAGCACAGCTCCATTTGTCTATTGCCTGGAAAGGTGGCACTGTGTCCAACCAAAAACGTGTTTCTGTGCCAGAAACACCAAGAGCTGGGGAAAGATGCACGTCGAAGTCCCTTCCCACTAGCTGGGAGAAAGAGGAGGGTGGGGAGACCACCAGCTCTGTGCTTACCAGCAGTGCACTTTAAGTGTAGTCTTGGATTAATAGAAAGAGAAAGAGGTTGTGACCATAATTTGCGTTTGGCATTAGAGAACTTGCAGCTTGTCAATAGCATTTTAAAATTTTATTTCCAACTTATTGTTGTGTTTAATTTAATTTTAACCTTAAACAGCAGCTCTAAATTAATATTGTTGTTTTGCAAGTGTTTAATTGCTACAGCTGAATTGCAATGGTAGCTGGGTTTTTTTCATTTTTCTGCCTGATCATTCTCAGCTGAGCATGGAAAAAATAAAGCGGGCAGTGAGGAGCCCAGGGAGCTGTTCCAGGAGGATCCCCTGGACACTTCCATGTGCCCCGAGCAGGATGGAGCAGCGCGCGGGCAAGGGGTGGATGCGGCTGGAGGCCTCTCACCCCGTTGGGAGGTAGATTTATCTTTGTGGGGCAAACTGCTCCCTCACTTCTAAGGGGTAACCTTCACAGGAAGATACGTATGTTACTATACCCAAAGAAACTCATATCCGAGAATAATTTTTTTCCTCTTCCTTCAAAGAAGGAGTCCAAAAGGACTCTGGCTGTTATTCCTTTTTAGGAGACTGAAAAAAATGATGTCATTAAATCAATTTTAGCTTTCGTGCCTAATCTCCAAAGGCCAAGGAAAGGCACTGTGGTTCTGTGAAGACAAAAAAAGAATTAAAGTGGAAGCCAACCTGGCAGGTAATACTGCTGATAAACTGGAAAAAAAAATAGGTGAAAATAGTATTTATTCATTGTGTTTTGATTTCCAGCCATCTATTACTCCAGAGCTTCAACCTTGACTTGTCTTGGCCTGGAATCACTCTTAGAGGACACAGTAAAGAGCCAGTTATTAGCATCTTAAGTGGTCCCTTAGAAAAGTAAAAGACATAGCCAGTTCTACTGGTGTTTTTCAAACAGATCTGGGGAAAATAATGCGATATATTCTAGTTAATAGAAGTCCTTAATGATTTAGAAGTAAATTACAAGTCAAAAGCTAACGGCAAGTACCCTGGCACATATTCCAATGCATGATCTGTTGCTGCAGTGAGTTTCGTGTATTAATGGCAATAGTGCTGGGACACCAGGCAATAATGGAAAATGCAAAGCAGGCAAAACTGAAAACAGAGGATAAGACAAGTGTTTGCTCAGAGGGAAAAAGAGTTACATACGATTTCCAAATTTCCTGGCACATCGGCCAGGCTGAATATACTAAACTGGGCTTAAACCCGCTGTTTATGCAGGGACGAAGAAGGTGCCCATCAACAGTGCAACGTCGCTGCAGACGCCTCATTGAAAAGGCTTCTGAAGTTGCTGAAGAAGCAGAAAAATGCATGTCTCTTATTTGAATGAGTTTTACCTTTTTATCCAGAGACAGAGAATAGCTGAGGAGACTCAGAAATGCCACAAGTCTGAGCAGCACCATAAATAGATCCCTGAATCAGATGTAAATTAGGCTTTCTGCTACATTTCTATAATAATCCATCCAAAGAGGAGTAAAAGTTAAAAACCATAATAACAATGGGATAAATTATACAGCCCCGCATTTTTCCCAGCGCCGCTGTTAGCATAATACTAGATTGATGTTGTACCTATTTTTATTTTTGCTGCTGGAACAGTCTTTGTCATGGGAAGGAGATGCATGAATCTCAATATCTAATAAATTCTGGGCAATACATGCAGGGCTGCACTAATCTGACCTTTTCGGATGTTTCATTTCAATGGGCCGCTCACCCCAGTCCTCCGCATCGGGTTAGATTCCGCTTTTAATGGGAAGAGGAGGAGAGCAATGGTCAACCATTCAAAATACTGAATATTAAAAAGGTCAGTGGAGGATGGCACGGCAATGGGAAAATGAGACAACACAACCCCCGATCGCTCATTTCGGTGACAAAAATTGTAGCAAGAAGAGGAAATGTCAGAGCATGAATCCATTTCCAGGCAGGGGCTGGGGTCTGCGGCAGGACGAGGCTGTCCCCGCTGCAGAGTGCAGCTGCACAGCACATTGACCAGAACGCAGTGTTTGCTTATTCAAGACATTTCTCCGTGATCAACTAATATTTGTGCAAGTTGTGCTCATAAAAACATGTGGCATATTTAGGTTTTGCGTGACATGGTCTCTTCTTTTCTCTGTGTGCAGCGGTGCCCTAAGAAGGGACACGTTGGCCTCTGAAGACAGAGCAGAGGGGTTTGGAGCAGCTCTGGCTCCTGCGTGCAGCGGCCAAAGGGATCAAGGGAACAGCATTTCTGCAGCTCGTGGTTTCATGGGAAGCAGCAGTCAGAAGAAATCTCCTGACACTGGATAATGTACCGTGAGTTGCAAAGAGTGGATAAATATTGTAACTAAAACCACTGAGGGGAATAAAATGGCAGTATTTCTCACCTCACTGCTTGCCAGAGAGATATTTCAGGTTCCACAGTACGTCGATTTCCAGAGCAGGCAAAAGGACACACCTGGAAGTTCGTAAAAATGGATTTAAAAATCGTGACTCCAAACGAAAGGTGAAGTCTTGCCTTTGGAGCGCTTCCCCGCAGCAGGGAGTGTGGTGGTTGGGATGTGCAGCCAGTCGGGGCTCCCGCGCAGCCTCTGGGACACCTGGGACACCAACAGGGACACATTCGGGCTCTGACCTGCGTTGGCCATGCCCAGCCGAAACCCGTGTGGGTGTGAGAGACTTTCCAAGCCAGGGTTTCAGCTGGTTTGGTTTGGGTTTCCTTGTGAGTATTCACCAGCTCCTCATTTTCCATTTAATGCATTGAAGAACAAAAATGGTATTTATAAAGGTTCCCCGGAAACACCTGTTAGGCTTAGTGCACAAACACTGTTTTCTGTGTTTGAAACACCAGAAAGGAGCACTGTTGTCACTATCTAATTTGCCTTGAAAAGGTAAGACAGTATATGATAAATACAGATTTGAGGAACTCAGCTCGAGACACCCTTGTTTGCAAATCCCAGCCTATAGCTAGAAGGAAGCGCTGCTTTAAAAAACACCAGCCCCACTATTAACATAAATAAGCTGTAATTGAAAACAGGATTTCTTCCCACCTCAGGCAGGAGGACACAGCCTCCGAGAACCCTTTCCAGCAATAAAAACACATTTCTTTTGCATGCTCGAAGACAGAAATATTGCTACAAGTAAGAAGGATGCTCCAGCCACGGGGCTTCGTTACAGGCTAGCGGGATCCCCTGGCCAGACTCGGCAGACCCAGATGTTCTTTAAGAGAGATTCCAGCTCGGCTGCTTGTGCTTCTACCTGGGCAGTTGCAGCTGGCAGTCACCCTCGACAGAGCTGATGTCTTGCTCTCGTTTGCATGCACAGCTCCTAGTGTGGTCAGTGAGGTCTCTGTGAAACAAATGGCACATAAAGCCCCAAATTTGGGCCAGCTATCCTGCAAAGTGGCATGCTCTTGGCTCAGTTCATGCCTGTGATCAAGCGCCATATGTGGCTGCTCTTAGAAAAGCACACAAAGCCCAGCAAGGCAAGGTCCCTTGCGAGCAAACATGGGCACAGCTGCCCTGGGAGCCAAGGGCACCTCGGGAAATGGTGATAAAAACAGCGCTTGGCTAGTGTACTGTTCATGTTTGTAAAGTGTTCTTGCAAACAGTAAAAGCAAGATCACCAGCATAAGAGTTCCTAAAAGCACCTCTTTCCAAAGCCATCCTTACCTAAAACTGCAGCAAAGAGCAATGGTGAACGCTGGTGATGGAGGGAGCACTGAGGACCTGGGAGTCCGTGCCTGAACAGGGAACAGGAATTCCTAAAGCAAAGGAGAGAAGGTACTTTGGTGAATGGGAATAAAGTATCCTATACAGATTTTGAATTTAAGTTATTCAAAAAAGTGCAACAAAGTATGTGCAGGCATACAGAGCTCTGCATACATGCTGTGCTTGCTCTGCTCCCGAGCTGCCTGCAGAGGATTAAACCCAACCACATGAGTGGTGATTTGGGACCCAGCATCATCCCTTTAGATGGACCTGGGAAGAAGGGTCTTGAGGGACTTGTGGTGCCTGCTGTTGAGCGCCGCGACACCCGAGAGGGATGCCGGCAGCTCAGGGGCAGCTCGCTCTGGCAGGGCAGTGCCAGCGGGGTCGGCAGTGTGAGGGGCCTGTGGAGCAGGTTCCTGGGGGTGCTGCACTGCGCAGCAATGTCACTGCTCCCTGCACGTCCCTGCACCCTCGTGGGTGCCTGTGCCGCCGCTGAGGACATGGCCAGTGACTGCGCTCACAGCACCGCACTCACAGGGAGCACCAGGTGCCCAGAGCGCTCCAGTGGGAACATTCGTGGGGAATGAGGTCCTTAGTGCTGCCTCCCCATCACTGCGGCTGCCTGGGCCGTGTCCTCGCCCATGGACACCCTGCAGCCATGGGCCCCTTGGGGCTTTATGGACCAGAACCGGCCCTGCTGCCTCCACTGGGGAGCTAATGGTCAGGAAAGGTGCCTCCTTGCTCTCCTCCCACAGTCTGGGTGCCACCTCACTGATTTTGTATCAGCTAATTACGGCAGGTGTCCAAGCCCTTCAGAACCAGCTCCATTTCCAAGCAGAATTCCCAGTAAAGAGAGCAGTCACAGCATGCACTTACCAGGATACACGTGAAGGATCTGGCACTAGCCGGGACGTGGCCATTCCCGCGTTCGGGATGAATCCTGGCACAGCGCTGAGGGTGCTGCAGCTGCAATATTTTGCAGAGTTTCTTGCCCTGCTGCTCACCATGCAGAGGATAATAATGAAGCTCTTAACAAAGGAGTCTGATCTAGAGCCAAAGAAAAAGCAGAGGTGCAGCTTCCAGACCCTAACCCTCCCAACCCCAATCATTGGGCCCCTCCACTTACCATTCAGTGTTTATCATTGCAACTGCTACTTGGGAATCTGGTCTCAGTCGTAGCCTGGTTTTGCTCTTAGTATAGCTGAAAAGCAAATTATTCATGTGCTCTGATCACAGTGGGGTTAGGATCCTTGGTATGCAATGACAGTATTAATTGCCTGGTGTGTGGTCTCTGGAAGAACACAAGTTAGGAAGGATGGTTCCACACCCCCAAGTCATTAGTAGAACAGTGCAATTCATTATCTGTGTGTTATTATTACTAATGACATAGTAATAGCCTTCATACTAACAATAAATATCTCTATTCTAGTTAATAGCCCTTTTAACTTGAAGGCAAAGGTTTGTGTCATCCTTAACTGAAGCACACTCACTTGTCTCTTGCTGAGAGCTGCTTAATGCACTGTCTCAGTGGCGGATGTTTCCTTGCAAGCACGTGCAGCAGCGTCAGGCTGTGGGACGTGTCGTGCCCGGGCTGTGCTGGGGGACCCACAAGTGCTCTGTGGAGCTGAAGGAGAGCGGCCGAGCGGCGCTGCCGTTCCCGCCCTCCCACTCCTATCGCGCCATCAGCGGGACGAAACCTTTCTCACAGATATTGGTATCAGCAGGGGAAATCCCTGCAAATCTCTTTGTCTGTAGCTTCAGGAGCAAGACCTACTTAATACATTTCTTCCTAAACACAGGTATAAGCCCTTCCTCGAAAGCACAGCACATCGCTGGTTGATCATCCCCTCCCTGTGGTATTTGCAGCGAATTTGTCCTGAGAGCCTCCGGCCACCACTGGCCGGGGAACGCTATGAAGTTTCACAGTGCCGGGGAAGAGCTTCTTTCATCCCTGAGGCTGGGACGCATCCGTCGTCACTCCTGCACAGAGCAGCTCTGCTCGTTGCTGCCGTGCTCCTCTTCACCTGCCCAGATTTTTCTCCACTCGAGCATGTGCATGTCAGGATGCGAAGGGCAGAGCGCTCATGGTGTGAGTACAGGGGCTGCCTGAAGCAGCTCATAAATCAGCAGCGGCTCCCGGAGCAGGCACAGCATCTTTCCTTTCCCCTGGGGCTCCTATCGAGCCCTTCTTGAACAAGCTGCCAAGGTATTTTGAAGCATAACTCGGTGCTCTCAGCACAAGCGCATGTAGGCAGGGCTGGCACAAGCAGCTGCTTCGGAGGGACATCCCAGGAGAGGTGCTGCCTCTGCCACCACCTGCACAGGGAAGCCAAGGGCCAGGCAAGGAGCCGGTCGTGGGGCTCTGAGCCGCGGATCCGCCTGGCGCTTCTCGAGCAGACCCCGGAGTGAGTGCTGGCGGGTGCGCTCGGCTGCACGCATCGCGCGGCCCTGCAGCACGGGTGCCACCCACTCTCGCGGAGCCTGCGGCAGCGCCAGCACTGACGAGCTCTCCTGGCTTCTGCAGTCCCACAGTGATGCACTGGCTGCGCTTCCCTTCCCCGTCCACACTACCGGCTTTCCAGGGATTCGGGCACCACGGCCTGCCTTCCGTGCGGCCCCCAAGCTCGCTCCCAGCCCCCCGCGCCTGTGTTACCGGAGAGGCTGGGAAGGGCCTGCATGGGGGGTTCATCTATTAATGACAGGAAAACGGGCACCCTTCAGTATGTCCCAAAGCAAGCTAGAAGTTACGGAGGCAGGGTCATTAGCATGTGCGCTGTTAGCAAGACCTGGAAAATAGATCTTTTAACTTTAATTGAATTTCATAAGTTGCAACCTGGCCTTTAACACAGAGGTTTCATTTTAATTTATTATGGACTGGTGCATTTGCTTTAGGCTCACAGATTTTGTCTTCAGTGTTGCTGAAGGCTTTTTACCCCAATTGTGTTCTGGAATCTAATGCAGAAGCCCTTAACAAGAAAATCAACATGTTTTTACTTTAATGTTTTCTAATTTAGATGTAAGTGTGCCCAGCAGGGACCAAATGCCTGACATTTTTCTGCCTAACGTTGCTCAAGCTGTCTAACAGCCAACTTGGCTAAATTGGCTGTCTGAGGCTAAATAGGAATGTGGGTATTTACGCACATTGAGGAGCTCTGCATCCTCAGCGACCACAAGCTTCTGCTGTGACCTTGAGTCCCTCGCCAAAAGATCAGCTACTTCTTCCCCATCCTCTGCCTCCATGATCATTTTGTTGGACAGGTCCTTCTTGGACAGGTCCTTCTCCGTGAGACCTGGTAGCACATGGCTCCTGGCTTGGATGGGAACAGAGACTTGCATTAACTTTGATGGGAATCAGTTCAGTGCTGCAGAACAGGGTGTTCCCTGGGCTTTATTTCCAGGTGGCTCCACATGGGAAGTGCCTTCCCACATTCTTGCCACCTGCCTTGAAAGAGGCTGATGGCGAATGGGACCTTTATCTTCTTCCCTCAACACCCAACTCTCAGGGCTGTCACTCTTTCATGGTTTATGAAAAAGAAATTATTTTTTTCTTCTTCTTCTTTGTCCCTTTTCACCTGAAATTGCACTAGGGACACAAGAGCCTTGGTGATGCAAACGCTGAAATATGCTGAGCAGAAGAGGTTTTCTCATGGTCTGCTTAAGCCGGTGAAGCACGATGTCTTTGGGATGTCTTAGAGCAATGTAACATTTCTGAAGATGATGTTGCATCACAAGAAGTAGCTTTTTGAAGGACTTCTGCCTCTGGAGGTGATTATATCCCAATGGTGAGGTAGGATGCGGTTTTGAAGGTATCTTTTTTCCTTAAAGAGTTGTCTCTGTGGTATTTTTACTGGAGAGAGCCAAGATCACGCCAGTGTTTACAAAAGTCCCATCTGTTTCCACAGTATATCTTCAGCATGCTGAGGCCTTATCCTGGCTGAATCCTGATGGCTGAATTCACTTTTCTCTTTGCCTAAATTCCCTGATTTGCAAGAGGAGAGTTCAAGAGCATTCTGAGAAGAACTGTGTCAAGCTCTGAGGAAATGGTCTCATATTGGTCAAATGGTCAAATATTGGTCTCATATTAAGCTTATCTTATTTCTTATTAATACCTTTATAAGACTCTGCTCTGGTCAGTATTCCAAGCCTCCTTCACATGACTACTCAATTAGTCTCACTGCAGTGTTCCCATTACCTGGCAAGGTGGGAAAGGAACCACGAATCCAATTTAAGAGCCTTAAAAAATTATTTTAAGATTGTCAAAGGTCAACTTCAGAAGTTGGTTTGAATTTTTCAAATAGTGACGCTTTCTACGGGTGAAATAAACACTTTCTTTCTAATCTGCCTAACAAAACAAGGAATAGACCGCAAACAAAACTAAATTTTTGGTTGAATACTCAACGTAACTTGCTCTACTTCACCTCAGTGCTCAGCCAACTCTTAGGAATGCTGGCAGGCTCCATGTTCCTGCTCCCTCGCTCCAGAGATCCAGATTCACCCTGCTTAGCTCATGTTCAGCCTTTTGCAATGCTGGAATTCTGTGCAGCTCCTTTCCTTGTGGTGCCTCTGGCTGATCCCACTGCTAGGGCCTGGAGATCCTTCTGAGCGTGGCCGTGCCCAAGGACATGGTCTTACGTGGCCTCGGGTACAGGAGTGAGTCTTTGCTGTGCCCTGCTTGGGAGGTTTCCAAACAGACTCCCTTTTTTTGGTTCTTCCATGTCAAGTGTGCAGAAATATTTGCTGACTTAAAAAAAAAAATGAAGAGAAAGGTGTGATTGAAGCTGGAAAGGCCCATGGATTTATAGCAGCAGATCAAGGAGTTTTAAGACACATTAAATTAGGCCTCCCCAAAACAGGTTAACACTTTAAATGCACTGGAACTTGTTTGTTTAGAAAACAAATATCTATTTCATATTACATTGTTGAATTATTTACGGCTCAAAATACTTGTATTATTTGTGCTAGCTGCCACTGCAATTATCCAATTAATATTCATTTATTTCTCCACTTATGTTGTGGAGAACACATTATGACTTTATCAATTGTTTTTTTTTTCTCCAAAGAAACTTATTTCAATCCAATTCTCAGTGTCATGTTACAGATAAATGAAAGCAAAGGCCCCCCATACTACACGTGAGATCTGTGATACCCTGGCTGTAGGGTAATGCCTTAAACAATCAAGCTAAATATGTCAGGGGACTTCTTAATATGCTACGCTGATGAAGCAAGAGTATTAAATTTATCCAGCCATGAAGACTTTGATTATCACACACCTCAGCTGTGCTGCTATGTGTTGACCACAAGAAAAAATACAACAGAAAATGAAATGTGATTAGTTCCTGATGGATTGAAATGCCTTTAATACACGTGACATGGAGGGAATTCATATTAAGAGCTTCCACCAAGAATTTTTTCGTATCTCCTCCATAGCATAATGAATCAATGTCTCTTGAGTGTGATAACGTTCTTATCAATAGCTGAATGGAAGCACATGGGACGGTGCAATTACTGCAGGTTTATTGCTTGCTCAGTTAAGTGAGACACTCACTGAGCTCGTCTCTGAGGCTCTGGAAACAGCCAGAGCGGCCCCTGCTTTGGGCAGCAAAATGCTTCATGATTGCTTCATGTGAGGTTTTCTTTTTTTTTTTTCAACAGATTTGACAGTGCAGATTTGGAAAATTGATTAAGTTGCAAGATTCTTTCTAAATTATGTTTCAGCTGAAGCTTAACAAAAGCCTGGCTTGAAGAGCTTAGTTAAAAAAAAAAAAAAAGCCATAATGCGTTTGAGTGAGAAATGATTATAATGTACGTGAGCCATTGTTATTAAATGGGAAAAGTTATTAGAAAACTTAAAAGGCTCATAATTAGTCACGTGGCTTTGGCAGCCCCGCAGCGTTCGCTCTGCTGGTCCCTCCGCGGGCGCTGGACGTGCAGAGCTGCAGTTCAGCTGCTATCATTAAAGAGCAGCCTCGTGCGCCCGTGTGCACGGAGCCCCAGGGCTGCTGCAGCTCCGTGCTCTGCTCCCGGCTCCCTGAGAGTGGGGCCAGTGGGGATCAAGTGCCAAACTCATCCTGAAGGGCTGAGCGACGTTAACCCATGTGGAGCCCGGGACATGGGGCCAGTTCCTCTCGCACGCTCACCTGGCAGGGCTTACAGGGGATTTAATTCCCTGGGCATTATGTATGGTCAGCCCAACGGTATTTTTATGGTCTTCCATTAAACTGAAAGGGTTTAACGGACGGTTTATGATTTTTATGCAAATCATGTCACATCGAGTTGGCTGCTCGCCGTGAGTCCCATGTATGACAGATGAGAACACTTGGGAATTTGTGTGTTTTAATGGTGTTCACGCTGACGATGATAAATACAGTCTTCATCGAGCAACTCCAAGGCTCACTTTCTTTTTTCCAGGAGAGCTATGCATACGGCTAAAGCACTTGCAACATGAATACTTTGCTGCAAGAGTGATTGTGAGGGACAGCACAAACTTCTGCAGTCTGCACTGCTTCTAGCAGGCGAGGACTGTGGCTTTGGCTTTGCACTGCTAACCTGAGGACCGCAGTCCAAGCGGGCGGTTCTCCTCCTTTCCAGGGCTCTGGCCTCACCTGCCCTTTGCTGACGGTGTTGCAGGCACTCCAGCCTTGTTACAGGGCATGGCGTGTCCATGAAAAAAGACCTGTGTCAGTTTGAGGTCGTTCAGGGATAAGATCCTGGGATAAGATGAGCATCTCTGCGTTTGGGCACCGGCTGAGCAAGGTGGGAGGTTGGGTTCCTGCCAGCAACAGCCCTCCTGTGAGAGCCCTCCAGCCCACAAGCTCGAGTCCTGCACATCCACGGGACCCGAGCTTGTGCATATTTTAACGTGGAAAAAAAGCCCTTCATGTTGTTCACAGCAAAGTTATTGAAGATATAAGAGGCTGCTGCCCCTGTGGCAGTCCTCGCTTGGCAGGGGGAGCTGGTGCTTGCTGTGCTGGCCCCTGCAAGCAGCCCGGCTGCCTTGCAGCATAGTCCGGACAAGGGCAGAGGGGGAAAGTGGCAGATCCCACCAGCACCGAGTGATATTTGCTGGTGGAGAGGCAGGCAGGTTTGGGGCTGTTATTTCTTTTTTAAGATGGGGACATCATTTGCAACTTCTTGTGAAGAGAGAAGTCCCATGACAGGTTTCAAGTCTTTGGCACAGCTTTATAACTTTATCAAAGCAAAGCATCAAAGTGAGAACTTTCTTCTGAATAGAAGGGAAAAAATAATCAATAGAAGCACAACAAAATATAAGATCAGGATAATCGTGTTGTACTATCAGAAAGGTACATTTTTTGTGCTTTTTGTGATGTTTTCTTCATGACAGTTCAGTCTCAATGGCACAGTGAAAATAACTTTTGTGTCTTATGATTGACAGGAAATGTAAATGCCGGAAAGCAAATGCCAGTAGGAGAGAAAAAAAACAACTTAGCTCACATATTGTATACCTTAATGTTAATGCAATATTGGCTCCAACTGATTTTCCTTCTAAGCTAATGGGTAATTGGACCCATATGGCACCCAAAAAAGTGCAAATTTGGGTTTTCAGTTTGAGAAGTTACCTGGGAAACTGTCTGTTTTGTTGCTTATCAATATTCAGTGCTCTTGCCAAGACAAGATAAAGGAGCAGGATGGGAACTTGAGAGAGCTATAGATAAAAGCAGGCCAATAAAAGCACCAGGAGAGGCTGTGGCTCTGCAGCAGCTGCTCCCAGTATTGAACTTCCATCCTGACCATCGTACCAACACTAAATGTCAGCTGCGTTTTCCACAGGAGCCCAAACCCAAGCTCGGAACGGTCTGCACAGAGACACCACAGACCCCCTGCCTCAGCACCCATTGTAGATCAGTGTTTTAATCGCTGCCCACAAGCCGTCCGTGGCAGGGATGGTGACGAAGCCGCGGGGCACGTGGGGGTCAGTCCGGCTGGGAACATGGGGCCCCTGCGGATGCAGACGCTGCATCCCGGGCAGCTCCCGCTCCGGCAGCGGAGGGACGGAGCAGCTCCGTATGCGCGGAGCCGCGGGAAACATTCCCGCGTGCGCAGTTAAGGCCAGCGCGCCGAGCCCGGGCAGGGGCAGAGCGCGCGGCGCACGGCCGGGACGCCGCCGGCCACCAAGGCAGCCCCAGCCTAACCAGCAACGCCGCCTCTCATTTTTCAATTTTTGTAGCCAATAATTCCAGGTATGACTCCTCCCTCCCCACCCCCAGCAGCACTGCTGCTCTATAATCTGTCTCTCTAGGAGATTTTGCATATAGACGATGTTCAAATGCTTTGCAAGCCTGATCATAGGTATGCATTTGTTTTTTAAGGTGAATTTGCTTTGTTTTGGCACTGTACATGCCAACGGCATCTCTACAGGACCATTCCACAGGTAGCAGGAGAAAGGAAAACTTAACGCACCAGGAATGTTGCATTTCCGAAGGTCATTTGAACCTTTGTGCTGGTACCAAGGACTGGAGTTTACCAAGCAAGATAATTCTGTGCGATTCCCCTTACCCCATGAGAATAGCCCAGCTGTCAGGGAGGCTGCTGCCACGAGCCAAGGCCTTCGTCCCATCGTCTCCCAGGGGCAGTTACCTGTACAAGACAAGGGAAGTTCTTCATGAAAATAAATCTATTGTCATTTTAATCAGGGCGTGTTTAAAACATCATATAAACATCAGTAACTTTTTTTCTATAAACACTGAAATCAAGTATTCCGATGGAGATTATATGTTTTATTTCAACACTTTTGTAAAGGAATATTGTTGATCTGAAGCTTTTAAACAGCTTGTCCAGACCAAACAATCAATGTCTCTGCTCATACTTCTAAAGAAAAGTTTTGAAGATCAAAATCATAACAATATTTTGAATCTGTCAGAGGAAAATCTTTTGTTAATTCCAATGGATGCTAATAGCTGTTAGAAATTGTTTTTATTCAAATTTGAAGATGGAAAGTATTTCATTGAAGCAGAAAACATAGATACTGCATAGATACTATGTGAATTATCATCTATTAAGTGGCCAAGTTTTGCTTTAAATTCAACTAAAACTATTAGCTCCAATTAGAGAGAAAAATGAATGCTTCAAAATAAGATATGCCCAAAATAAGCTACTTTATAAGTTATAATATTACAAGAATGATTATTCTGGTCATAAAAGTGAATCCATATGGAAACTATATGTTTATCTCTGAACTTCAACAGTTTTTAAAACGAAGACATGTGTATGTATTTACAACGTGCTAGTTACTGACGGTTAAATGAGCGAAAAAGCCACAAACGGAGAAAAGGTTGGTGCAAGTCCCCAGGAGATGGGCGGCAGGAGGGCAGGGCCGGCACCGCGAAGCCGGGCTGCGGGATGGGCTCCAGCAGCCCAAAGCACAACGTGGTCCCTGCTAAAACCCTACGGCTGACACTGGCAATCCCTGTGCGAGGACACAAGGACATCAGCAAGCTCTGGCCAGGACTTGGTCTGCGGTTTTTGCTGCCCTGGTTGTGCAGTGTCTGTTGGGAAAGGTTGGTTATAAACCTTCTATCAGGAATCTGTTCACTGAAGAACTGTGACTTCTAAAGGAAATAAGATACAGTGTCTATAAATTTGAAAAAAATTAAACACTTTTTTTTTTGAAAAGAAATAAGTTAATTTTCTCAGAATTTTCTCAGTAAAGTTCATAATATCTAACAAAAATATTGATAACTTCTTCCCCTTTCTGGAGTCACACTTCCCTAGCACATGGGACTGCCGTCTTTCCAGAGCACGTCCTGTTCCTCTAAACATATTTTAGGAGCACAGTGCCCACGTGAGAACATTCCTCTGCCTTGAGCCATGTCCCTGCTAGAACCGAGGAAGTGCCAAGGACGTCTCCAAAGTGCTGGGATCTGTGGCTTCCAAACATGTATTTCCATCCTGAGGACTGGCAGCAGTGTCACACTGGTGCCGGGGGTTGGTTGATTGATTGATTGATTCTTGCTCTCATGAGGACATTGGTGCTGTTATGTAGCTTCCTAACTTAATTATAGCTTGAACTTTGAATTCCCTGGACCTCGCTGACCCAAGGAAGATGTTCCCTCTGGATCTGCACCCCATGGATCACACCTCACACCACCTGCACCTGGGGCATCCGGTGCCCCCGCGCGCGCCGGATGCGCTCCAACCCTGCACGTTTGCAAATGTTCTGCTCCCTTTCACCACTGCTTTGTTCTTGAGGAAATAAATACACTCCCACAGATCAACAGATGCGTTCTACCACTGACCCTTCCAAAGAAAAAGGAAATTATCCAAACGAGTCTTGAAATAATTACATTTATGTCATTAACTGCAGCTATTCTGGAAAAAATATCAAATGATTCTTTGATTTTTAAAATCTTTGACAGTAGTGTTTTATGAGGGAATTCATTTATATTAATGGCACTAATTGGAATGATCAGTTACATAGGGACATATTAATTACATCAGCATGAAGATGAGGCTTGTCAAAGAAGAGTGAATATCCATCTAACGAGAGCCACTGGGGGCAAACGGGAACCTGTGTGAGGTGTGGGTGCGAGCGGGGACCAAGCTGCATCCACGGCAGGAAAGCAGCATGCAAGGTAGTCAAGTACTTAAACGCTTCCAGCGTGATAAAGTGAAACATTTAAAATGCAAATTGATGTGCTCCACACACAAATGTCTTTTGGAAGGATGCCTTAAATGCTGCTAACCACAAGGCATTACCATTCTGAATCCGTCTGGAAGAGCCAGAAGTGAAGCAGAAAAATGTCAACAGGCTGAAAGATTGGAAGTAATGAACCATCAACCCCCAAGGTGTCAGTTATGGAAGGAAAAAAGTAAAATATAACATGCTGAGTTAGAATACCAGTTGCAGATTTAATTGGGGATCCTGGACCTCTCGCTGATCCGTGTCCCCTACCAAGGCCCTTCTTGTGCGTGTCCCCGTGCTGGTGGGACGGAGGGGGCTCCACAGGGGCAGACGGAGCAGCCTGCACATCAGAGCCTTGCCCACGTTGGGTGGACGTGCTGCAGGTGACAATCAGCCTAAATAATCCTCTGCTAATTTCATCCCATTGCTACTAGCAGTTTACAGCAAAAATAAATCCCTCGCATCCTTCCTGCTTGCACCTGTCCGAGCTATTTGCTGTGACCTTCCTGGCACGTACTTTCCATCCCTGAAGCAACTGCCTTGTTCTCAGTGTGGGTCTTTACTCAGAAGATCTTTGCGATGGAGAAGACCTTTGCAACCACTGCAGCGGTCAGGATGCCCAGCTCAGAGGCAGCACGTGTGGGCGCCGTGGGTGGTGCAGGAGGAACCTGTGGCTCCATGGAGCATGCGGCCCCACACAGCGCAGAGCTGCCCTTTCCTTTAAACCTGACGCTTCTGTCAAGCGACGATCTCTCCCCGTGCTTCAAACCGTCTCCCTGCCGTGACAGCTGCCGGATGAAACGACGGCTGGGCCGGGCGGGACGAGCTGCGCGCTGCCAGCCGGGGTAACGCGGGCTTGGGGGGGTTAATTTCAATCTGAAATGATTTTAGACAGAAAAGAAAACCTGAATGATAGGGTTATAACAGCAACTGACAAATACAGCCCTGTCACTTCACAGTTATTTCCCATTCACCGCCTCCTCACCTTCCTTCTTTTTAATGTTGTACCCGCTTTTGGAGTCATCTTCCAGTCTGGATTTTTAACTTCCCGGCTAAGACGGATCCTCCGAGCTGAGTTTCTGCAGAGCAACCAAAGCAACGTGTCCCCGGTGCCGCAGCTACGTGCGGCGGCACCTCTCGGCTCCATCCACCCCGGAGCAGGGGCGGACCCGACCTGACGCAGCCATGTCCTGCGCTCGCCCCGACACCTGGGCTCGTCCCACGGCGGGCGGCAGTGCCTGCTGCAGCTCAGCAGTCACTGCAGCCCTCGGCACCAGCCTGGCTGTGGGCCCCAAGTTGTGGCACCAGCCTGGCTGTGGGCCCCAAGGTGTGGCACCTTTTATGAGGCCTCTCATGCTTTAGTTGGGGGAAAACTGCAGGTTTTAGGGGTTTCTGCTGTCTGCAGTTCTACATGAGATGGACTCTGATTATAAAGCAATCGGAGCTCAGGAGGTGTTTATTGAGCAGTATTGGAGCTCTCCCCATATTCCTGCTGCTTACGCCTCATCCCTGCTTTCCTACTTGTGGTTATTCAGATAACCTGACATTAATTGTGATTGGAAAATGAGACAGCAAATTGTGAGGCTACTCTCTATTAGCAGTGCAGTAAGCATCTCTTTGATCAGACTGAGCTCTGTGTTCACTGCCAGGTAGCTCTGAGCTCAGAAATAAGGCAGGAGTGAATACCACGTGTGGTGGGAGGCCTTACAGCAAGTGGTGAAGAGCTGGGCCCTGCGCACAGCCGGGGCCTCTGCTTCCCGCCTGCCTTTCAGGAAATAACGGGAAGGATCAGATCTCAGGGACGGAGCGCCGTGTTCTCCATCAATCTGCCCACCAGGACTCTACTGCTTGCAAAGCCACACCGCACACCGCACACTGCACACCGCACAGCATCTTCCCATCTGAAATGGTTTCAGTGGGAAGTGAATTAATAAAGACTTTCTTAAAGATGTGTGTCAAGAAGCGATCAATATTGGCGTAAGGCACAAACCCTGCAGGTTCCGGGCCTCGGTCCCGGCTCCCGCGGCGCCCAGCGCTCCCGTGGCACCTCCAGGGCCCTTCCCAGCGCCGGCACAAGGGCTGGGGTGATGTTCAGCTGGCAGCGCTTTCGAGAGCGCAGGCTGCGCTGGGCGTTACTGAGGGCTTTACTGACCTGTTACTGAGGGCTTTACTGACCCGTCCCTCCGTCCAGAAGCTGGCGGCGCCTCTGCGCAGACTCCTCTATCTATGGCCTATAGGTACTTTAATTCCTGTGCAATGCACAAGACTGTGTTTGATTGCCTACCAGAGCACCTGTATGAGATGCAGGACAGACCTAGGCCACTATGGACTTCTTACCACCTCAGGAGGTGTTAAGCTAGGTAGGTGGTGGCCTTCTGTGCTGGTCCTCATGCAAGCAAAGTGAATACCACCACGCAAAACCCGAAAGAACTAGAAAAGTGTTTGTTCAATGATTTTGCCTCACAGCTGCAGTATTAGCTTCCCTTTCCCCTCAGTCCATTTTCAGTTCGTAAGAAATTTCTCGCACATTAATTTCACAAGCAATTACATATACAAATAATTTCTTGTGTATGTATCTATGCATCACATAACTCTCTTAAAATATGGACTACAAAGAATGCTGGTTTTGGATCAAGACCCTAAAGTCATTTTAGTTTCTCCAGATAATGTTAGAGTAAAAATATTGCGAGTTTGGAAAGATAAGGACTCACCTCTGAATGCAAGTTTATACTTCATGACCTTGAGCTCGGCCGCTTTGCAGCTTCGCACTGCGAGCGAGGCGGGTGTGGATGTGTGCAGGGAACCCCCTGCAGCCCCTCACCGCGCTGCCTCCCGCTGCTTTGCAGCACAAGTACCCTCAAAACAGAAATAATTAAAAATGGTTACTTACCACGCTAAGAGTGAGAGGCCTCACGGGAGTTGTCTTGATATATGTGTCTGCATCTTCTTATTGAACCTTCTGGAAAATGCTCCTCCCCGCGCATTTGTAGGATCAGTTGTTACTCAAGGTGGGGGTTGTAAGAAGCCGTTGATTTAAAAATAGCTCCTGTGAGCGTGGAGGAGCAGTGTGAGCAGCCAGGAGCGCCGGCGCCGCTCCCTGCACAGGATGGAGAGGGGACGGAGCACGGGAGCCTGCGGCACAAACGCGGTAACCGCAGTATTCAGCCCACAGGCCTGGGCACCTGAAAAAAAGGGTATACAAGAAAAGACAATGCATGAAAAAAGTCCATTTCAAATCAAATAGTGTCTAACATCACAATTAAAACATGGTTCAACATGAAAACCTAGCTCTGACCCAACACCAAAGCTCTGTTTTCCCTTGGCTGGCTGAGGCATCTATACGGAATCAATGGCTTCTCTGCAAGCTTTTGCCTCACTGCAAGTTCAGGACAACCTGCCACATCACACAGCACTAGCAACTGATGCCTACACGCGCAGTTCTCCCTTGGAAATGCATTGCACTTGGGTCTGGAGGTGCCCATAGCACGGCCAAAGGAAGCACTGCTGCTCAAGGATGTTATGAAGGTGATTTTATCTAAGCAGAATCATAAGGAAAGATCACTTATTCTACTTCAAGGTTTATAATGAAAATTCTTTTCTTATTAAAAAAAAAATCAAAGAATAATAATTGTTTTCCTGGCTTTTTAAAGGATTAATGAGCAGTAAACTCAAGCAATTATTCACATACATTATTAAATGTCATTGTTAAAGAACTGCATGTTATAAAGAGACATCAATTCAAGGCAGAAATTTTGGTTGGATTTCCTACTCCTCAAGTCTCTCTCTGCAATGTGATGCGTGAATAATTTTATGTACTGCATTTCAAATCAAGTAGAATTTCCTTGATGTCTATTTGACTATGAGTTTAATTGAAATGCTTCTTATACCATCTTGTGTGTTAATTCAACCAGCAAAAACCCCTATGTGCTTCTAAATGATACAAAATTAGATAGTATATCACATTTTAAACATGATATATAATGACACTGAAGAATTTGTATTGCCTTCAACATCTCACTACCTCAGAGTTTGCAATTCCCATCATCCACAACAATAATTATTCCAGCAAGAGCACTTTTAATTAAATGTCACTCTTTCAACTCAAGAAACAAGCACAAGGTTGAGCATCCAAGGTAAAACTGTCCAGATTCTTTGCAGGGGTAGGAGGAAAGGCTCCCTTAAAGTTTTGTCAAGCATTTCATTACTCCTCATGTACCTGGAGGGTAACTACAGTTGTAACATGTTTTTATTATTATATTCATTTTCTAGTTAATGCATTGCTATTAATACTAGGAAATTGGTGTGTTAAATGCTATATTAATGGGGAACCAAAGCCGCCATAAAATTTGATTCAGTAGAAAATGTCTTAGAGATTAACATACAGAGGTTTCTAATAAAAGTATAAAGCTCTACTTACGTGGATGTAAATAAATCATTACAATTCCAATTCATTTGATAAAAATATTTTAAGTCCTTCAAAATGTTATTGTCATATGATCAGGAAACATGGCTACACTGGAAACAAAAAAAATTTAAACCAGATTTCAACAGACTTAAAGCAAAGCTGAAGGTATAGGTATGAAAAACAAATGGAATAAAGGAAACGGTATCAGTAACAAATATTAATGATGTAGAAATTTACAAAAATATGAAGGGGAGCAAAGGAAAGAAGGAAAAGTGGTACGTAAGAAGCCAGGGCAGTAAAAGTAATTTTTGGAATGGGTATTTTGAATAAAAGCAATTCTAATTATGGGATGGGGGCACTGTGAGAGGGGAACGGGGCCGCCCTCAAGCAGCCAGTGCCCGGGCGGAGGGAGCAGCGCTGCCCGCTGCAGGGCCGGCCCGGCCGCGAGCAGGGCGCTCCGGTGCTGCAGGGCCGGCCCGGCCGCGAGCAGGGCGCTCCGGTGCCCGGGGTGCTCCGGAGCCTGCAGCCCGGCCGGGGCGCCGCACCACCCTTCCAGGGGAAAAGGCACCTAACTAATACATTAAGGAAGGGTAAGATAAATAACGCCAATCAAGTGCCATGTACTGCTAAGGGATCTTGTCAAACCACACTGACAGCTTCTTTTAAGGAGATTATGATATTTTTTGGATAAAGACAATAATGTTGTGGCCAACTTCTGTACAATGTTTCACTTGGTACCACATGTCATTGAATTAAGAAATTGGGGAAATATCGGAAAGTGGAGCTAATAAACACGCAGCGGGGCCAGTTTTCCCCTCCGCTGCTGCAGCTCAGCCCTAGCTCCGGGTTTAGCAGAGCTCCCATGTCCTCTTGGGCTTCAAAGCAGCAGCAAGGCCATGAACAGAAGGCTCAGAGGCTTTTTATAGCAGTGACAGATGCCAGGAGCTCAGTTGTCAGAGGGTGAGACAATTGCTACCTACTAGTAAGGGCATGAAGAAAAAGCACTAGAGAAAATATGAGTTAGTGGCCCTTCAAATCAAGCAAGAGGCATCAACTCAGCAGCTTGAACGGGAGTGTTAAGAGCTGGAATGGGAATCTGATGCTGATCCTGATCAGTGAGGAGCTGATAATTGACTAATAACCAGCAACAAATAACCACACATATTGAAAGAGAGCTATTGAGGAAGAAAGAGAGAATTTAGGAAAAAGAGAAAGAGGAGAACTAGCAACGAAGCGCTGCATTTCTGCTCCCTGAGCAGATTACTTAGTAGGTTTTTGATGAGTGATGGTGCATGGCTGAGCTCAGCTCTAACCGTTCATGCCCCACCAGAAAAGCAGATGTGTTTTGGGAAACTTTCAAGTATCTCAGATCATCTTATGGAAAGCATGCACCTGCTATAAACAGATGTCACACATTCTAACACTCAAAAATACTCACAAATTTTGAAGAGCTTTACACCTTTATTTCCCTAACCATCACTGAGTCAAGGGCAAATTTTATTTCTTGCACACATTAAGTGAACTCAGTCTGTAACATCTCATTCATTAGTGGCTTCAGGACTGACCGACATAATTTCATTTTCACTCCAATTCAACAAACCTATTTTACACATATTACTGTCTCACTGACTTCAGGGGCAATAAACATAAGCTTAAATTACTAATGCATTTAAATACAGCACTGAAGTGCAGCCCTGGTCAGCGACATAGCCTGGCAGGAGCCCTGGCCACTTGTGTGAAGCATTTGGTTACAACAAAAATTGGTGCAAACCTGAGGTTATGGGAACCACAAGAGCAACAACCTGGACTGTTCTGCATGTGGTTTTGATGGCTGGAGCCCGTCCCTGCGGGGTGTCACAGTGTGATGGGGCAGGGCCCGGCCTGGCCGCGGGGCAGCCCCCCGGGGCCGCGCACAGAACCCGCGCTCAGAGCCCAGCCCTGCAGCCCGGCTCCCGCTCATCCTGCCAGCAGCAAGCAGCAGCAAGCTGCTCCTCGCACTCGTCTTCCAAAGCATAAATCCACCCTCTTGCACATTAGTCTTAAATTTTGCCCGCAGAGTCTAAAATGGATTATTTTGATACAATTTTATCTTACAGGGCTGAAAAAAATGAAAAATAGTATGAAAAAGCCCTACACAGAGCATGAAAGTTAATGTAGGCCATCTCCCACTTCAACTTATAACTTCATTTAGCTCCTAGACATGTAACATCAATTTGACCTCAATTAAACTCACTTAATCCTATTACACTTCACCCCTGCATTTGGCTCAGTGCTTTACAATGCAAGCTGATATATTATAAGGAATAATTCCAATTATTAGGTGTGTGCCGACAGATTAACGATGACATGCATCGTGATGGAGGGTGTTGGGAGGAACAGGTCCAGACATGGGGAACTGGCAAAAAGCCCCTCTTTTATAAGGAAAGAGCAGTTATCCCTGGCAGGTCGAAGGCTGTGGTGCTGCTCGGACTCCCCATCAGGGCAATCCAAGCTCCAACGCCAAGTCCACACGTCGATCACGGCAGGTCTCAGGTGCTCAGGGTGCTGCAGGGCCATGTCCTCACTTGGTGCCTGTCCTCAGCCCGCCCCGCAGCCCCTGCTCCGCTTCCACGAGCCCTCGGTGCCCATCTGGCTTTAACGCATTTACCTCTGCCTGCTTTCACAACTGCAGCAGCAGAACAGATTCAATCGCTTTGCCTAATAAAAAACAGCGACTAAATGTGGTGCAGCTAGCCAGACGCATAGTGCACAGTCCATAACACTGCATTTTTAAACAGATTTCCTTCACAATCAGATTTAACTTCTGATAATAGATTTTATGATGACTTCCTCCACATGGGTCTTGCCTGTGCAACTTGGGCACATCACGGGTGCTGACTGGCAGGCTAAACCAGTCACCACAGACACCACTGCCACCACTGCCACCACTGCCATCACTGTCACCATTGCTACCATGGCCATCTGAACAGCTTGGCAAGCAGGGAGGGTACTTCAGCAAAATGGAAAGTGACATGGTCAAAATGTGTCTACTTTATGCAAAAAGGAATGAAAATCTCCATTAAAAAGTCAACTTTTGTTTTTTATTTTTGTAACAAATGCGAAGTCTTTGAGTTCACAGAAAGAGTCTGGGCTTCTTAGACCTGCTCCCCTTCGAGCACAGGACCTTCAGGAGGGTCTGGGGCCCTCGCAGGAGCCCTCTCGCCAGCACAGATTATCCCAGCCAGTTTCACAAGCGAGGGCGGGCTGGGAAAAGTGTTTGTGTGAGCCTGCAAGACCTCATTAGATCTGAGAGGAAATCTAGAGCACTTCTCCAGAAAAATGAGGCAGATATTGCAATGTGGGAACAATTAAATGGATGGCAATAGCTGGCGTGAGTTTCTCATTTCGATTTGGTGCAATACCTTCGCCGAGCGCGCTGAGGACGGGCTGCAATTCTCCATGAGCAATCCAACTAATAAGAGTTGTTCAAATGATGAATCATATAGCCAATTTCTGTGTCATCAATTCCTGCCCAGCAATATATGTCATGTATCTTCTCATCACAATGAAGCTATGCTGAAATTAATTTTAAACGGCCAGAAGCTATGTGACAGAAATACAGACCAAGGATATTATTACAAAATAGGAATTCAGCACACGGAAATCCTTCCTACATGCTGCCCAACATCATCTCTAACTTCCCTTGTGCCATGAAATGCTATTTCACGCTCTTTTTTGATGACACTTGAAAAAAGAGATAATATAAAAACAATAGAGAATGGCAAGATTTTATGCAATAAATACTGTAACTGAATTCATTGATCAGCACAGCAGCACACACTATAATTGGAAGAATTAATCTTGGTCTTTGGTTGCCATAGTGGGGTAGACAGTGGGGTAAACGGTGCTGGCCAGCTCTAGGGCAAACATGGAGCCCAGCTGGTTTCCGTGCGTTACTGCCTGACTGTGCTCCAGGTCACAGGAATTCCCTTGCAACAGCCCAGTTTCTGAGGAAAAGGCAGGCAGGGTGTTTCTCAGGAAAAATTTTATTTATTGCCTGAGAAAACACCCTTCTGGATAACAAATTCCTGAAGATTAGAAACACCAAAGACAAAAGGTCAATATCTACTTGCACGATTCTTAACTACCAGTATGCTGGGTATTGAAATGAGCGCACTGTGCCCAAGCCAGGCGTGGGGTTCTGCCTCTAACAGAACTAAATTGCACCCAATAAAAACCCTCGAAAAACATCCCGGGCTTGCACGGAGGTGATTAGTTGCCGAGAGCATTCACTGTTCCCGCAAGGAACAGCAGTTCATCATTTCAACTAGGAACATGAACTGGCCCGGGCAAAGCAATGGCACAGCATTGGTGAGCAGCCTGTCTCCACCAAAAACAGCCCGAATGTTTGCAAAGGTGGCTCACATGGCTCAAAATCATGAGTCTGGGCTAGAATATCATTTCCTATACTCAGTCAGCTGAGTGTAAAGCTGTCTAACTGTAAATATTGCAAACAGTATTGATTTCCAAACTAAAGGTCTCTATTATATATAAGGCTTATTTTTAGGGGAAAGTTAATGAATAGGTTTGCTGACTGGCCTGTCCAGGCTATGGAAGCTATCTTAAGAAATTAAGGAAGTGTAAATGACCAAAAAAAGATCATTTTTGGTAGGGTATAAATCAGCATGGATCCACCAGGGGAATCATCTTGATTTATGTTAGCTGCAATTCTCGCCCACAACGTTTAACTACTTTTATTAAATATTTAATTATCCTTCTGAATATTTCCCTTGATCTCTGCCCTTTCCTCTTGGGGCGTGTTCCCAGGCAGCCAGCACTGACACTACTTCTATAAGAATATTAAATGTTTATAGAAATTTTATATTGGATGATCTCAAACTACTTAACGCAGTGAAAAGGCTTCGTCCCCCTGCCATTGAAATGCAATATTGCTTCCATTCTGCTCTGACAACACTATTTACTACATTTTTTTTAGGAGGGAATAACTTAGGGAACTAAAAATACAGTGGAAATTTAGATGGAGTCAAAGCATAATTACTAAAGCTGGAAATCGTCCAGGAACTGAAGATTAACCTATATCCTGGCTCTGGGGAAAGTAGCATGAGATTTTTAAGTACTTTAATTGATTTGGGCTTCTGTTTTACGCCTGGGTCCAAAGAGGGTCATTTCTACCATCAGAGGTTAGGGTCAGTGCGCGGGTAGCAAGGCGGCGTCCCAAACCTGCCTCTGAGCCCCGTTCTCTTGCAGCCGGAATTTGTTACTCGGGCCTAGATGCGTGAGGAGTTTGATTTCTGTTACGATGTAACTAACACCTTACAACAGCACTGAGTTAGAAAGCGAGCTATTTTTCTGCACATCAGAGTGCTTTTGTAAATGCAAGCGGTCCTGGCTGTTTTAAAGGTATCAGGAGACTTATTTTGCACCTGGCCTGGCTTTGAGGAAGAGCAAATCCCAAAGCAACCAACCTCACGTGTCTGTGGAAGCCACTTGGTGCTCAGGCTATGAGTCAAGGAAGCAGTCTGGCACCTGTTGGTCTTAGACCAACTTGGTGATTCCTCATGTTAAAACGGTAATTTAGTCCTCATGTTAAAAGCATCAAGGCCATGATAGCATATGGGTGCAAGGAATCCACCACGTGGGAGCTACCATGGTTTCATGCACAAGGAACCCACTCCAGGCGTGCTACCATGGCCTCAGTTCCAGCTGGTAACCCACTCTGCTGGGCTGGTGGCAGGTCAGCATCAAAAACACGGCGAGACGATGAACGAAATCAGCTGCAGTGACTGACCAGGGGAAAAGAATCCACCACCACTTCCCCCTTCAAAGGCAAACTCTTGTCTAACAGAGTAAATGTCTTTTACTTGAGCTCAGAGATTTTCCAAATGGAAAACACTGAAAGAATCAAAATTTCACAATGAAAATCCATTGAAACATACTTGCTTTCTTCCATACAGTCGCTAGTTCAAACTCCGAGCATATGTATACACACTTACCAGGCTGAACAACTTGTATACACTGCTTATAATGGTGAATGAATACAAGAAACCGTCAGACATAAAACCATGGAAAAGTTGCTAAATTTGACTGGTTAATGCTTACATAAAAAGCAGAATGTCTTCTTCTGTAGCAGTCCCTGTAAACGTGATGCATTGGTATTTAGGAATAATAATAAAAAATGTGGGCAGCAGGGTGGCTGTTCGAGGCGAATGAGAGTGGATTGAGCATTAACTCCTCCTTCCCGAATGGTGTGAGATGCCTTTAAGTAGAGCTTTTCCAATTCTTTTAGAAATGGAAGGAAAAATTATGAGTTAAAAAGATCATGTAGTCATTACAACGCTATTTCATGAGGTGTCTACCAGTTTTATTACAATAAGAGACCTTTGCAAATCTATACTATTCTAAGAGAAATTTCATTAAATTACTGTTAAAATTTAGAGTCTCCACTACATCCTGTGCATATTCATGTTATGTAGCCCGCACAGTAAATCAGGTGCTGAATATGCAGCTCAGAAGAAAAAGCAGACCGTTCAGTCGAGGACCTGCTCTTATGTCTAACATCTCTCATTTCCCCGATTCCCAACCTCTCCTCACATTCTCTCTAATCTTCTTTCTGCTCTTCTGCCTTGCACATTCAAGAAGGAATAATTTAGCTCAGTAGCTCTCTGGTAAAATGAGTGGAGAAAAAACTCCCAAAGGCGGTCATGAAGATGGAGCCATACGCATTCAATATGTAATAACTATACTTAGGATGAACTTAAAGACAATGGGTAGCATCTTCCTTAATGTTCTATTGCTCTTGCCCATCCCTGGCAAATAAATCTCAGGATCCTCTTGTATAATAATTTCAACCTCTGTTTGCTGACTACCAGAAGATGACAGAGAAAAAGATACAAAAAAAAATAACCAAAAAGGAGAAAAGCAGAGAACTTTTATATCCAAGATTACTACCTTTTTCTTCTTGGAAATATGAAGAGGCATAAGGGATTTTACTCAGCAATAGAGCAGTTTGACACAGGGCAGAGGATGAGAGGTGGAGCAGTGGTTTAACACTGCATGTTTGACTTTGTTCTGTTTCATTTCAGTTTGTTGGCTTCTATTTCAGGTTCTTGTTCTTTTTCATTTAAATATGAGCTTGAAAGCAATGTTAAAAAGGTCACAGAAATAAACTGTCGCTAATATGCCACTCGGTTTCTTTGTTTTACTGAACCACTGACCGTCACGGGCAGTGCTGCAGACTTGGGAGGACCTGCTGTAAGCACCAGGCTGCCCCCATGGAGTCTCCCTGGAAGATGGACTGTTTCCATGGACCTGGCAGCTTCAGCTCTGGCCTCTGGTTCTCTGAGAGAGGCAAAAACATCCCCGTTAATCCCCAGTGTCAATGGCATAAAATCCTGGCCTTGTAAGTTAGGGTCTAAGCCCCATAAAAAAGGGCTGTACAAGGCAGCAACGCCTAAGTCTTTGCCCTAGCGAGTTTAACTCTAAAACAAGCATCAGTGGGAATTTTTCATAATCCAAGTGCTGGGCACTGTGTGGGTGCTACCCTCGGGGGGCAGGTGGTGCCAGGAGGACTTGCAAGGCTCCAGTTATCCCCCCAGTCAGCCCTGGGCACCGGCACCACGTGGTGAAGGACTCGGTACTGGTGCTCTCCTCTGCCCCGTCACTCCACCAGCCATTGCCAACCTGGCCGGGATGCTGCACAAGCCTGCAAAATCCAGAGCAAATGCGATCTGGGGAAAAAAGGAGGAAAGCGAGTGAGTGAGAAAGAAACAGAGGCAAGAGTCCAGCTCAGGAAGGATATTTATGCTGTGACGGATGAAATTAAGCTCCCATTTTCATTGCAAATGGTTGGACATATGGACTGTAACTGGGGAACTTTTAAGCTGAGATTTCAGCTCTATCTCAGCACAGCCGTTAACACAGCTGAAGTGCCTGACAAGTGAAAAACAGTGTCACTTCCCACCGCTGCAAGGTCGCCAGCACTGGGCGTTCCAATGGATTTGCACGGACTTCCCTCCTTCCTGGTGAGGAAAAGGTGTCCCCATGGAGCTGCGTGCTGCACACGTGAGCAGGCACCCGAGTCAGGAAAGCACAAACCTGATGATCTGAAAGACATGAAAACACGAACGCTCTGGAAGAAGGCTTGAAGGAGGCCTTTGAAAACACACCTGGGCCAGAATTCCTGACAGACCCCGGCAAAACTCTGCCACCACCTCCGTCCAAGCACCTCTCTGCCCAAACCGTAAGGAAATGTGACGGAAGGGAAGCCCAAGGCGCCCAACCTGCCCACTGCTCTGCAGCTCCGATCCGCGAGGTGCTCCGTGCAGCCCGGGTGGCTGCACCGGGAACGCGAGCGCGCCTGTTCTCCTGTTATTACTATTTCTAGCACAGCGCAGCCTTCAGCTCCCAGGCTACAATATAAGTAGATGATCGTTATTAACAGAACAAACCCCAGCTCTATGAGGAGCAGATTAAAACCACAATTTCCAGGTACTGTGCTAATAAAAACCCTTACTGGAAGCCCGTATAGTGCATGGGGCTAAAAAGGACTCTGTTTATGTCTGTGCAAGCTGATTTCCAGGTTGTTTTAAGGAATATTCATCACTCTATGGCAGTGACACAGTGCTGGGGAAGCTAGCAGCCACCCTTTGTGTGTCGAGCCCCGCAGGCAGTGTGTTCACCCCAATGGAGAATGTGGGCTCTGTGCTGGCCGTGGACGCACCGAGCAGCCCGCCCTGCCGCCGGGCACAGCGGAGCTGCGTTCAATTGCACGCCCGGAGTCCAACCAAAGCAGAGCAGCTAAATGGCACAATTCAATACTTGTGTTGGGGGCTGCATGGACAAATGCTCCAATATCACACACACAAACACACAGTTAAAAGTGCTAACCTGGAGCAGAGGCTGTACAGCAAGCCGTGCTGGGTGCTCTCTGCACCGCAAGCCGACCCATTTGGGTGTCTCTCTGCAAGGAGGGCAGCGGCTGCGGGTGCAGGACCGTCCTGTGTCCTGGTCACCCAGCCCGAGCAGTGCATGGGGCAGCTGCTGAGCTCCCATTTGCAACTACAACTCAAATCTGCCTCGTCAGAGCCAGCGCAGCTCCCCGCGCGCTGCCTGGCCTCTAACTTGGCAATTAACCCTGTTCGGCTGCCAGCCAAGGGCTTCTTCTCAACTTACAGTAGGTTATTTGCCTTCCCTACCTGCAGTGCAATCTAGAGATCCGGTGCCGGGCCTGCACTTCCCAAAGCATTCGTTGGTGTAAGAGCCGTGGAGAGGGAAGGGCAGGTGGCAGCCAGGAACCCGGCAGCCCCGATCCCATGATCCGTGTCCACACAGCGGATAGCCCACACCGGCCGGGAATTCTCCAGTGCTCACAGAGCAGTAACTCATGACAGGTTTGATTTTAAATAAGCCACTTCTATGCGTCTGTGAGAAAGTTTGTAAAGTCATGAGAAGCCAGAGCTGAAATCATTCCCTGCATTAAATGAGCTCCGTAGAAAGCAGATTATTGATCTCTGCAAAAGCGGCAGGTCGTTGGGAACCCCGCCTGGCGCTCTGGATGTGGGGACAGCCACAGCTGGGGGAGGCTTTTTTCCCTTTTTTTCTAACTAGCTGTTAGTTGAAGCAAATGGCCCCCAATTCTCTGTGCTCTGTGAAGCAGCAGAGCAAAGCCCTGCCTTTTGGACAGGCAGAGGACCTCTCCTTGTGCTCTGCCTGGATATCCACAGGGCTCCGCTGTTAAAACGGATTCGGTGGCCCTTCCCAGGCACTTACAGTGGCACAGGGCACGTGAAACGTGAGTATTCCTGGTGGGATGTGCAGTACTCCGGCTCTCACAGCCATTCCAACTGCAACCGGCTGGGACGAGGGCAGACGGCAGGTGCCAGGACGGGGATTGGTCTTGCTGTTCCTGCTGGAAGCTGCTCGGCGTTCCTGCCTCCGCTCATGGAGCAAAAGGCGGCTGTCCAGGGGAGCTTCCTTGGTTCCTTGCATGGGACAGACCTCGGTGCTCAGACCACGCCGCGCTCCGTGGCACTGACAACGCAGGAGCTCCGCGCAGGGCCGTTCCCGCCTCTCCTTATCAGCCGACCCAACGGTAACAGGGACGATGTGAACGCCTGCCCAGGCTGCACTCCTGTGCAAACTATTTTCCAATATTAGCCCAGTCGGAATTGAGGCAGCCTGTAAGGGAATGTGGATGCGTGGTAAGAGAGGGTCATGATAGATAAAAATGATAATGGGTGCTGTAGTGCCATAATCAAAGTCTAATTGTCCCATTAATTAAGAGCAATATTCAGTTTTATATTGAGTCCTGGAGTGATTATGACTCAAATCTCTACTAAAACGTGTGAATTTATCTTCTGCCTTGCAGTCTTCAGCCAGGCAAAGCATTGGTAGAGGGCACAAAGTTCAAGAGCTGCTCTCAAAGCGCGCTGAACTCTGGGCACAGTTGGTCACCGCTGTGCTGCTCAGCTGCCATTCGCAGCCGCAGCCCTGCCCGTGCTGCCGGCCGGGGCACGCGCCGCCCACACCCCACGTCCTCGCACTGCACGACGAAATCCCCAACAAACACGCAGCGCTGACCCACGCAGGCGTAGTGGACCGGCCGGCCGGCTCCAGCGCTGCAGTGCCCGCGGGCAGCCCCGGGAGCTCCGCGCCGCCAACTCCCACCCCTTCCTCCTCTCCCAAACTCGCTGCCACCGATGGAGCGCATTCGCACAAGTTCCCTGCCAAAAGTGAGGAGCTAGTAACACTGACTGTTCTGGGGTAATTAGATCAAGATTCAAGCAATTTGCTGTAGGGCCTGAACTCAGATCATCCTTCATATGTCTCCTTGCAATATCTGTCTTTAAATTAGATTATAATGAGCTTGGCAGTACTATTAATAATAGAGCAAACCATGGGAGACTATGGTTTTATTTCCTTGGTATCATGCACAATCATGCAACTTTTTGCTTATACAAAGTAGGTGGCACTTTCAAGCTCGTATCTTTTCTAATCATAAAAAGCAAACAGTAGGATACATGAATTTCCAAAAACTAAAAATACTTCAGCTAGTTCCAAGTCATAAAACAGTTTTAAACTACAAAATGTAATATATGATTTTGAAATGGCATCACTTAGTTTAATATCATTAGTATCCTATCTCTGGGGGTTATTTTATTTAAACAGTTTAGTTCCTGGTCCTCATAAATGAAATGAGAGAAAAGTGATTCCTTCTAAATTATTCAGCGTGTCCAAGTCACGGCAAGGAGCTCTCCACGAGTGCCCAGTTGTGGCTGCAGCGCGAGGCCGGCAGCTCCCTGTGGTCCGACACAGCACGGTGGGTCCAGCATGGCACAGTGTGTCCAGCACAGCCCAGTATGGCATGTCCTGCACAGCACAGTGTGTCCAGCACGGCACAGTGTGTCCAGCACAGCACACTGTGTCCAGCATGGCATGTCTGGCATAGCACGGCATGGTCTAGCACGGCACAGTGTGTCCAGCACAGCATGGCATGTCTGCCACAGCACGGCACCAGATCAGCACCTTACTTGTCTTGTTCTGCCCAAACCTCCAAACAGCAACACTCTGGCCTTCGGCCTGTACCTCATCTCACAACAAGCAGAGGTTTTTCATTGGCATCTTCCACATTTTGTGACTCTGACTTCAAGATGATTGATTAAAGGAGGACGGAGGGACAAAGGAAAGAAAACTCTGATTTTGGTCCTGTCTTGATATCTTAACTTCTTGAAATGCCTTAAAGGAGTGAGAGAGACTTCATCTGTCTGGAGTCTGGTGAGGGATTTGATGCGACAACATATGGAAATTTGCTGGAGAAGATGGGAGTGGCACTGGGTAAAATATTGCTTTCAGTGAGAGGTAAACGACAACTCAGAGAGCAAATATGGGAATACGCCAGGCTGGGGACGCTCCTCAGGGCTCCTTAATGAGACATTCACAATTTTCATTAACAACGCTGGCACAGAAAGTGGGAGTGTGCTAATGAAATCTGCTGATGACACGGAGCCGGGAGACCGTGTCATTGCTGAGGGGGCTGGGATGAGACATGGGGCGAGTGCGGTGACCTTCGGCGCGGCAGCACCACAACCGCAGTGGTGCAGCCGCGGGAACGGCCACAGGGCCCACGTGGGGCTGGACACCCGACCCGCGGCCCGAAGCACCAGGCGGGAAGGGAGAGCCCGGCGCCCTCCTCGACCGCATCTGCCTCTTCCCGACCCTCCTTCCCGAGGGAAGGACCAGCCCCATCCTTGCAGCAGCTCCCGGGGCAGCAGCTCGCGGCGCCCGCAGCGCAGCAGGGATTCAGAGACAAACAAGCGGACGGGCTGCACATAGGTGGTTAGCAACAAATGGCTTGATTAGCTCTGATTAGCACGACTAGTGATAAATCACCAATCTGTAATCAATTCTGATTAGTACTGTGTTTCCAGTTTCCCCATTAGTTTTACATATTGTGAGTATAAAGAAACAGAAATTACATTGATTCTTCTTTCGTTTTTTCTTTAAAAAATGTGTGAAGCTTTATTAAGTTCCAGCTTTCTGGAACTTGAGAACCTGCTGCCGTTTCAGTCTGCTTCCATCAATCTGAAAGGATGTTGCTGCTGGAAGGGGGCACTCCATTTTTTGGTCCTTTTAGACAATGCCCACTTCTGGTTGTTCTTCTCTTAATAAGATAGAGAAATAGAATAAAAACTAAAATGCTTCTGGCTTTACGCTTTCATTAAGAACTAATTAAATTTCAAAAATTACCTATTTGCATGGCATGGAAAATAGAGATCAGGGGGTGTTCTCTGCTTCTGCTAGAAGATGAAAGTGGGGCACTGGTTTCCATCCTGGGTGGCACAGCTGAACATGTTGGGTGTCGGAGATGAAAACTGAAATCAGGTCAATGAAACTGATCCACAGCACGCAACCACGATGAACACAGGGATGGAAGGTGCCAGAAGGGTTAATTCTGTGCCCTGGCTTCCAGTGAAAAAGATGTGGAAGTCTTCATCAGGGGTCAAAACAAGTCATTATATATTTTATACGCCTTGATCAGAAACTCCTTCCGTACTATATAGGATGACATAAAGAACAGCCTGAGAGATTTCGCTGCTTTTCTTTTTTTCTCATGTTCGGAAATGAATATAGATTCAGCGAGGGTGAGAGACAGCAAATTAAAAGCTGGTGAAAGAAAACGTTTCTTCACAAGTTGCACTACTCGGTGCTACAAAAAAAACCCTCAGTGCGTCAAGTATCAAAGAGAGGACACCGAGCCAGACAGCAGATACTGGGCCCAGCAGATACAGGGCCATCTAAGAAAAGCCATTCATGAGCTAGAAAAACTTCTTGGCTGAATTTTTTTTTTGTTGTTTTTTTTTTTCCCCTAGTGGGAAATAAAGCATCTTCAGACCCCCAGGAGAGCTTGGTGGCCCGAGCAGGTGGCAGGGAGTGGGCAGCGCAGCCTCACAGCCCGGCTCGCAGGTCCCCCTGCTCCCGAGTATGCTGCTGTGCCGGATCCCAGCGCTCCCACAGTGGAGCGCTCGGCCTCGGCCCTGGGATCCTTTCATCTTACCGTTCCTCACGCACCCAGCAGAAGGAGAACTTGGGCTTTCAGAACTTGACCTGAATTTACAAGACTGACAGAAGTAAACATCTTCTGATGTCTACTCTGAGCAATTCGATACGCATCTTTGAGAGAGAGCCTAAAAAAAGAACCCTTTCATCTTAGTTTCCTCAAGTCATTTTTTTATCATATTCTAAATTCATAGATAAAACCTCAGAGTATTTTACTGGATTAAGAATGACCACAAACAACCCAGAGTGTCTCAACAGGACATTAATATGCTCATAAATGACATGCTCTGTGTTTTTCTCATGAGATTGAAATCACTGCACCTCTCTCATGTAGACTATCTCTCTGTATCTCACTACATGCACATGTACTCAGGTACTTATCTTTATCTCTAAAGGAAGAATCTATCAGAATGGTAAACACTTTTCACTAAGGAGCAAACTACCCATAATAATATATTCTTCCATTACTCTAAGAGAGCAGTTCCTGCAAATGTGAAATTTTCCACCGACCCAAGTCCCCAAACGGAGGAGAAGGGACCCCCAGTCTTACCAGATGCCCACCAGGAACGGTGACTATTGCTGCAGCAGGGCCTCTGAAATTCAGCTGTGCATTTCTTCAGCTACCTCGAAGGAATAAAAAATATGTCTGAACGAAACACAGAACATTGGGGAAAAAGGATAAGAATGATAAAAAGGAGAAATGTTCCTAATTTAGCTCTGCCAGGGGTAGATCTAATTTTCACTTGGAAGACAACCTTGCTCTGGCTGTTATTCTGCTATTTAAGAGCACGAATAATCGCTGTAGTAACCTCCTGGTCTAATAGTACTCACTGCGTGAAGAGGAATGAAACCCGCAATTAGCCTTGGGATGGAAGAAGGAACCTTTTCTCACAAGTATGTGCGTCAATATTTTGTTCTATAGGTAGATTATTATCCCAACTTCAAGGAAGAAAAACTAGGAAGCTCAGTGTGGTCTTTAATCAGTGACATACTTACGAAGGTATAAAAAGAACCTTATAAAAAATACATTACCTCTGGTTTGCTTTGACATGACCCAGCCTAATGGCACATACATCTCCTCAGTTATTTCATAATTCAAAGCATAGTGCTCTGCAATCAGGTTGGCCCACCTCAACCTCCCACCAACGTGTCCATGCAGACACCAGGGTGCCAACGAGGAGCTCTGAGCGCTGCCCGGACGCAGGAGCTCTGAGCGCTGCCCGAACGCGCGGCACGCTGAGGCACCAAAGTGCCCAGGTGCTCCATCCCAGCGCCCACACAGGCCTTGGGGCCGCGCGTGCCAGGCCCAGCAGCGCCGGGAGCGCGCGGGACCAGCCTGGGCACTATCCGCAGCGCCGGGAGCGCGAGGGGCGTGCAGGGCACAGCGCTGCTGCCCTTCGCCTTTGGTTCGGGGGCTGCTGGCCCCCTTCCCTGGCTCATGAGCCATTTGCCCAGTGCCACTTGTAATTACATTTGACTGGAGCTTCTTGCATCTCCACCGTGCTGAAAACCAAAGAAAATTAAAGGTTGGCGAGTTTTGCATAATTTCTCTCATACTAAGAATTTCCAATTAGTAAGGCATAAATTGATCCTTTTCACTTTAATATCTTGCTTTTTTTCCCCCTTTCCCCTGCATACAGATAACAGCTAAGTTTTAATTCATTTTAATTCTATTACCATACACAACCATCATGCATTGTGATGAGTATCTCTCCCATATACAAATGCCTTTGAGAACTTCCCATCGAGCAGACATTTAAAGCTCTAACCTCATTGTCAATGGAAATAATAGCATTTATTGTATGTGTTTATTTTGCCTCTTTTATGTAGTAAATTAACTTTTTTACACAAACACACCGGATTTCTTTTCCCACTGACATTCTTCCCAGCAAGGCTCCACTTTCTAGGTCACATTCCCTAAAGGTTTTCTACATCTCTGTTAGCATCCCACTCGGTGTATGTGACCAGATTTTTATTCTCAGCATTATTATTAAATATCATTGAAAAAGTGACAGGAACTTTTACTGGGGTGAATGGAATTGGATTCTTACAGGAAATACAGCATATTAAATTATAATATGGATAAGAACTCCATCTTTTAGAAAATAAATCCTGGGGTGTTACATATAAACATGTGTGCTGTATTATGTATGCTGTATAATGGTGAAAGGAATAGGAGATTTTTAATGTCATTTTCCAGCTCCCTGTGACAATTTTTTTCTCAGTATCTTGCTGAAAAATTATGCTGGTTGGACTCAAATATTAATAAAGTGTTCTTCATTGTTGAGTGGGTCTTTTCAGTACAGAAATAAGTCTGCCGGAATAGATGATAATTATGGAGCAATGAGAAAAAGCAGAGCAAGCCTGTGGGGTCGGTGGGGCGAGGGACACCCCTCTGGCTACGCCAGCATGGGGCAGGAACGTGTTTTGGAAGCCAGCTCCCTTCTCATGTACTTGTGCATTCACCTCACACAGAGCCAAGTTCCCATCTGCATTCAGGGAGATCTTTGCCCATCTTCACCATAAATACCTCGCAATCACTGCGCTTGCCTCTTCCTCTTACGCAAAGGAGCTGATGGCAGCAAATTAGTTCATTACAGATCTGATTAAGGTGTGCATATTTGGGCAAGGCTGGTGGGTGCACTGGGCAGTGTGCACCACGAGTGCCCCGCAGCCACGAGCAACCCCGCACACGGGAACAGGAGCCCAGGAGAGGCCCCGCGGGTGTCCCCATCCCGGGACACGCTCTCCCTCTCCTCGCTCCCTGCTCACCTCCAGCCGCGCTGCTCCGGGCGCTCGCTCGCTAAGGGAAGCTGCAGCAGCCGTGGGCGAGGACAGGGCGCTGCCGCTGGCACTGCTTGGCAGGAGCACTCCCACCTGCCAAGGGAAAGCAGAAGAATCAAACTTTTCATTGCCCAGGAGGAGGATATTTATATAAGCCGAGGGCCGCTATTGCTTTGGGAACGGGGTCAGTATGAGCAAAAAGGGCTCCATAACGTCTCCCAGACCAGCTGGAACCAACAAACACAAAATCATTTCCTGTTGCAAATGGCCAAAGTCTTCCTTGATGTGATGCTGTCCATGTTTCCACATACCCTTGGTTTTAAATATTGCACACTGCGAAGGCACAGAAACTCTGCAGCTGAGTCCCAGGCAGGCCTCTCCTCTGGCACTGCTCAATGATCAGTGGAGGAAAAGCAGACAGAGCAGCCGGTACCGACACGTGGCCGCTCCAACATTACCGTTTCCTTTTCCGAAGGAAGGCCTTCCCTCCCCATTCAAAACTTACGCTTTAAGGAGTTTTCTTTGCAAATAATTAAGTGTGTTCACGTATTCATGGGTCTTCACGTCTTGTCACAAAAAAAAAAAAAAAAAAAAAGTGAAAAATATAACCATATGGAGGAGGCAGTAATAACAGGATAAAATACTGCTGACCTCTTATCGTTTTCACTTGAAATTAGCATTTAATTTTTTTCCTCACTTGATGCACTGTCATTACAGTTTTGGTGCATGTGTGTTTTAGATTGATTTTTTATTAATAAACATCATAATTTAACCACCAGGTTAATGGTAACTCTAATGAGAAAACACTAATTGAAAGGGCTGCGGGATCTTGGGATGGCTGTGGGTTTTTCCTTGGCATCTCCCTCAGCCCATCCTTGGAATCACCCAGCATATGTGGCGGGGCGGGGGGAGCAATGTTGACGGTTAATGCACACAGCTTGTACTATTTTGCTTGGTTTCGCAGAGCCTTTTGCACAAATAAGGCTCCGTGCCGCCCCAGCCACGGGGCTCGCAGCTTGCCGAATCTTGGGCGGTTTGCACCAACAGGCGCCTTGCTATTGAGAAGACAGACAATGTGGCCATCTGTCTGTCTTCTGCAGCCAAGTGGAAGTGACATAAAGTATGGGTCTTGTCATTTAAAACCCAGTAATCTCTCAGCTCTCATTAGCATTAATTTAGCCCTCATTCCGATCGGAAGCGACGACTCCCTGGCACGGGACACCTCGGGAAGCGCCTGCCCGAGGATGCTCCTGCCCACAGATGCTCCCGCGGGGCTGCTTCCACCCAGCAAACACGCAAACACAAAAGGTTCAACCAAAACCGAGCAAACAGCACCCACGGAAAGGCAAAGCCTCGCAGCAGGCTTGCGGCACCGCTCCAGGTCAGAGCTGCAGAAGGCGCCGCGGCGAGCCCGGCCTTCCAGAGACACGCGGATGGGGCGCAGGCTTCCCCTGCTGAAACTGGAAATCAGCAGCTCTTTGGAACGCCTTGCAGAATGAGCACATTTATGGTGATGGTGCGACAACCACCTCCCGCCCACACCGCGTGGCAGTTTCCACAGGAGGGTCTCAACGTGGCCCTCCGAGCGCTGGAGGCAGTAACGGCGCTTGCCGGCCTCCCTAAATCTGGGATGGTCGCTAAAGTGAAGCTGGATTTACCGTGTGTGCTGCATTGCAGACCTGCCTCTGAACTGGGGGAGCCTTGTTTATTATCAAAGTACTGAGGTGTTCATAAAGTACAAAGGATCTGTATTTATGTTGCCAATGAACCTGGGGAGAGGGGAAGGGCCCCCCTTCCTCCTGTGTGGCCCTTCCTCGCGGCCCCCCGGGACGGTGAGGCTGGCGAAGCCCCTCCGATGAGACCCAACTGAGCTGCTGTTTCTTGGGCATCTTCCTAACACTGAAAGTCATGATCTTCTCACCAGGAGACCTCGCAGGCCACCAGCACGGAGGTGGAACCAGCCACAGTAGCCTCTTGCCAATCCCAGGATGATGGCACAGACCATCCTTGCCCCAGGGTGGGAGAGCTCCCGGGTTTCCTTGGAAGTGCCACCTCCTCCCAGTGGGAAACACTGAATAAAGACGTTCGTCTTTGAACTGCGCCCTTTTCCGGAGCTGAGATGCTGGCATGGACTTGGGGTGCAGCACATGGAGTCCTGGGTGCCTGAAGATCTTAAGCGCTCAAAGGCAGATGCTCTCTCACACACATCCCTGTTTCCTCCTGCGCATTTCCCTTTTCACCTGGAATCGGTGCCGTTACAGCCCCCTGCTGCATGCCGCCCCACTGCCGCTTCCAGCCGCGCTCTCGAAGGGCTGTGCACAACAAGTCGCTCCCTTTACCTGCTCTTTTTAAAAGGCAATATATGGTATTAATCAAGTCATTACAGTCTAGACTAAAGGCAGTTATCTATGCAATCAACTGGGATAATTTGGTTTACTTCAGCTTCTCTTTAAAGTTGCATTTTTAACCTGTTCTCTTCCCTGCTGCAAAAGCAAACGGCAGAACGAACAAAAAAGCTATGTGGCACCGCGAAGCGGTGACGATGGCCCCTCCGTGTCAGCCACGCGAACAGCCAGGACCTCTGCATGGAGCCCGGTCTGCGCTCCGGCCGTCACCCGCCGTCCCTCCCCGCCCCACCTGGACACCCGGGAGCAGCCGCTGCCCGGTGTCGCACCCCTCTCTCTGCAGTGCCTCTCTCCACACGCCGCGGGCCCGGCACACGAGTGCACAGGGGGAACGTTGCTGCAGAGCTACCCTCAGCACCAGCACTGCTCGGGTCTCTGCTGAAGCACGAGGCGACCTCAGCCAGACCCAAGGTCTGCGCAGCTGCAAGGTTTAACTGAAAAGTTATTTGCTCCAAGCAATTTTAACAGCCTCTGCTTGCCGCTTTGTTGAACGCTGCGTGGGGCCACCATGCACGAGGGAGTGGGGAGAAAATCAGCGGCTGATTTTCACACTGGTTCAGCTGCGAGGGGCCCCTTCTCTCCTCCCAGGTCGCAGCCATGTCTCCAGCACAGACACGTCCGCACAGAGCCCTGGGCAGCCCCTGAGTCCCTGCACACAGACACGTCCGTCCGGCGGCACCAGGGCCCTGGGCAGCTCCCGAGTACCCGCACACGGACACGTCTGTCCGGCGGCACCGCAGCCCTGGGCAGCCCCCGAGTCCCTGCACACGGACACGTCTGTCCGGCGGCACCAGGGCCCTGGGCAGCCCCCGAGTACCCGCACACAGACACGTCTGTCCGGCGGCACCGCAGTCCTGGGCAGCCCCCGAGTCCCTGCACACGGACACGTCCGTCCGGCGGCACCGCAGCCCTGGGCAGCCCCCGAGTCCCTGAACACGGACACGTCCGTCCAGCGGCACCGCAGCCCTGGGCAGCCCCCGAGTCCCTGCACACAAACACGTCCGTCCGGCGGCACCGCAGCCCTGGGCAGCCCCCGAGTCCCTGAACACGGACACGTC